>OY282592.1:26971988-27571988 GCA_958298965.1 Chrysolina haemoptera | reverse complement strand
ATCAGATATAATTCAACGTTCGTCGTGGTATTAGCCAGGAAAGTAGTTGTTTTCTGATGTATTTTCGATCCAAATATTCCCATTGTATGGGATACTTGCAATGAGCGGTCCTACGGACATCTAGTGTATCCATTACAGCAGGTACATAGATCAACATTTAACCTTTCTTTTAATACCAAATTCGTTTCGATTAAAAAAAAATGCTTCAAATTTTAATGGAAGAGAAATAGCACTGCAGCTACCTTGATTATCTGTTAAAAGCACTGTGAGGTGCTGTCGCAGACATAGGTACATTGAATCAAATGTCCTCTAGAAGCCTATCCTTGTTTGAAACTGTGACGACGAACCGTTTTTGAGTTTGAATATTTTTTTTGGAATATTCGTTTCCAACCTGCATTCAATCATGCCCTCCAGACTTTTCATTGATGTTCACAATCTCCCTGTATACTAAGAATGTTTTGTTCTGAAAGAACCAAAATATATCAAAACTCTTGAATGCGATATTTTGTTTCAGAATAATAATGAGACCGCAATCAACGGTTCTATTCGAATAGTTCGAACCTTGGAATTCTCGACGGCGACACTTTGTATAGGCCTTATAGTATTGAGATGGTGTAGTAGGCCGTGTAAACAAGCATGTCTGGATACTTGCATCGTGTTGTTTGTCAGGACAACTTGTTTCCTGTCACACGAAACGACTGTCCCCATTCTCTTTCCTCAAGCTCTTCAATAACTTTTGTTTTGTCTCTGTTCTCATCAGCAAAGTCGAGAGCTAAGGCCGTAGGAATATATGTATGATCCGGTTATTTGATAAAATAGTATTTCAGCTGCATACTAAATATTTCGGTTCGGGTAATTGATGGTGGAGACGTGTATTAATTGGTGTGGTGTGACTGTGAGAGGCGATATATATTTTACGTTATGAGAAACGATTGGTCCCAATCTACTTTAGTGTGTGCGATTTTCATATGATGATTGTACTACTTAGTCTCAGCATTCTCATTCTTTTTTTTTAAGATTTTGGAAAATTGATATTTTGTAGTCGTCTGTAAAAAATCTATATTTTGGTAATTTTTCGTTGGTATATTATCCGCTGCTTAAAAATGGATATCTATTTAGCGTGCAATTTTTGTATAAAATGTGCTCCTTTTCCAAATCTTCCCTTCTTTTTACCGAATGCAAATTGAAATTTATTATTAAAATTGACCTATTTTAGGTATACCTACGGCGCCGGCGGGACGAAACTAGGCTACCCATGAGACGCAAGTGGGCTATGAACTGACGTGTTATCGTCTGTAAAGTGTTGCACATTCTGAAGTGGGAATTATTCATGGCATGAATTATTAAGACTTTCCGTTTAACGATTCTCTGTCCAATGATATATTTCTTTATATCTTGTGGAAAAAAAAACATTGTGCCGATAATGAAGTTATGTTAATCTTCTGTATATTTGTGATATTAAATAGAGGGCATTTCTAAATAATTGCGAAAAAATCCAGGAGGAGATTCATCTTTGTAAGTTATGGGGATCTGTTCTCAAATCTGAGTGATGTAGAAAATTGAAATTGTGGAGATGAAGTTAATATGGTTCAAGAAATGGAAACTCCCCAAAACATCATAACGATTTTTTTTATATTTGTTCGTTTGTGTCTCCAGAACAAAATAAGACGTGTCAGGCGTGTACGTTGCTTCGTTTAGAAAATATTCACGAAATTGTTGACAATACAATATGTTCAGCACTATACATTTCACCGAAACTCTCCGGCCACGTAAAATCAGTAAGATAAATGTCTGGCATATCAATATTCATTGTTTGAACATAGGGTGGGACAATCTGGCAAAGAGCCAGAAAGGAGAAAATAATTTAAGGGAGGGTTTTTGCCATGTTTTTTCGCCATTCATCGTAGTAACATTTAGATGGCAGACTGCTTTTTCTTCTTGATTATGACCGTATTAACACATTCTATCTAAAAATCAAAAATAAAAATCAATTATTTATTAATGCAGAGACATACACGTCTGGCGATAAGATGTATATGAAGGTCTGGTTAGCGACAATAATTTGAAATAGTAAGGAGACACGAGCAAATCAATCACTATGAGAAGAAATCTTTTATTCATAATATTAACTTATTATTATTCAATAATTCAGCGCTAAAAGTTTGACAGACTTTGACAGTAATAGTGGTTTTTATAACCGAAAAATCACTATTTTTGACTTTTTCCACACGACCAAATGACTTCGAACTTTTGATTCCATTATTCAAAGACATTAAAAATGAACTTCGTTAGATGTATCCAGATTATAGGACTTTATCTTAATCATTTGCCTACGATATCATTTTATGGTTAACGAACTGATCGTGGAGGTTATCAACAGTGTTGAGAAACTACTATCTCAATAATTCAAGTCGATAAAGACATTACGGTGAACGATTGAACATCTCAGAACAATGATTTCTAAATCAGAGCTGTGTCTTTGGATAAAAAATATACAGCGTGTACCAAATGCAGGCAACAAATGGAAAACTTTTTATTATTCATTTCCCAAAAAAAAAAAATCCTATTCGTGATAAAAGTTGGTATTTCTCAAGAAATTGTAGATGGTGATCGAAAATTTTTGTTCAATTTTTGGTTTTAGAAAAAACATATTTTCTTCAAAGTCATCGAGAGTAAAGTAGGTACTCACCTCTATTTTTCAAAATACACAAAAAATCATTGGGAATATTTTGTTGTCATCTAATGAACTATCCATATTTCGATTATCATCATTTTTCATTCACATCTTACTGGTACATCATCCTCTCATTCAAACCATTCTCGACTAGATATCCTCTAGTTATTGAAATATTGCTGTCATACCATCATTTCATAACAATATCTAAGAGTTAATCGTTTTTAATTTTTTTATGATTTTTTTCAACATTTTTCTAAATCTAAATACTGTAATGTTAATGAAAATCTGAATTTGAATGGTTCATTTGATGGCAATAAAATATTTTGAAAAATAGAGGTAATTACTTCATTCTTGATGACTTTTTTGAAAAACTAATTGCATTCACAGACCAAGAACTTAACGTAACTTTTTGATCACCTATTTATTATTGTTATTAAGAAATATCACTCACAGAAATCGTTCATTTCATTGAAGCAAGGTTCGCTTCTCTCGCATTTAATCCCCAATACATTTTGGTCGACGAAAATCTATTTCGCTTTGCCAAGTTCTTCAAAAAATAAGAACGTGAATATTGAAAGCCACAAACCTCAGGTATGTATTTATACAGTGTGAACCATTGAAAATGGAAGCACTCTTATTAAACATACATTTTTCAACCGATTGGAATAATTTTTTTCATTAGGTAGACTTTCAAATAAGACAAGTTTTGTCTAGGATACTAAATTTCATGAATGAGTCTTCATTTTCAGGGCCAATTATTTTTATTTTTTAATGTGAAAAATCTAAAAAAATTATTAGCGATATTTTTAGAAAAAAATCTTACTACGCACCATTGGGTTCATGACATTCTGAAATAGTTTCATTAAAAATCACATAGGAATGCGTCCATCAATAAAAAGTTATATGTTAATAAAATAAAAGAATTCTGTAATTTCATTAAACAACAGGTACTTTTCAAATTTTATCTTATATTTATTTATTTATTAACAGATTGCAATGAAATTCTGATCAGTGATATTTTGATTTTTTTTTAAATCTATTGGTGTGGTCAGAATTTTGATAAAATTTCTGAAATTCAACTGGTGGGTTGATTTAAGGGCATAATTTAAAAATTCAATTCCCCTACAATTTTTTATTGATGGACGCATTCCTACGTAATTATTACATAAGCCATTTGAAAATATTGTGAATCGTTAATAATTTTTTAAAATTCTTTACTTTGAAAAATGAGTTTAGCCCTGAAAATGTAAACTGGTTCATAAAATTGGGTGTCCTAAAATGGTTATGTTTTAAAAGTGCTTCCATTTTAAATGGGTCACACTGTATGTGACTGAATGGGATTTTTTTAAACTGAGGATTTATTTCACTGCAAACAGAGATCATTCAATTTTGAAATACTATCGGATATATTGTTAGAATGCACTTTTTATTTTGATAGAATAGATACTGTATGACATGAATCGGACTCCAAAGTTTCGTAAATTGAAAATTCACTAGTTATTGACTCATCATATTCCAACAACACATTGTCACTCCAAGTAGAATAGCAATATGGTGTCAGAGGTATTTTCTTTATTTTATTGAGTCCATCTGACCATTCTAACCACAAATTCGTCTTCGCTGAACTTTCGCAACTATATTGGTCATTTCCACAGAGCTAAGGTGTATCATTGGTAGGTACAGTACCTACTCTATCAAAATAAAAAGTGCATTCTGCTAAAGAAGGTAAAGAGAATAAGAATGAAGGCGGGAAAACATCTTGGGGCTTGGGAAAAGGATCTTGGGAAACGTATTGTTGCGTCTTCGGGTTCAACAATAAGTGTATACTGGTATGGACTTGCCTTTATTATTCAAACTTCACTTGACAACACTGTAATACAAGTCACTGTTAAAACTGATACCAAAAGACTTGTATCCAAGGTAACTTTTTTTAACTCCATTGCTTATATATAAAAATATAGTTCTAGAAAAATGAAGAAATCAATAGAACACAATAAGAATGATCGACGATTGATCCAAAACAAAAATTAGTGCTTCTAGGTTTTTCCATCTAATTCATCGAACGATCTCGAACAATTCGAGAAGTCTTTATCAAATTTCAGGTCTGTAACAGTATGTATGTAAACCAGTGCTTTCATATACGGAGCACTGGTTTCTCCCGGCTTGATACTTCCTTTATTAAAACTATCATTTCATGGAGAAGGGTTTCTTATATTCTATATATTTATCTAGTTGCCAGTGTTTTGTAATCACTTAAGCATTCATCTTTATGTATTGATACTAAACTCCTCTGACTAGTGCTAAATTTACGACTGGTGTGGATTTCAGTGTTACTCAGTATCTGTTGAATTATTTCATCTTCAATTCCATCAAAGAAGTATTGGACCCAAGTTTTTCTCGGAAATCCTTGCCACAGGATATACTGGTTGAACAATTAAGGATATATTTCAGAAATGCAATTTTTCGTAATGAAAATATAATATATATATATGTATGATAGAATGGACATTTTTCTTGGCAAGAATTCAACAGAAAACAGGTGAGCATCTTATTACCGCTGGTTCAGATCCATAAGTGAATTCTGGCAGAAATCTTCAACATGATTTTGAAAAATATATAAATTCATATTCATTTGATGCAAGTTTGTTATCAGCCAGTGCCGAATCACATGGAATTCTTCATATATACTATGTGTCCCTTCTCCTGTACAATGAACCTGGAAAAGTAGGTATCTTTAATTATCTACGATCAATGCAAATTCGTCCAAAAGCTCACGAGAAAGTGTTTCTTATTGCGTCCATCGATTTGGCAGAGTTGTTGAGAAGACAGTTCATGTTTAATTCATCAATTTCGAGAATTCTACATCGATAACACGTTAGGTGGAAGAACTGAATGTAATCCGGTTCTCGAAAACCACCCAGCGTGGAACTCGCAAGTTTGCAAACATCAAATTCTTGGTTCCGACTGAAGAATCATCGGTACGGAGTCATTCATTCAATGAAAGTTTGCAGTGTGTGTTCCTATATATCAGATTACCACAAAAATATACTCAGGGGTAATATAATAAGTGGTATGATTATTACCGATAATTTTTTGGAATATTAAGGAATTGCAATCCCAAAGCTAAAAATACAACGAGTCCGCAGGACGAGTTGTATTTTCTTGCATTGGGATTGCCAATGAATTGATATTCCAAAAAATTATAGGTTTTTCATCATACCACGAATTACATTTAGGACGACAATATATCGATTTGAAATAAAGAAAAATCGTGCCACCTGGTAATTGATGCATTACTTCTAGCCGTATTCAACGGAATACTCTTTTTCACGGCCTCATCTATGATACCAATGGACATTTGTCCCCAACGATCGCTCACATTGATAAATAAAGATAACTAGTCAAAACACATAAATTTGACGTTTATAATTTAAATCATTATTTTCACTTGACAGATAGTAAAACAAAAACTAAGCAGGTTTATCACCGTGAAAATACAGCGACAAGCTATATTTTCACTGTAGTTCCGATTCTATTGGCTGAATTTAAAAATTTGAAATCCACTGATGAATCGATTGTAGCACCGCACCAAATTTGGTAGTTGGAACCATGATAAACACGAAAAAAAATTGTTTACCAAAGTTCCAGCGGTGGAACATATTTATTTTCCTTTAAAAATATATAAATAGATTTTTGCTGTAATCTTGAAAAGTATATGATTTATCGAAAAAACAACTCAATATGTGAAAAACAATTCAATTTCATGAAATGCGCTCGTTTTCCCAGAAAACGTGATTGAACGCCGACATCAAATTTTACGTTTACCCTTATCCGCCGCTGAAAGTTCTGGCGGAGCACAGTTCATACAGGCGAACTGTATGCAAGTTTCCTATCCCTAAATTTAATAACACCGGACCATCCGAACGTCGTATCTGCACAGACTCGCGTGCTTCTATTCACTCCACCAAAAATATATTCACAGACCACCCTCTTGTGCAAACTATACATGATATAGCTACCTTGCTACAATCAGAATATGTCTGACACTAATCTAGACTCCATCACACGTGGGGATTACTGGGGAATGAATTTGCTGATGGTGCAGCTAGGGATGCATTGTCTGCAAACTTAATAACCGAAAACATACATCAACTGGCCTGAGAACATTTCTCAAAAATTCTGTCCAAATGTCCTCGCAAACCCACTGGAACGAAAATCCCACCAAACTTCATGAGATCCGACCGACAATAGCTCCACTTCAATTACCTAATCTCCAAAGAAAAGAGAAGATAATCGTACGCAGATTAAGAATTGGACATACTTGAATAATTCGAATAAATCTGATGGCCTCTGGAGAAACCCCTTTTTGTACAACCTGCCATGTTTCAATCACTGTGAAGCATATCCTGATCGACTGCGCACATTTCGACACAAACCGTAGAAAATATCACATCGATAGAAACCTAGCAGAAATGCTAACAGATTTATACAAAATAAAAAATATTGTACTCTTTCTAAAAGGCATTGCATGATCCAGTGCACATTAGCAAACTAATTTGTATATATTATGTATATATTGTGTACTGTTCATTTGTCATGTGTCATAGTACATCTGAAGATCGTTCACATGTTCATTAAGAGGTGTGTTTTCGAAGGTTGGCGAACAAAATGATTAAATGACCTCAGGTTTCTCTGAAATTCCACAGGTTTATTTCTACATGATGAACTAGTACCCCACTTGATTATCGGTAAGTTGTGGTAGTTCACCTTGTATACACAACATGCATGTAATTTCTAGCGGAAACACGACATTAGTCTTTCAGTCTTTTTCTATGTGTGCAAGAACTTTTTTGTTGAGTTGGTTTGTCGCTTGGATTGCCGTCTGGTACATATACCATTGTCTCCCCGTATTCACAGCGTCAGTACTTGATCTCTGATACTTTTACTGTCTTGGAGAAACATAAATAAATATAGGATGAACGATACGGTTTCGTGACCAGAAAGCATTCTTTCAGTTCGACTTGGCAGCGGTTTTTATACATTAGCGGCTAGATATCAAACGAGATGTACCATGAATAAATTCATGCTAAGTGTATAATCCACGCTTATCTAACGCGATTACTCCGCGCCGTTTTTGTTCCTAATACAGATGATCTCAATAAATCACCTCTCAATTTATATCTATCTGAAAACGTCCCAGATAACATTCGTTTGCAAAGAAGAGCACTAAAATTCATATTATTATGTTATTTGTTTCGATTCTTTTCGATGTTACGTACGAATTGCAACATTTTATACGTTCATGAAAATCAATAATAAATTGGTTGAGTGCGCGTCAAATAGTTTTATCTATAACTTGTTATTTTGTTAATGTTGGTAAATGAATTGAACTTTTGTTGAAAGCATTTACCTACTACGAAAGCGTAGAAGGGCCACAATAAATTTAATTTTTTCTTGCAACTCGGAATTCCGACTTCGAACTCAGAATTCCGACTTCTAATTTGGAATACCGACTTCTAACTCCGAATTTCGACTCGGAATTCTGACGTACATCTCGGAATTCCGACTTACATCTCGGAATTTAGACTTGCATCTCGGAATTCTGACTTGCGATCCGAAATTCCGGCTTCTAATTCGGAATACCGACTCATGACTACGAATTTTGACTGGGAATTCTGACGTACACCGCGGAATTCCGACTTGCATCTCGGAATTCCGACTTGAAACTCAGGATTCCGACTTCTAATTCGGAATACCAACTTATAACTCCGAATTTCGACTCGGAATTCTGACGTACATCTCGGAATTCTGACTTGCATCTCGGAATTCCGACTTGCATCTCGGAATTCCGACTTGTAACTCGGAGTATACAATGTGTCCAAGATAAGGATGTAATTGCATTAGGATCTCGAAAGCGGTTGTAGTTGAAAGTTGGTTAAATTAAAGAAAAAGTTGCACAATATTTGAGTTTGCAAAAGTGTATCTTCTTCGGATTTCAATATATTTCGAACAAAATAATATTTTCGATATTGGTTTTTATTTATTTCTGACGTTATTTTAAAAGATATTGAAAAATAAAAATACCTTTTCATTGCCACTTTTTAAGCTTAACAAGATGACGTTTTCACTGCAACGTTTCGTTTTCGAGGAATCATCATCATTTTTTTAACGGCCTTGTTATTTTTATCACAAAATTCAAAGCCATTTTGTATTCTGAAATACGTCAAATAGGTATCACTTATAGTTGTTTAAATATGTTTTCAGATTATTTTAGGCATGACTTATAATCATTCAGAAAAAACCTCCGATTACGGTTTTGATGTTTTGAATGATCGAAAACTGTTCATTTGGGAAATTATTCACGACAATTATCAACATTTCTTTTGGAAAAACAATTTTTTCAAAAGAATTGGTATTATTCCGACCAGTTCATAAAAAGGTGACCATACACGTTTATATAATATGTGACAATTGTTGTACTTAATTCCCTTTCAAAAGAACCAGAGTTTTCAATAGTCCAATTCATCAATCAACAACTATTGAAATATTTTGATACAGGCACGAGTGCCATATTAAATCTTCTGGGATATCATCTGGGCTTTTGATTGGATCAATCATGATGTACTGAAATCAAGATTATCAGAATATAGAATTAGATGTAAATAATGGATTGTTGAGTTTTGTAACCAATAGAAAATAATGTCACTCTCAACTTCACTGATAACAATCAGATAAAATGAGCTACATCAGATTTCGTATATAGGTATATCTGATTTTTTTTTTCACAGAAGTGCCTAATCCGAAGAATTGCAGTAAAACCACATTTCCATTCGTGTGGAGATTTGTTTGAAGAATTGTCCATATTAAAATCTCGTACCTTAGAACCTTAGTGTCTATACAGAGATTGGGTTATGTTAATATGGTTTCATCTTCTAGCACAGATGGGCTGGTTTTGAAAACCCTTCACGTAGGCCTCTCTATTGAGACCCGCTGTGCACCCATATGTTATGGGAGGCACCTATGTAGCTTCCTCCAGCCGTAGTGTCGGGGGTTCCTTGGGAGATTACCCTGTTGAGTTGTGGTTTGGGGATACCTTTGGTTCCTCTGGTTCACTTTTCATGGGATCCTACCTCCGCTTCTAGGTTTGTTATCTCAGGGCACCCTTGGCAGTTCCGAGTATTCAACGGATACAAAGGTATTTGAAGAAATGATTATTTTGAAGTCAATATTTTATGCAACTGTTGAAAAGCAACAACAGCGCGAATGATTCCGAATCCAAACTACCAATACCTACAAAATTTTGTCAGACACCCAAGAAAATAACCGCCAGTATTACCCAATAACTTGTTTTTTTGTAATGCCCATTGCTTATGACTGAGTAAAATGTACTGGTTTTGTGTAAGTATCGTTTTATTTGAATGTAAATCTTTGAATGATATGAAGTACTGGTTTTTTCTAAGTATCCTTTTTTTATATATGTAAATCTGTGAATGAAATTTTGTACATTGATCGCCCACTATAATAATGGCTGTTGCTAGTCGTCCGCTAAACGGATTAATAAAATAAATTAATCGATCGATTAACAGATGAATAATCTATGGTAATTCATGCAGTTAAACTTTCAATAACTCGTAAAAATAGTAAGATACACGGTAAAAACATTAGTATCCATAGTTAGTTACTGTTAACAATAGCATTCAATGTCTGAACGGTAAAAATGGTATGCCTAATGGATTTGAAAGTCGCCAAATTGAAACAAGAATTGGAGGAAAGGGAATTCGAAACAACTGGTAAGAAGTACAAAAAAACCGTTACTCCAGAAAAAAACCATCAGAAGGACCAATTCAAGAAGGAGAAGACCTCGAAACTCTTAATTCGAAGTTTCTGGAATTGATTTGAATTCGATAATAAATAAACTGACAAAAATACCAAATCACTGGAAGATAAACTCCTAGAAAATTAGATTAATTTGAAAGAAGAACTTCAACAAGAGCTTGGAAGATGAAATTGTAGAAAATTTGACCTAGAAAATTCGATTAGCCTGAAAAAAACTTCAAATAAATTCGGAGTCTGAAAGAAACGCTGAAAAAATTTCGAAGAATCTAGAGGAAAAGTTAAAAAAAAATGAATGAGGAAAATAGTTTATATATGTATGACGCATATTCACCAAATCCCAACAAATCGAGGCTGATCCCGGCACATGACAGCAAAATGTTTAGTGTATTTATTCATTTGAATATTCTGTTCATCAGACCAAAATACGTAAGTTCCATAAAAAATGTTGATAGTGTATAGCGGAGAATTAACGGAATTTCACCAAAATGGCGGTTCCCTGAAAACAAAGTTTTTACACCCTTCGGACTTTTAAGAAACATTCAATGTTATTGTTTACAGTAACTATGAGGCGTTGGATACTGATGCTTTCACCCTATATCCTATTATTTTACGACTTATTAATAGAATGACTGGAAGAATTTTATATATCTTTCCATCGCAATTAAATTAAAATTATGTTTTAAAAGTTAAAAACGTATTTAAATTCAATACTAAGATGAACGAAGTATACTTCGCATTTACATAATCACAATAAATTATTTCAAGTTATTACTTTATCTACGAAGTAATTATTATAAATTTTATTTATTATGTGAAAATTTCAGACGACTAGCTGCCGTTTATCGTACGATTAATTTATTTAATTCATCCGATTAGCGGACGACTAGACAGTTTGTATGATAATTGAGAAGTAACTCACGATGAAGTTGACCAATCACCAATCACCAATCTTCAGGTTTTCAAAACACGACTCTTGTGATGTGAGCTATATCAACCTAATTGGTAGGTAATCGTTCGGCTCGATTTAACAAGGTCCTAATGTCATTATTTCCTGTCTAAATGAATACCTAATTTCTGACTTAAATTCAGTTATTTTTAAAGTGTAACATTATTTTGTGTCTGGATAAATTACCTACCTCATTTCCGGTCGAACTACATAGATTATTGGTTACTTACTAGTATTATATTATGCCATTTCTCTCATAAAATATATACAGGGTGGCCCAGCGAAAACGAAACAAGGCCGATATTTCATATTTCTCGTACCTACGAAGAAAAACAAACGCTTGAACACGTCGATTTTTATTGCGAGGGGGACATCTTTTGCGCATATTCTCAACTTTGTCACTTCAAGCCCCTCGGAGGGGTTAGCTCCAACCCTTAATTCTTTAATGGGAGTAGGGTTCATGTGATACCGCATTTTGAGGGTTATCGAATTCTCTTTCCGACGTTTTTTAGTTTTTTAAATTTGATGCAGTAGTTCTCGAGATAACAAGTTTCGAACAATCATCTGCTAAGAATCTAAAGTTACGCTTGTTTCACTTTCAGCATAGGTAGTACGGATTTTATCTAAGAATTATTGTTTTTTGTTTGGTAAAATCCTATCCTGGCCAACTATAATGAGGAATAATTTAAGGTCAGTTTTTTAATACATCAGAAACACGCATCTAATATTCTCATTTGCATTTTTAAACAGCGGGTAGTATACTATTTTACGCTTGCAAATCATAAATATTTTTAGTATCTTTTTTACAAATTTATTAGTGAAACCTCATGGTCCAATTAAGAGCCCGCTGCAAAAAAGCTGGACTATCGTGTTACCGGATGATCATTTCTTTCAACTGATAAGTACTGACTAGGACCATTATGAAAGTCATATCCTGTCAGACCAGAAATGCTGTACAAGACATGACATGTGGTGTAGCCAGGTTTTTTAAACTAAGAATGAGAATGCCAAGCAAAACATGTGAAAACAAGTTAGGTTTTCTCTGGAAATAAAAAATTTGTTATTGACTTTTGGTACACCCTGTACAGCTGTAGGTCTAGCAGGATATGCTTTTTTCATTACATTAAAGAAATGTCTCATCTGGTAACTCGATAGCCCATCTTTTTGCAGCGTGCTCCTGGACTATTAGTAGTTATTGCTGCAATGGAATTCGGTGCTTCTGTAAGAAATACGAAAAACTCAAGCTTTTTCTCAAACCATTGCCATGATCACAATTCTAATAATTCAAGTTAAAAGCTGATACGAATTCATGTCAATATGTTGACTTGTTAGTATATTAACAATGATTTCTCGAGAATTACTGCATCAAATTCTAAAAACTGGAAAGCGTTGGAAAGATAATTCAATTACCTTCACATGAACCCTACTCCTATTAAAGATTTAAAGGTTGGAGCTAACCCCTCCGAGAGGCTCGAAGTGACAAAGTTGAGAATATGCGCAAAAGATGTCCCCCTTGCAATAAAAATCGACGGGTCTAAGCGTTTTTTTTTCCTGCGAACGATAAATATGAAATATCGGCCTAGTTTCGTTTTCGTTGGGCCACCCTGTATATAGACTTATACTATTCCATAATATTAATATTCCTTCAGCTATATATAACTGCATGATTTTTGAAAATAAATGTATTCTATTCCATGGCAAATCCAATCAAATATGCTTTGTTGCTAATAGAATAAAAATTATTCTTATAGACAAAGGAAGAGCTTAAAATGTAAATATGTATAAATGAAAAAATGCAGTCACAAACACTTCACATATAAACATATAAACATTTAAACATATACATAAACATAAACCTATATATCATGGGTATGTTCATAAAATCAAGTACAGAATCATCTGTGGCTGAAAGATAAACTTGCCATTTGCAATCGTTCAAGATAACCTCCTTGGGGAACATTCTCCATTGAAATTGCTAAATATGATTTTTTGTAATATCTAACAGAAAAAAACTACTTTCCCAGCTAAAACTACGCTGGACATTGAACTACATTTGATAAATATATTGTGAAAAGACCCTAATTGAAAAAAAATCTGGAAGTGAAAATTTGCCAAAGTCAAAGTCATTATTACCCTAGGAATGTAAATGACAGTATTTACATTCCGTTATCAAGATGAATTAGTAAACGAATGATATAGACCATTTACCTGTTTTGTAGCTAAGCAAGTATGGACTATTCACAGTGTCGGCAGCGGGAAAAATAATTAAATTGTATTTTGATATTGAAACAATTATATATTTTAGGTATACGAAAACACAAATAAGTGCACTTTTTTGACTGTAGACACAACGTTGAAGGTTGTTTCTTAATCAAAGACTCACTGGAAATGTAATTTTTTTCTTTAAAGTCGTAGATAAAATACTGATCAAGTTGTTTTATTTGACGTTCATTAATTTGGGAGAAACCCAGTGGAAAATGGTCCATCCTGTATCTATGTCTTAATATCAAGTGTCACTTTCAAACAACAGGTGTTATGTTATTTGCCTTGAATCGCCTAACTATACATCTTTTACTCTTCTGGTGGAAATTACCTATTTTAATTCATCTCGACGAGTCATTAAAATCCGCTAATAATAAACAGCGGCCGAGACAACATCTCTCTGCCGATTACTGAAGCATATCGCATAACACTGTCAAATATTAATCCTGCTGGTTTCTAAGATACTAAATTAGAAAATTAGTCTCGGCGTGTTATGAATCTGGGTATAAATCTGAAAGTTAACAAGACAACAGTTAATCGGAGTTCATGAAGTGAGAGCTCCGCCTTCGGAACACGAACTGCCCGGTCCCCGCCCCCATGGCATCATATGGGATGATAGCGTGCCTCTCCGATTCCAAACAGATACAAGATACAGGCAGGCACTCGTCGACGTATTGTTACAATAAAAATATTTACACAGCAATTATTGCACTATCTCTACATCCTTTATGTACTTTAAATGGTACCAAATGAACTATTGCCGATACCCGACGACTGGTGCTCCTCGATTAGTATCTCCCAGATGTTTAAATACGTTCCTCTTTCGAGAATGGCGAAAATAAAAAGGCTCTTGTGCGCTATCAGATATTCCACGAATATTTGTTGGCTTGCAGCTTGCATATTTGTTGTTTCTCACACACACGTGCTCTCTTTTCTTTCATCATCGATGCAAGCAAAAAAGGTAACCCACGAGGGTTCCCATATATATATATATATATATATTTTCAGCTTTGAGGTTTCGAAAATGTTTATTTTCTTTATCAAAGCTCGACTAAAACAACGAAGATTATTTAACTCAATTGGTCAACTGACTGCTACCCAAATATTTCTGAAAATACATTTTCACAGTCGCTAAATTATTCAATCATTTATATATATATATATATATATATATAGTAGAACGGTAGTCTTTGCTGACTAGTTAGGATGCAATTTGGAAAGATTATTTGGGTAAGCAGCAAGCAAAACGTGTACTCTTTTAACACTATATTTCCAATATTTCAACAGTGGTTACTGTCATCTTCAGGGAAGCTACAATTAATAAGCGAATATATACTAAAATGGAGTGAAACCCAGTAACAGCTATACTTACTGTGTCTTTGAGGTTGATTGCAAAAAGATGTGATGAAAGTAATACAACAATTATCGAAAGGGAAACATGAAGTTGATGATAAAATAACATTAAAAGGTCAATAATTAAAATAATTAGTCAATTAATATACATTTTTTAAAATTTATATGGATAATTTCCACGTGTGGACATACTCATTTGTCTGTTTCCTAACCAAGAGGATATACACGTGCTTGAGTATGTCCACACGTGGAAATTATCCATATAAATTTTAAAAAATGTATATTAATTGACTAATTATTTTAATTATTGACCTTTTAATGTTATTTTATCATCAACTTCATGTTTCCCTTTCGATAATTGTTGTATTACTTTCATCACATCTTTTTGCAATCAACCTCAAAGACACAGTAAGTATAGCTGTTACTGGGTTTCACTCCATTTTAGTATATATTCGCTTATTAATTGTAGCTTCCCTGAAGATGACAGTAACCACTGTTGAAATATTGGAAATATAGTGTTAAAAGAGTACACGTTTTGCTTGCTGCTTACCCAAATAATCTTTCCAAAAATTATATATATATATATATATATATATACATATATATATATATATGTTCGGATAGGTTTCCGCGGTCAGATATTTGGAAACTGGAAGTTCGGGTTGAACCGCGTCTAGAATTTGTTGAAATTCGACGTTTCGGCTCCGATTTTGGAGCCATTTTCAAGAAAAAAGGATTGAAAGGGTGTGAAGTTAGATTCTACACTGAGGTCTCAATCTGCCTACTCCTCAGGTATCATCAGGATTTTGTAACTTGACGCCGGGGAGAGAACTGGACAGTTCTCTCGACGGAGTAGGCAGATTTCACACCCTTTCAATCATTTTATCCTTTTTTCTTGAAAATGGCTCCAAAATCGGAGCCGAAACGTCGAATTTCAACAAATTCTAGACTCGGTTCAACCCTAACTTCCAGTTTTCATATATATATATATATATACACAGGCTGTTTCAAAATTCAGTATCAAGAATTAGGGGGAATTCAGGTCAATATAAGACTTTATTTCCTATAAACATATGACCGCAACTGCTTAATTTCTAAGATACAGGGTGTTGAAATTTAACAAAAATGATAATGATACGCTACTGTTTTTTTTAAATGAATATTATATTTATTATGAGTGTTCTCTATCTATTCATAAAAATGGTCCCTTGACTTTTTTCCCTACGAAGAACAGTTTTCGATTTAAAAACAAAATGATACATATAAAAAATCGCATAGGTACAAGCGAATGACGACCTTTTATTTTTTAAATCGAAAACCGTCTGTCGGACGGAAAATAGTCAAGAGACCATGTTTGTGGAAAAATAGGACAATTATGAAAATGATACTAATTTGACAAAAAAAAAACAGTAGCGTATCATTATTTTGATCAAAATTGACAGAGCATGTTTACAGAGACGCCACTGATGAAAATTAAAAAACGTTCGAAATGGAAAAAAATTATTTTTATGTGTACTTTGCATGTACCAAAATTAAAAAGAAAAGCCAAAGTGGTTTAAGGATACTTATTGAAAAAGAACTGATTTTTTTGTTGAATTTTATCATCCTGTATATCAGAAATGAAGCGGTTGCGGACACAGGTTTATTGGAAAGAAAGTCTTTTTTTGACCTGAGAAACACGCCCCTGAAATCTTGATACTGAATTCTGAAACACCCTGTATATATATATATATTTCGATTTCAGTTCATCAGAATATTGTCGTGTGGCGTCACAGCAAATACTAAACGAGGTGTTTGATATCTACCAAAAATATAACCTCACATGTGATATGTGAATTACAAAATACAGCTAAATTCAAATATTTCAATGATGCTTTCTCATGCTTTGAGGCCAACTAATTCAAGCCCAACCAACCATTTATTTAGCCAAATCAGTATTGATTCTGGCCATAAGACGAAATAAACTTTTTCACTCCCTACTTCATTAGAATTACTATGTAAAAAAATTCAAAATGTCGCCGGAACGAGATACCGTATTACTATCAGCTGAACTAAATAAATTCAAGAAACCTGAACTAATGACTTAGTAGTGATGTTCTAAGTGCAACAAATACTCAGTCAGGACTGTTTCAAAAATAAGTTTGAGAAAGATAGAAATACTGCCGAATTTTGCGACAGTCATGAAAAAATTTGGACTGGTGGACATTGTAAAAACAGTGTGTAGGTGGTAAAGTGAGTTTTCAACTATATCATCTGAAAAGTGAGAAACAAACTGTGAGTAAATTTACAATTCACCTAGAAATAAATTATAGTTTAAAAACTAAAGACACAGGCTTTTATAATGAATAATAAAAGTATAAAAGAATCTCTAAAAATTATGATTATTGTTAAAAAAGCTTGATATCAGTTATGTTTATTCTTGATTGTTGAAGCTATTCGTAAATGCTGTGATTATGAAAATATAAGTGGAAAGCTCATCGGTCCTTGATATGCGTGCCAAATTTTATATTATTCGGACGACTGGAAGTGGGTAAAAATGTAATTTGAAGATTCATATTGTTATTATATTTTTTTATTATATTTTTATTATGAAATTCAAGTATTGTCATCGGTGCTAAATTTTAGATTGTTCGGATGGAAGTGGAGTATTATAACATTAGCATTATGAATTTCTTATAATGTCAATCCTTGAAATATGTACCAAATTTTATTTCATCAGAGGAATGGAATTGGGTGAAAATTGAATTTGACAATTTTCAACAGTAATTACAGAAGTGGTAATTTTTTGATAATTTTAATTAGATGCACAAATCTTTGTTTCTATAGAAATCTCACGAGTGGACAAAGTCCACGAGTACATAGTACTGTCACTGTCTATAAAACGCAGAACAAACACATTGAGGACATAAGGTGACATATGATAATTTTTATTCAATAAAATATTGTTTGGTATGCTTGGCATACGCTAAACTATCGGGGGTAATACCACGAGTTCTCGCAATAGTATCGATACTATCGATAGTATAATATCTATGGTATCGATAGTAATTCTGTAAAATCGGGCTCGTGGTGTTACCAAGTGGCGTTTAGCGTATGCCAAGCATAACAAACAATATTTCATCGAATAAAAATCCGACGGAAAGCGATCGGCATACGTGTCTCGTGGGTCCTAAGAGACGCCATATGCCCTCAAATAATCTTCGTTGCTTGTTCATTGATCATTATAACTGCCAGAACCCTAGAGAGCATACGTTATAAAATCATTACACATTTTGGTTGTAGACTGACGGCCTATATACCAAAAAAGAAAATTCGAAAAGTTCTGCAAACTTGGCAGATACATCGAAAATATATAACAAACATTTTTCAGATTTGCATTGACCGGAACATATATATTTTTGATTCGTGGTAATTTTTTTTTATCAAGGTGGTTTCGAACTAATTACAAAAGTTTTGAAACATTGTTACAAATTGTGAAAGCATCTATTCTGATGCATTCACAATTTGGAACTTCATGCAATTTGCAAAAATCTACATTACAGGTCGAAAAAAAAAATATTCTGTACACTTTCATTGCTTGCAAATGAAGAGAATGAAGAATGAGATATGAAGTAATATATATTCAATACTACTCCAAGTTTGCAAAACTTTTGTAATTTTCTCAACGAGTATACAGCAAAATTCAACTCAATTGCAATTTTGACACTGTTCCGGACTTCGGAGCAAGTTGCAAACTGAGATTTTTTACTTTCTCGACGTACAATTCACTTTACCCAAGTTTGAAAACTTTTGGAATTATTGTTAAATTTTTGATTTTTTATGTCTATCTGTACTGGGCTATAACTCAATAAACACATCAATCAGCATCAGAGTCTTCAAGAATAGTTTTTCTACGAAACATAATAGGCGTAAAATATTAAAATTTTTGAAAGTTGTTTGTTTTTCATACAAGAAATATCATTTACTTTTTAGTTCAATAGTTTATGAATAAAAGATAGTTTTTAAAAATATTTTTTATGTATATTTTTTGGCGATGACTACTATTCTGTTGTAAACTTTCAGAAAAATAGATAATGAACAGACAACACTGTAATCACGGATTTTATAATAATGAAGAATGATATCATTCGCTATCGAGCTGTCATGAACAATGTGAAGAGTCGAAAAGAAAAACCAATAGGCCCATTCGATTCGCGGCGAACTGTTAGCTCCGAATAGGGCATTGTTTAGCCTGGTTGTGCCTCCACGGCATGTCTGGCGCACCTTGTACTAATCAGAGCCGCGATCTCGTTCAAACAGCCAGGGGCCGGGGCCGGGATCGCCAGACCCGGCGTATTCAATATTTTTATCAGATTTGCGTATTCTCACGTTTTCCTAGCGAGGATGTGCGATAACTTTATGGATTTGGTTATCTATCACTGTTTGTTTGCTAAAATTAATTCCAGGCACAGTTGAGAGATCGCTCATTAATCAACCTGGGCAGATGTTGATGGCCTCCGACTAAATGGAAGATATATGACCGCTAACGTTGGTTGGGCCGGCATCGTGCGATGCTGCTTGCTGATGTTCACAGATAAGACAAACTGCATTTACGGAAAATAATTCTGAACCGATGAAGCGGTCCGTGATAAGTTCGTGTCGCTGTCTGTAAGGTCGTACAAATTTTCCGTCTGCCAATTAAGGAAATACGAATAGCTCAGTCAGTGCCGGTTGCTGATATGAATGATGTTGGAAAGTTGTAAATTGAGGATTAGTAGGGTGGCACTACGATTTCTCTCAACTTTTTTACATCTCCGAAACTATCGTTACTTATAATCCAGTGAGATTGGGATTTGAGACGAGGATCAATTGTAGCACCACAAAACTTGGTATGCTAGTAGTTGAAACCATGACAAACACGAAAAAAAATGGTTTACCGAAATTTTTTTTTCCTTTAGAAATAAATAGATTTTTGCTGTAATCTTGGAAATCTCCACAAAAATTATTCATAGTAATTTCTTATGAAATGCGCTCGTTTTCTCAGAAAGCGTGATTGAATACCGACATCAATTTTCAGGTTCAAGCTTACCCGCCGCTGAAGAATATTTGATTGGTCATAACTCTGCTGAAAATGATCGGAGGAGGAAAAGGGAACGTTCATATCGTTGAAGACTCCTACCTTCGAATCCAAACATAATATGCGAGTATTTGTGTACCTAAAATGTGTTTTGTCACACTTCACGAAGAAGTTTGCGGATGATCCGAAAATCATGAATAATTTAGTTAATATGGAATTATTATACTGAAGCAGCAACCCATACCCTCTTTGGACTATATGCAACAATTTTAAAGTAGTATGACAGGTCCTACTTATACATGCCAAAAGAAAAACTTGCACATAAAATCGGCATTCTCTTCAGTAAATGTTGTAAATAATCGCTAATTCATTTCCTGCATATATGTTTAATAACACTATTGTGAAGTGCAAACCTCAAGCTTGAAATCACATACTTCATTTTTCATGTAGGATATGTATGATTGATTATTTTCAACATTTACTGAAGGAATTTCCGGGATGATGGTTGAGTTGAAAACTGAGGCAGGAGTAAAACCCAGTTTTTTCTTTGGCATGTATAAGTGAGACCTGTCTCACTAGTCTAAAATCGTTGCATATGGTCCGAAGAGGGTACTGATTCCTGCTTTAGTATAACAATTAAAATATCCATGACTTTTGAATCCTCCGTATATATCGTAGAAGGGTTATGTGAAGTGGGACAAAACACATTTTGGGTATACTCATATATTCACATGTTATATTTGCATGAGGAAGTATAGAAGTCCTCAGAACGATATATAGTTTTTCTTTTCCTTCTATTATAATTTTTTGCAAAGTTATGAAAAATCTAATTTTTGGTCCTGCTGGAAATTGCAGTATCGGGTTAACGCCAACCTGAAATTTGATATCGGAATTCAATTAGGTTTTCTGAGAAAACGAGTGCATTGTGTGAGAAATTACTGATGAGTATATTTCTTGTGGAGAATTGAATTATCTTTCACCTTGTTGAAATTGTTTCTTGATAAATCCTATACTTTCCGAAACAACAGCAAAAAAAAATTATAATTTTTTTAAATAAATTTTTTTTTTGGATTTTTTTGGGTTCAATCCCTGATATTTCGGTAAATTATGTCAGGAAGTCATGTGCCGAGTTTCAAATTGCTACGATTCATTCTTCACTTGTGGCTTACATTTGTCTGTGGTTACTATGTACTATTAGTATAATTTCACTATCATAATTTTCATTCGATTTTGAGGCCGTCTCTTGGAATTGTTTCCTGGCGTTTCGTTAGCGCGAGTTGCTAACTTCTTCAGAGGTCTGTTCATCTTCGTTATTTCACCGATGGCTGGAGGTTTTCTATTCCGCAAGTTGTACTTGTGCTGCCTGAGGTTGTCTTGCTCAAAAAATTATAGTTCCTTGGTTTGCACCTTTACTTGTTATAGTGTTGTTACTTGATAACATGTTTAAAGCGCTGTTATCAAATCGTTCTTAGTAGTTCTTTGCCTCGCATTTTTGAGAATGGGATTCCAGATCCAGTTTAGATTCAGAATCACTTCTTTCCTCTTCTTTCCTTTCCTACCTTCTTTTCTCCGTGTGCTTGTCTGTCTCTATTGCTTTCCGTACAAGTCTGCGGCAAGAAGTTTAGCGTCTTCGGAAAGAATCCTGTGAGCGCGTGTGTCGCTACTGTCGATTTGTCCGTTTGGTCTGATATATAGTTTCTCTGATGTTCCTTTAGCCTTGTATCCAAATATCGTTTCGTAGTTCCAATATATACTTTTCCACGAGTGCACGGTATTCGATATATCCCTGCAGCCGAGTGGGTCTATTTTGTCTTTTGATGACCTAAGGCACATTGTTGTATTTTATTGGTCGGCTTCAAAACCGTTTCTATTTTTCTATTTTTTAAGAGTTTTCCGATTCTTTCAGTAAGCCAGGGGGTCATGTTTCGACCATGTTCCGTCAATGTGGAGATTATTTCTCCCCTGTGACTCGGATGGTGATTCGATAATGCACGAAGATACCCATCCATGTGCGTCGGTTCTCGGTACACTTTGTGGGTGAGTTTCACGCCACATCTTCCGATGAGTACATCTAAGAAGGCTTAACACTGGTCCTGCTCAAGTCTCCATGGTGAACCTAATGTTAGGGTGTAGAGCATTTAGGTGGTCCAAAAAAGGTTCAGTCTGTCCCTTCCTTGTCCCCAAATGACGAAGTTGTCATCCACGTATCGTAGCCACATGCTCGGTTTGAAATCGAAAGAGTCGTTTGCTCCATGAAGAAATTGGCTGTCACTGAGCCGAGTGTACTTCCCATCTCCGCGCCATCTAATTGCTCATAAAAGTCTTGGAATTCGAAGTAATTTCCAGTGAAACATGCTTCAAAGAGTCCGACAACATTACTCGGAAACATTTTGGCTATCTCTCTCGAAGAATCTTCCGTCAATACGTTATAGGACGTTGATTCGTTGATACTAAATTTGATGCCATTAATCCAAATCAGTTGAAATTTCTAGCCTATATTGTTTACTTATATTATTTTTCGCAAAAATCGGTATTTATATTGCCTCTGACGGGCAGTGTATGTCATTCAGATCAACTCAGACCAGAGTAAGAAACCTAGGATCTTACGTAGTTTTTCCCAAAAAAGGGTAGGTACCTATGATAAAAATAAGAAAAGATCAACTTTATTTTTTTTATCTATACTTCTGTGAAATATTTGGATGTAGCAAAATACTGTTTGAAAATTCTCTCAGTATCAGAATGATTTCTAATGTCTTGAACCCTGTATTCATCAAAAAATCTTTCCATATTAATTTCCCTCGTTATCTGAGATTGTGACTTTTCCACAGGAGGATTAAATCGGTTCGTGTTGAAAAGTGAGGCGAGAGGCGATAAGAAGTCTTTCGACATAAAATTTGATAACTTCCATAAATCCATTTAGTTCCAGCTTATTGAGCACTAGGATTCTTTCATAAATCGCCCGGAGTTACCCAAAGATGTATCATATTCGTTCTATCTACATTTTGCAGAACCTGACCCCTTCTGCCTCCGACATCACAAACGCTATATAAGTACATACAACATAAAAAGATATATAGACGACATGCCGTGTGGGCGTTCGCCCAACTATCGAATGTGAGATATGCCAAGATAAAAAAGTTGAAAACTGCCATAAAATGTTTTCCTTATCTATATTATCGTTAGAACTCGGCTTGCCATGCATTCAAATAAATATATAAGGCCCGATTTGATTTATGCCGGGACGGGAATAGTATGATAATTATGTTATCTCGCTAAAAATCTGAATTCGCATTTGCATAACCTCACTACCATCGGTGTTTGTGTCCCGAATTGACAGATTTGTCCTTCAAGCTATTCCTTCTAACATCTGCTTACTCCGTTTTGAATGAAAGGAGAGTCATAACCGTCGATACCTGAAACAGAGATTACAATCTTCCTCGGCTAATCATTGCCTAGAAGATGGATGACTGTGCGACTAAAATATTTATGATATCAAAATTCAGTAGTGTCCCTTATGGGGACAGGGGACAGATAGTTGTTTCTAGAATATCGATTGACTGCTGTTGCTTCAGTGGCTACCAGGGATTCATCAAGCCAAGTAGCTTGAATTTTTTCTTAAATACTTGACTCGACTTCTAAACTCAAGCTTTTGAAAATTTGATATTTGACTTGACTCGATTTACGGTGTGAACTACTTGACTTGATAACTTGAAACAGTGACAGCTAGAGAATAATTGTTTATGTCTGATTTAAGTGATTTGTCTGTAATGGGATCGGAACCTTTTCAAAACAGCGGCTCAGAATATATCGTAGATGAAAAAGTTTCAGTCGCTGATGACATCGAAACAGAAGTAGAAAGTGCAGGGTCAGCGCCATCAAAGGCCAAACGAGTTGAAGTTAATAAAAGTGTATAAAACGAAAAAAATTACAGATTATTTCATTGTCGAGCAAAATCCTAGGGGTAATAAAAATACTGAGAAACAAGGCAAATGTACCCTATGTCCTATGTACGGCGGTTTTGAAAATGAAACACTGCGGACCATATTCATTAAGGCAACATTTGCAAGCTAAACATACTAGAGTTTACGAAAAAAATTTGGTAGATCCAGCCCACCTAATTCCTGGGCAAATACCTCAACATGTTCGAAAAGGCGTAGCACAATTTCAGTTTCGAGTTAGCTTGATAAGGTAAAACAATAATTAGATTTTAGCTATAACTATGTAATACTTTGTGGCACAATGGAATAATCCACACAGTGGGTTAAAAAATGTCCACATCTTATATTCTATAATAATTTTTTATTTGTGGCTGGTTTTCTATAAAATTTTGAATGTCTACAAAAATCTATAGGATTCAAGCAATCTAGTAGCAATCTAGTGGCACAAGTTATACATTTTTATACAGGCATTTCAAAAATATAACTTACTTTGCCACTTAAGAGTGGAACATTATAACGTGAATATTATTGTACTGTATTTTACTCCATCCAGTTTTGTTAGTTTGCATCCATATATTTTTATTGTTATTGAGTTTTTTTGCGTTTCTTATTCTAGTTCAATTATTGGCTGAAAAATTACATCTGCCAAAATCCACCAATAGTAAGCCTAGAATAAGAAGCCCCGGTGCTTGAAGCTCTCAAAAAGAAGTGGCTATTAACTAAAGTAATGGAATCTAAAATCATTAATCCTGCTAGGGGATTATCTTTTTTCAGGAACATCAAAATTTGTCTGTATTTTATATATTTATATAACAGACGCTAACCCCCATTCACACCCGACCCCTGCTGAATATCGCTATATGTCGTCGATGCGTGCGAAAGGAAAATAGGATCTTGATGATCATTGAGAACGAATGAGTTCCCATCCAACTCGTAACTCTCACAAACGCCGTAGTTTGTAGTGACACTACTTACATCCAAATTACCAGCAGCTACCCGCAATCTAGAGGTCATGGGTTTCTGCGAAGAACTCGAGTGTTCTTGTCAAAAAATCTAGTGAATCCTGATACGCTAAAGCGAGCAGATGCATCATTCACTATATCATTGATTTCAAGACAAGATCAAGACAAGAAGTAATTTTAGATTTCAAGACAAGACAAGGAATGTTTTGTCAAATACCAAGATTTCTTGTCAAGAAAACAAGAATCTTGAAATTTCTTGACTACGTACCATGCTTTGCTTTTAAGTGTCTTTTCAACCCCGAAATTTTTCATTTTCAGGTAAACACTTTTGTTGTGTTTTTGAAAACATGGTATACATTTGGCTAATTTATCATTTTTGTTTTTGCCGTTGGCACTGGTATCCACCTCAATTTAAAAAATCACAGAATTTCTTTCTGCCAGTATTGCCACTAGTACCACTACCACTACCTGCATTGGTAAATGCTGATGCTTTTTTCTTTTGCTGTCTCTTTTTCCTTTTGCTGTCTCTATCGCAGACAACTACGGTTTCAGATTCAGTTTTGTTAGTCGCACTAGTCGTAGTCGCGTCAGTGTCACTGATCATTTTATATTTACTAAAACCGTAACGCTTACGTTTTTGCCAACTGGCTCAGCAGACGTACTGTTTACTGAACAGTCACTGTCGTATAAAATAAGAGATAATATTAATATAATGTACTTTTTACCATTACTGGCATGACAAATATAACAAAATACTTCTAAATAGGTACAGACTACTACTATGTAATAATAACCTCACTTAACAAAACGGGGTAAAGCCTGCAACTTCGCGACGTAACTTGCATTCGTCAGAAAATAAATAACGATCGGGGAACCATCAAATGTACACGCAACGCAATAAAAAGTTCGCCGGGGTATCACCATGTAAGGTGTCACCGGTTAATCTGCGACAAGACAAGATATAATATGTCGAGAAAACGTCAAGACAAGATTTTTTGAAATTTTTTGACTTTTTCTCAAGACAAGACAAGAAGTTGTAATCAAGACAAGAATTCTTGTCTTGACGACCCCTACCTACAGGAAGTAGTATTGAAAAGCAATCTTCAGTTCAAAGGAGCAAATCTAGACGAAATGACTAAATCTAACCTGTGCTATTACAGAGATGGGCAATCTTACTGATTCCCTACCTATTCAAGCTGTTTATGGCGAGCCTCACCTACAGGTACGCACCTGGCGAAGGTCCGAAGTGGTCTTTATACCAAACGCGCGGAAACCATCCTACGCAAAAGAATTTCCCCCATATCCATCACTGATGTGTATTCTTCTAAAGAGCCTGTTTTTTTTCCAATCCTTGGGGATTAAATGCGAGAGAGGCGAACCTTGCTTCAATGAAATGAACGATTTCTGTGAGTGATATTTTTTTAATAACATTCTCTTTATCTAATTTATTCAATGATTTTTTCAATGAAAACTAGAGAGAATTTAAAAAATCAGCTATTTGAATGAAAATGCGAATTTTCACTTTCAGATTTTTTCTTTTCAGTTTGAGTCTTTTCACAATATCTATCAGATGTAGTTCAATGGCCAGCTTGGCCTATGCCGGGAAAGTAGTTGTTTTCTGTTAGATATTACAAATAAATCACATTTTTTCATTTTTTAATTTTCATGGAGAATGTTGCCCCTTTTCAACTGGAAACTCGTTTTACCCGGTAGATATTTTACTTTTCAATTTGTATATTATTTTGTCTTTCTGAGGAAAAGTGAAGTGCTGGAAGAAACAACAACAAAATACCATCGCAACCTTCATGGCAATGAACTTCTCGAAATTCCGATATTTTACGCAAACCACTAAAATAATTCATACATCTGTAAAGAGCATTTTGGAACACCCTGAGTGTGACAAATGTCAAATGGAGACTCGCAAACGATTCTTGCATTTCCATTGGACGATAATTTCCTGTGTAGTTGGCGTAGCGAAGGGCGGCATGTTGATTTGGGAAAATCTTGTCATCGTTTTCATCATTAATCAGCTAAGAGGAGAGACAGCGGGATATTACATTTCTTGCAGAAGCCGGGCAACTTCCGCTATGTAGATCCTCAACGAAATCTGCATATTTATACGTATAAATCATAAAGACTTGATATGGAGCAGGCAATTTTGTTAGCTGCGCCTTGCATCAAATGGTGATGATAGCAAAATGATTTTTGAAACATTACCATAATCCGCATATGCTCAAAGTGTACGTGCGGGCTTATTCAATCCAGCGATCCAACCCTTTGGTTGAGTTGACTATTCCACTCATGCTAAAATACGCGTTTTTGATTGGTGGAAATTTTCATATTGATAATTGAAAACAGCATGTTTTCGATTTTGTAGTTCGGCACTTGATTGGCTATTAGATACCTTTGTAGTTCGCTTCGTCATTGGTTGTTTTATAAAACAAACTTACCCCACCAGCAAGTTGGTATAATGACACAACACGAATTTTGACCCAAACCATGATGAGCACTAACTATTAATTCATATCAACTTCACAATTTTCGACAAATTTTTGACACAACACCGAACTTTGACCAAAACCATGATACGCTTCACTTTTCATTCATATCAACTTTTCGATAAATTTTGCATACACGTAAACCAAAACTCCGCCCTTTCAATTCCCGTAAAAGCATGAAAATGAACGATGAGTCACTATCTATCTACCAATGAACTAAACAATTTAATAGGCTTGTTCGCGTTCGACGCGTTCACAAAATAAACTGTCCGAAACCCGAAACCGCCACAAGCATGCGTAGTCCCACAGAACTCAAAGAATGCGTACAGTTCTGTGAAACTGCGCATGCATCCGATGGTTTCAGAGGGTGCGACTTGCCAACACTATTCGATCTTTTTACTCTAAATGTTCTTCAATCGTTCGGGTACAGCCACAAAAACATTAGTTTGACACTCTACCGAACGATTGCAGAACATTTAGAGTAAAAAGATCGAATAGTGTTGGCAAGTCGAACTCACCCAGACTGTTTGTTTTATGAACGCGAACAAACCTAAAGACAACCAACGAAAGACGCGCCCTGTGAATGGTCACTGAAATAGCGGGAAGTTTGAAATACCAAGACAGCTGCTCTGCGCAGTTTACTCCAAATAGTACTTTTGCAGACGGCTTTCTTCATTATGACGGCAGTCCTCAATTTGATATTTATGTTTTGTTAGTTGCATAGTTTTAGAATTTGAATGTGGGATTAGTGTTCCAGGTTGAATTCAGTAGTAGGCTGTCACACACACTAGTACAAAGGGCGAACTCGATATGAATTGCGTCAAAATATTCAACAGCACCAACTGTACTTTTAATATTAACATTAA
This sequence comes from Chrysolina haemoptera, assembly GCA_958298965.1. Classification (NCBI taxonomy): domain Eukaryota; kingdom Metazoa; phylum Arthropoda; class Insecta; order Coleoptera; family Chrysomelidae; genus Chrysolina; species Chrysolina haemoptera. The sequence goes on along the minus strand of OY282592.1, from coordinate 27,543,594 downwards.
TAATAAATAAAAATGGTTTTGATTTCATTCATGGAATAGTCTTAACAAATACAACTCGTGTACCGATGATTATCATAAATTCCATCTTTCTTTCGAAACAAATTATATGTTGCTTCGCGCTCGTGTGGTTGCCAAGCAAAATAATTTTTTTCTCAAAGTCGAAGGAATTTTTATTTCGATAATCACCAATACACTTGTATTACCTACGATAATCTAACTATTATGTGAATTGAGTGAGATTTAACTATAGAAATACTTCCAAATCTCTCTATGATCTAGAGAAAAGTAAACAAAACTCTTTGATAATTCTTGTTCTTATTTCCAGGATTATAACACATGTATCGAGTGGTAGTTGACGATTTTTTTTAAGCGGTAGAAATGATCACAAACATACCCTCTAAAAAATGTACGAACTGCTGAAACATTCATTGAAAAATATGATGCAAGTATCTGACAGAAAACAACAAATGAAAAAGTAAAATCCACATTGTCGAAGTACCCTTCTCTCCAAATATTTCCACCATGTGGAAAATATGAGGCAAAAATCTGACAGAAAACAACTACTTTCCTGGCTGATACCACGACGGACATTGAATTACATCTGGCAGATATTTGTGCAACGTTCTTCGAAGAAGACTGAGTTGCAATTGCTGTCACTTGTGCAAGGCCGATTTTATGCATGTGGTGTTCGAGTTCGTAGTGGCCAGTTAGCAAACCTACTATAGCTCTGAGATGTGCTCTACTGAGTTCTAGCAGTTTGTCAGAGCCCTGTTTTTTCCTTGTACTAACTTCAGTACCAATATATCAAGATGATATGATAATAGTATATCCTGTAACAAGGTGAGAATGAAAATTCAATACAAGTTCTGAGCTCAAGCCAAATACAAGCGTGGGGACCATGGATTTTCACTCTAACAGACTATACTTTGTCCACGATCAAAGATTCTAAAGAAATATCCTTGAATAAAATGCAACAAACTATACTTAGATCGTATTAAAATATTTTTCCTACGAGCGTGCGGAAAAGTAACTTTTCCGCACGATTTTTCGTTTTGAAAGTTGTACTTTTCCGTACGATTTAAAATCGTTCGGAAAAGTTACTTTTCCGCACGATTTTTACTTTTCCGTACGATTTTTACTTTTCCGCACGATTTTTGTATTTTTGAAAATGATGATATTTAGGACTAACTAAATGATCTATGTAACTATTCTGTCTTATTAGTCATTTTGTAGCATTATTATAAAAACATGTTTATTAAAAACCTTGTTTTTTCATTAATAAGATGGACAAAAACACTCGTAGGAAAAATATTGTACCTAACTCTTACGAAAAATGTCTTTTCCGCCCTTAACGGCTTGCCCGAACTCCGTTCCGCGTCGTTCGTGCAACTGCCGTCGCGTGCGGAAAAGTACTACTTTCCGCACTTGTTAGGTAAATAACTATTTCCTACGATTTTTCATTTTGAAAGTTGTACTTTTCCGCACGGTTCCACATCGTTCGGAAAAGTTACTTTTCCGCACGATTTTTACTTTTCCGTACGATTTTTACTTTTCAGCACGATTTTTGTATTTTTGAAAATGATGATATTTAGGACTAACTAAATGATCTATGTAACTATTCTGTCTTATTAGTCATTTTGTAGCATTATTATAAAAACTTGTTTATTAAAAACGTTGTTTTTTCATAAATAATATGGACGAAAACACTCGTAGGAAAAATATTGTACCTAACTCTTACGGAAAATGTCTTTTCCGCCCTTAACGGCTTGCCCGAACTCCGCTTCGCTTCGTTCGTGCAACTGCCGTCGTGTGCGGAAAAGTACTACTTTCCGCACTTAGGTAAATAACTATTATATTTCATAATCATTCATTGCATTTTCTTGTTGTAGACTTTCCAGTATATTATTAGCACGTTTATTTCATTCGGTGTATTCCATTTCTGATTTACTTGATAAATTATTATGATGAAGTTGCTCAAAAACTCTAAAAACTATACGATGACGGTCAAGGTTAATGTTATTATTGCTACACTAGTGTGAACATAGTTTTTCTTATCACAAGAAGAGAGGGAATCGAATACATTTCATCAATCTTAAGAAAAGGAATGTTTGCAATCTGTTATCAAATTAGAATTTAGCATGAGCAATTTCAGCTCAGGCAGTCATTAAAACTCTTATTTAATGTTACCGCTTATTATTGCTCAGATTGTATGTTCCTGAAGTATGCATTGGTTGAGGCAGTGAAAAATCGAATAGAGTTCGAAATGTGTATAGGGACTTTGCCAACATTGAAAATATTACATAGGAATGTAATCTTTTATATGGGAAGGTTGAGCTACCTGTAGAATTAAGAAATTGGGCCCAATATAGCCGGAATATTGAATAAATGGGGAAGTATTTGTGACAGCTTTTTATTGACTTTTCCAATCAATCATTAACATATGAAACCAAGGAAATAATACAAGGTGTAAGTTTTAAGTCCCAACACTACCTACCAGGCGTGTCCCTGGTGGCGAATAGGGAACGACAGAGGCCCTTATAGGCCCCGACCAGCGATAACCATAGGTAGGGTGTAGAGGCCTAAAATAACCCTAAATCCTTTGCCCACCAGTTGCCCTACACTATTGGAGGGCTCCTTCTCGGGGTCTTCCAATATATTTTTATTTTTCTCCTCCCACGCGGAAGGGCTCCAATTCGAGGTCCTCCCAACCCTGACCCCAATAGGGGTGTGCTCATATCCAGGGTCCACCTCTTCTCCCATCCACCAAACAAGCGGGGTCCGACGGACTCCACCTTGTGGAACTCTGAACAGATAATTCGAACAGAAGTGGTGGGTGCAAACGGGCCGGACTGAGAGGCACTATGGTTTTGTCCGCCCAAAAACGCCTTCAGTCCATATCCAAAATCCAAGGGTAGATGTCCCTCTTGCTCTCGCCCATCTATGGGTTTGAAGTTATAGCTATCAAAATAACAGCCTTGGAAAATATACGGGTCAAATTGTTTATGAAATATTTCGGTAAAAACCAAAAACCTCTTTACCCCGATAGGTTTTTTTCACTTGGCCATTCTGTACAAGTGTTATTGATCGTCCCTCGGATAGGGTTGCATAAACATCATTTTCACATATCTCTCATGAAAAATACACCGTTCTTTACCGTGAATATATAAGACTTTATCATCACTTCATTCAGACTGAAATCCGTAGATATTTAATTTCCTAAACCCTGAATACACAAGTAAGTTATAAATCGCTTATAATTTGTTATCGTGGCTTGAAAGGCGCTGTTATGTATCTCGGAGGCGTACAAAATGAAGATGGAGGCAAATCTGAATTATCCTTCAGTAGGAATTATGAGTTATGGGGATACTGACGATGTACTAATAACGTTTAAGAGACTTGAAGTTGGTGATAACTCATATTCATCAAAAATTTAAATTTAATTGTCTGTAAATGTTCTCTTTTTGGAGAATTCGGTCAGTACACATTTGAAGATCCCAAATTTTGGCTGGAAATAGGTACGAATTTATTTCACAAATGTAAAAAAAAAATCTTTGAAAGTATCTATTGAAGAATCCATGTGATTTGTAAATGTGTTAAGGACCTTAAGTCTGTTGTAGTTCGCGATATGTCAAGCAAAAGTCTTTATTGATTCAACAAAAATATCGTCATTTGTACCGCCTGAAGTGTCAAAAGTTCTTTATTTTGTATTACTGAATTAGAAACACTAAAATAAATCAAATTCAGCGTATTCTTATAATATTCGGAGGGTTCCGACATACAGTTCTACTCACATAGCGGAAACCGTGAAAAAATGCTGCGCACTTGTCGCCCAACGGACTATAGTCCGTAATATACCCAGTGATACTCATTGAACATGAACGTACGCTCAATTTCACATGTTCAGTTAGGTTTGTCGAACTGTAATAATTTATGGAAATGTAGTTTTTCACTGTTGGCGTCAATGTTCTGGCTGGCTTGTGGGTTTTACCGTGGTCTTCTTTTACAGTTGATACTCAAGAAGAGTATTTCGACCACGTCACTGAAGATGACTGTCGCAGTTGCAGTTGAAACGTTTGGATATTTTAACCAAAGAATATCACGGCAAAACCAGGAAGCCAACCAGAACAGAATTATTTTATTTTCACTTTATAAATCCGCTTTACTGTTTGAAAAATATACAAGAGACACTCCGACGGAGATTTCACAAAAAAAATCGTATGTTTGATATAAGTGTTGTGAAATACAACCCCTGGTTCCCTCGGGAAGTAGATTTCTTTCACAGGAAGTGAAAGAGAATTCATTCGTAAAATCTTGACAAAATTTGTTTAGGTTCCGATGAAGATTTCACATAGAATTCGAATTTTCATTATAATTAAAGTGAAATTCAACCTCTGGTTTCCTCAGAATGCAGATTTTCTTCATTAAGAAGTTAATGAGAAGCCAATCGTAAAATTATGTCAAAATTTGTTTTTGCACCGACGAAAATTTCACACAAAACTCGAATTTTTAATATAATTGTTGTGAAATAAAACCGCTGGTTTCCCCGGGAAGTGAAATTATTTGATTCAGGAAGTGAAGGAGAAGCCTGTCGTAGAATCTTGACTACACTTGTTCATGCTTCGACGAAGATTTCACTAAAAATTTCAAGTTTTTATATAGGTTTGAAGGATTTATGTCAGACTGTGACGTGAAACAATTTATTTGATGTCTTCACTTACTATTTGTAAATATTAGGTCTTCATACCCATTGTGTAATATATTTGTACAGCATTTATCCATATTATTTGTATGTGCTTGTCTACATACAAAAACAATTTTTTCGATGTCTGAATGGATCAATATAAACAATTTTTAGCAAAAAAAAAAACAAAACGGACTACTCTAAAAATAATGCGCTAAAAAGTAAAAAATTATTGTATCATTCATTTACTTCAATTTACTTGAATATATCCTTTGTTCCCACTCAATCTTTTATTCTAACGAAAACGATGCGTCTACCATACACTCAAACTTCACATACGTTACGACACAAAATTAACAAAAAAATATCACAAAATATTGTTTGTTTTATAACAGAATCAAAAATATATTTTTTAGATAATTTTTTCACGATCCTGTCAGTCAATGGTCATGGGAAAACATGTCAAATCGACCAATAGTACCTATCAAAATGACACTGATAATTTGTTAGTAGCAAATTACATAGACATTTTTTTCCATTCAATTTGAACCTATCATGTTTACGTATTTGCAATCATGTGACCAGAACTAGCCATCAGACAAACATTACACTGATAAGTGCCCCGGAAAAGTGCCCCGGGAAATTGTCACTTATAATATCACAAATTTGTGTTTTCGGTTTAATGAAACTTTATAGCGAATAATAAATAATAATGTTAATTCTAATAGAAATTTTGCATTATTCACAGGTATATCTACAATGTTTGCGTGGTATTCGGTAAGAAAATTTCACACCATAATTTGGAAAAAAATTACTTATCCAATCTGACATTTTAAATTAATTTTACGCTTGTCAAGTCCACCATGTTTTGTTAAATAAAAAAATATTACCAACTTTAGTTACACCAAATGCTAAAACTCAGATGGGTATTAGATCTTTCTATCGCCCTTTCATAATTTTAGGTCACTAAAGGTGGTAGAAATGTATTTTTTGTTAAAGTAATCCATTACACTTCTAATGTAAAAAATATAATATTAACATGGTTTGTTGCAGTAGGTGGCCATGCTTTTGACGGATGAGGTTTATATTGGTAAATTACATTGAGTTACTGTATAGTAAACCAGCAAACAAAGATATTATTATGTAAAACATTTCTTGTAAGCATTTCCGTTAAACAATTTGAGAAAAATGAAATGCTTTGAAAAGTACAATTTATGTAAATACTGCAAAGAGTTAAGTCAAGTGCAAATATGTCATCCAAAATTAATATATTTAACGAATTTAAAGGAAGATTGCGACCAGGAAGCGTTAGAGTCGAATGGTTTGTTTAAGAAAATCGAAGAAAGTCTGCTGCAGATGTCAAGTGAATATGGCCTTTTGCGTAAAAGAAATGTGAACAAAATTGTTTCAAAATATTACATATATGTCTCAAAACACACACATCTAATTAATTCGTCACCTTCCTATTCACCATTAAGAAGAGAGGATGGGTGAGAATTCAAGCAACATTTAAATCTTACTATGTTTGTAGATCCTGCGTTTTTGGAAATATAAATTGTTAATGCATAATATTTAAACAAATTTGTGTTTTCGGTTTAATGAAACTTTATAGCGAATAATAAATAATAATGTTAATTCTAATAGAAATTTTGCATTATTCACAGGTATATCTACAATGTTTAACCGCTTTAGATCATATGCTTACCTTTTCAACTGTCAAAAAATTTACACTTAAATATCGTGGCGCCACGAAAAAATTTCCGGAATTTTTTTCAGTTGCCATGGTAACTAGTCAAAATTAAGGCATCTTATTGGTTAAAAAGTAGAGGTGTGAAATTTTCACTGCTGAACAATCATATTATTATTGAAATGTCAGTTACTTCGGGCAGAAATGGAAATATCAAAATTGACTCAATACATATACTTAATTATAAGTGAGAATACATCAAAAATAAGTTAAAAGTACACGTGGAAAATGTTCAAAGAGTTTAGTGAGGTGAGAAAACGAAAGGTGTAGCGTTGAAGAGTTGACGCGTATACTTGAAGATTGGGCCGTAAACAGACGTATCAGAGTTTGAAAAGGCCACCATCAAAAATAGTTGGAATGTGACTGGTAAACTCTTACAAGAAAAATACTTTGTATTTTCGAAAATAATGTGTTAGGTAAGTAGGTATACTGGTTTTTTAATTCTCCGAAAAAAAATTTTTTATTGATAAATTCTCATAATTTGTCTTAAATTTCCTCAAACGAGTTGCTTTTGGGTAACAGCCCGACTCGCTTTCGAAAATAAGCGAAAAATTATTTCGAAATTATCAATAGCCTTGGGATATTATAAGTGATAATTTTTTCACGTTGTTTGATTGGTTCTTTGTTTGAATGAATACGCATAAGAAAGTTAGCCATTGACTTGAGTTGTCAAGATGACACTGACAAATGTCCGGTAAAAAAATAATCAAGCCGAATTACATTCGTGGTAATAATTTTTTTTGAGATAATTTTAATTAAATTAGCACTCGTCTTTGTTGCTATCAAGACCTATAGCAACAAAGATTCGTGCATCTAGTTAAAATTATCAAAAAATTACCACCACTTGTGTAATTATTGTTGAAAACTAAACTCAAATGTTGACATTTTTCGTTCTAGAACTTAAAATTTGCGACCTGTTTAAAATTAGAATAAGAATGACCTCATAACTCGAACAGTGATGACGTCATCAAAAATGTAGGTTGACCAAAAAATACGTAACTGAAAAAGAAAATCGATGTATCTGAGATTTTATCCCCAATAGCCATATCATGCAAATAACGAATTTGTTCCAAACTTTACGTTCTCACTGTATATAATACATATGTATATTCTATTCAATGCTTTAAAATGGATTTTCATAAGCTATATTATTCTTTATTTCAATGTATAACATGAAAATAGAAATAAAGTAAATCAAGTGTAACTGGCACACTAGAATAGAGCCTTATGCAGCATGAAACATTTCACCTAACAACTATCCGTATTTGAATAACTGTAAGAGGTAAATTCCTCGTATGGATTTAAAAAATGAAAAGTTGCGTGTCTGCTCCACGTATTAACATAAATTTGATAAGCGATATGTGATAAAAGTCCATATAAGTGTATTGCAATCCAAATATCTTTAGGTAACTTTTTTTCACGTAGAAGCAAAATGGTCGACGAGTCTGGCTTTCGAGATATGATTCGATAGTGGCAAGGACAGTCCGGTATTTAATCTTTTACTTTAATGGTATAAATTATTCATTTTGATAAGTAAATAGGTAAAACTCATTTTATAATCACATCTCTTGATAACACCCATACAGGTACAGGTTGTTCACTCCTTATCAGAACGGGCCTTTTGTATATAGGGGTACCTACTACTCTGAGGCGTGAATTCTGGCTCGACTGGGAGGGTCATGTCCCTTTGATAATGACCTAATTTAAACACACGTATGAAAACATTAGTATTTTCACGGTTTCAATACATTAATTGAGCTCAGATTTACGAAGGCGCAGAAGGGCCACGGTTTTTTCTTTTTTTTTTCAATCCCGACTTATTTCTCAGGATCTCGAGATCTAAGTCGGGATCCCGACTACTATTTCGAGATCGCGACTTCTATCTCAGGATCTCGAGATCCCGACATCTTTGTCGAGATCCCGACATCTAAGTCATTAAGTTTCCGTGTTCTTGGTCAGCTTTTTGACAAATTAGCACTTGTGAACCAGACTATAAGTCAGACGTCTAAGTCAAGATCTCGATATCCCGAGATAGAAGTCGGGATTGAAAAAAATAAAAAACCGGGGCCCTTCTACGCATTCGAACATATTCGAGTTCAATCGTGCAAAGTAATGTTTGGGAAAGAAATCTGTAATTTTTAGAACAATCCAAACTTCAGTAGAAGAAGGTAGTTTCACATGATAACATATTCGAATAATATTTCAACCAAAAACTTCACTATAACAGGAGATATAAGAGGTGGTAAGCATTGCAACCCAGTCGATGTCATACAGTATCGGAAAGTTTTCATCTTAGGGATGGTGGTTTCATGAGAGCGTAAAGAATAGCTTGCTATATGTTGAGAGAGCATTACAATTTCTCCTCTACTCTCTCGAGGAAGGGATATCAACGTGAGCTGTTAATTCGTCGGGTGGGGTAACAGGATAGGTGCACAGTAGTGCGTCTCTCTTATTTATGTGGTATTATCATACCATTGCGTTCCTTGTTGCTATGATAGATTTCTGTCTATACCCCAGATGAAAAGTTTCCGATACTGTATACCGGGTGACAACTAAAGCATTAGCACCCCTCTTTTGTACTTTGTTTTTCAAGATATCAAGATAAAACTTGACACATCCAGTTTAACTGAAAGTGACACAAATTCTTGTTTTCCAAGTGGAACAGCCTGGTTAGTGAGTAGAATTCTTCTGGACTTCCATTGTCTAGAAACAAAGAAAATTTATTCTCTGCATGTGTTTTGAGTAACGACGTTTCAACAGTTAACATCTGATGTCGTTATCAAGTGTGTGAATTCACACTAAGCCGCCTTGCTCCCACCTAGGCGGCCCGGGTTCGATCCCCACCGTCAACACGGAGCTAAAGTGGTTCGGAATCCACTTTTTAAGCTGTAGGTCCCGGGTCTCCCTTGATCGGACAAGCTCTGTATTGAGGGGTTTTCTACGAAAACCTGGGAGATTCGTAATAACAAATAACAAAAAAAAAAAAAATTAACATGCGCTGAGATTTCCTTTGTCTCTAGACAATGGAAGTCTAGAAGGATTCTACTTACACTAATAAATTGTCTACTACTACTTTCAAGTAAACCCGCCTGTTTAGTATTGCAGTTTAAAAGTCCTGAGTCAAATCTGATTAGTTTAAAATTATTTTAGTAAGTTTTTGAAGTCGATTTTAATCTTTCACAATTACTAGGTGAATTGTTTTTTTTTATATAGCACATACCCCCATTTTTTTTATATTCTGGTTCCTACGAAACCACTGGAAAATCCTGCACTTTTCAGAGAACATCGTAAGAGCCAAGCTAAAGCAGGTAGGAATTGGTGTTCTTCTTGAATTCCTGCAGGCTGTATGCCTCAGGAACATATTCCGAGGCAGTGAGTTCCAAAGCTTTGCTGTTCGTTGAAAGAACCAGCCCTGTGAAAGAGATGTTCGGCATGTTTCCAAAATCACGACAAATAAGTAGATGTGCGAGGACTGCTATTGGTGAAACGATTGATAATATTCCAAAAAAGCATCGTCCATGAAATATAAAACAGAGTAAGATCGCTCAGTTTTCTGCGATGTTAAAAATATTGGAAAAAACATGATAAACAAAATTCAAAATTATTGAAATGGTTGTAAAGAGATGTAAATCATTATTCACATTATACATTCTTACACACTCCACAACTTGTTTCTGGCCGAATGACGAAATGTCAAAGCCAAAAAAAAAAAAAAAATTAATAGGGGGGCGACTATTAAAAGACGCAATTATTGAATATTAGAAGATTTCAAAAGTATACCTAAATTATAGTCCAGTTGTTGTACATAATAAACTAGTGTTTTAATTTTGCTTTAAGTGTTGAATAAAGAATTTCAGGTGATAATTCTTATAATATATTTTCACCGGAATTATAACACGTGCCAAATTTCAAGTTAGTCGGACGATTACAAGTGGGTCAGAAGTGCAATATTCGATTAAGGTGATATCGGACGGTTCATTCGGATAAATGATCACTCAAGTGAACTTCCTTTTTTTTTAATGCCACTTTCACATGACACAAACAAAATGACATACGAATGAATGTTATACTTCTAAATAATTTCACTGTACGGTCCACCATTCGCTACCGCGAGACGAAAATGACCGAATACGAGTGAACGTTCTGTTTGTGTTCATACGTTTCATTATTTGTTCATTCGGAGCACGAGTGAGAGTGAATGATGCCAAAATTCAACGTCACTGGATTGGTTCACTAATTAATTCATTCGTCACTTTTCATTCATTTTATGTTTAGACGTTTCATTTTTAGTGAATATACTGAATAAACGACAAATGATAAAGAGTGAACCGTGTGATATCAACTTTATACATAGACACCGGGACAGGTGAAACCAAAAAAAACTTGTAAAAATATTTGTAGTTATTTAAAATCCTACAATTTTTCCTTTGTTTCATTATTAGTTCAGGGCGGGCGTTTCTAAGTAAATTTCGTAGTTTTTTAGAATTTTGTCTACTGCGTTACTGAAAAAAAAACGTCAGTTTCTGTTTCCTTTTCGCTGACAATGAATTCAAGCGACGCGACGTTCCATAGTTGTTTTTCGAACAAAGCTACCAGTCAAACTGCTTACATTTAGCAGTTATCTCTCACTTTTAGTGATAAACTGGAATGATAAACAATGGGTCATAATGACACAGGGCGATGCATTCCGATAGCATCACGCATTCGAAACCACCTAATCTATATTAATATACCTGGGCAAGTGAATGTTTCAAAAATGATATGCTGGCGTAGATGGAACTTCGAAGTAAACGTTTTTATCTTCATCTAGAGAGGATGTCCTTATCACTGAAAACTTATCGAATTCTGAAGTAACAAATATCCGGCGGCGATTTATAATGAGATATTTCGTACGATTTGTATGCTGGCAATGAAAGAGTCACACCAGAAATGTTATCAATAATGAATCTGCGCTTCGTCGATGTTTTTGTCTCTCAAATCTTCGAATTGATTCGTGAACTTATTGAAAATCAGAAAAATCCCTGTTGATTACAAAAACTGCTGTGTTTTGTAATCTAAGTATTCATGACCACGTGTATTTTTGTTGTTTTATTTAATCGATGGAAAGAATGTATGAAGTCTGTCCTTCAAAGAAAACAAAAGTCAGTTCGCAATACTTTCTTTTCAACTGAAATTATTAAAAGGTTATGGGCCTGTAGAGTCTGCAGAGAATAAAGAGGATAAGTTTGGAATCGATTAATTTCAGTATCGGGGAATTCAGACTTGAAACCAACAGATGGAGTGGAAGAAGTAAATGAAGGCACAAGAAGAATATAGTCGAAGATAATTTACTAGTAACGAGAGAATCAAATAGAAACTCAGAGAAAGAACGTCCTTCAAGATCACGACAACTTTTCCATCAGCATGCATACCAAACGGACAAATCCACGGTGCAATTGATTGATGAAATCCAAGATGCACTGGAGAGTAAAAAACTGTAATATGTGCCTTCTTTGACATAGAAGGGGCTCTTGACGATGTACCACACAAGGCTGCCAAAATAGCACTAGAAGACAGAGAAGTAGACAACTAGATGTATGTCGCAATTACTGTCTACCAGAACAGCAGAGACTAAAATAGGTCAAGACACTGTCTTCGTCTGCAGGAGCAAATGTTGCCCACAAGGGGAAATGGGCTTCCCACCTATGTGGAGCCTAATAGTCCATCAACTCCTCTGCGATTTGACCGAGATCGGCATATCGTTCAAAGCTATCCAGATGGCATAGTCAAAATCGCGAGAGGCGAATTCGAGAGTATTCTTTGTGATATAGTTCAGAGAGGTATAGACCCCACCAATACTATCCTAGTTGCCTTCACAAGGAAAAGAAACATTATAACTTCGCCATTGAATTAAATGGGAAAGTTATTGAATGGAAAATAGAAGACATATATCTGGGACGAATACTAGAAAATCATCTGGAATAAGCACGAAAAGGAACTAACGAACAATGTCACGGAAGTCATAATGGTGCGAATAAACTTGGCGGAAAACCCACACGTCTATAGTGAGACGAACCATTACTTAAGGGGCATCAGTGGTCTAGGGCAGCAAAACGAAGCTAGCTAGTACACGGCAAATCCAAAGATTATCCTGATGTGTATGAATAATATGTGCATTGAGAATGTATAGAATGGCCAGAAAGGGAACCACCATTCCCAAGTTTCGACTCATCCCTGGAAATCACCAAGATGAGATACAAAAAAGTTTATCTGTGTGAAAGAATTCAATACAAAACCAAGTAACAAAAGTGAATGGGACAAAGACACCATCCCAAGACTCAAAACAAAAGCCATTAACTAGCATTTTCCAAGCGGAAATCTTCGCAATCGAAAAATGCGTCCGGACAAGAGATAATGATCATGTTAGATAGCCAAGCAGCCATTAATGCTCTGAATGCTCGGAGTGCCTAGAGAAACTAAATGAACTAGATGAGAACAACACTGTTACCCTCCTATGGGTTTCGAGGTACCATGGAGTGGAGGGTAATGACATAGCAGACGTACCGGCAAAAAAGGGACTGAAAAGCCATTTTTGGAACCTGAACCCTACTTTATGAACTTGAAGACGTCCAGAACAAAATATTCCAATACTGGATAGAATCACAGGAAATGAGGCAGACCAAGATACTACTGAAAAACTACAACCAGAAGGGGTCAAATTACTGCACTATAGCAAGAGTAAAAACAGTAAAACAGTCGTATAAAAAAATTCCGTAAGAGTTAAAAAACATCATGTTGAGAGTAAAACTAAAGGTTGCTGATATATGCACAAAAAGTTTAAAAGTTTGACAGCTGACAGATTTGATAAAATATCAAATTATTTGGTCTTGCAATATTTTATTGCCCTCTTGATTTGCATCTGTTCCATGAAACTCAGATTAAGTGGGAGTGTTTTGTTTTGTAACCTAAGCATTCATGACCATGTATATATAACGATGGAAATAATGTATAAAGTCTGTCATTAAAAGAAAGAAAAAGTCAATTGTTAATATTTTTTTTCAGTTGAAATTTAAAAAAAGGAGAATCAATTCAAAAATGTTACTATGGATCAACAATCCGAATATCAAACTATTTCATTGGGCTATCCATTAAGGGTATCTTCTTTGAGTTTGACACTCAAATCAGAGGCGTTGATTGCTCCGTAGGAACTATGAACAGTTCTGAGTTTTGGAACAACGAAGTTCAAAGTTTTGCCGTTTATTTAAAGAAAGAACCCTGATAGAAGACAGCAGAAGGAGCATACTGAAGAGTAAAGTCCATTTGACAATTAAAAATGGACCAGTTTTCTACTGGCTTCTCCAAGAAGGCACTATCCAGCGCATTGCGCTGACTTGAGTCAATCCCCAATTTTTTTCGGCAATCTCAATTAAAAGTCAAAATGACTAAGAAATAACTTTATGCGCTCCTGTATACTTTCCAATAAGATTTCATAATAAACTCCCATTACAACCTTTAACTTTGCCTGAAGTCAATGCTGATGAAGGCTGGCTTAAAAAATAATATTGAACAATGTTTCGTCAAGAATCATAAAATTCACTGTATATTGGGAACCGTACCACAAAAACTCCTATAGGCATTTTAGTCAGTCAGTGAAACATTGCTGATAACATCGTACTATCGTACCCGTCTATATTTAACCAGAAGATCTGTACTTCAATTCCTGGATTCGCCAAACGACATCCTCAATATCTCATTTGACCGTGAAGCAATAATATTGACATTGTTATATTGGATTTTCGAAGAACAGCATTTCCTAGAAGGAGAAATATAATTATTTTCTCATTAAAACCAGTAATAATTGTTCAAGTAAGCTGTAATAGATCAGTTCACGTATAGTTGAAAAAACTGATTAAAAAAATTCTGAAACGATACAGGAAAACTTTGGGCCTTGTTAACTTCAAAACACTCAGGCAATAGTCGATTATTTGTTTAATATGCCAAAATTTGAATTTTTTTGGTTTCAGCGCTTATAAGATTGTGGGCTTTTTCTGTGCGCTTTTTTTCAGTTACCCATTCATTCATATTTCGAACATTATCATACGATCTTTTAACAACTGATTCAAAAATTTCAAATTTCTAAGCCCCGTCGCAGACATGCAATTTTTAAGTTGTGGAATAGTTGTGGACATCAAGTTAGCAACGGTCTGTACTTGTGAGCTCAATAGATGAAGAATATCCTAAAAAAAGTTATATTCGACTAAAACATGACTTTTAATATCATTAACATTAATTTCTACAAAAAATATGTTCGATAGCCTATATTTTTTTTATATACATTCTTTGTGACAGTTGAAAAATCGAAATGAATCAACCATACTCTATACCGTACTACATTTTATTTCAGTCCCTACAAATGAATGAATGCATTTTAAGAGGTTAAGTGACCCAGAATGAATTATATTCGGAATGCTGCTGTGAAGCAATACCTTTAGGCATTATGTAGTGAGTTTTGGGCGGTATAGGTGACTATAATAATAATATTGATTATTTTCGATCTGAAGATGCATTTTTCCGATAAAATATTTTTGTACGGTATCCATCACGTTGGTAGATTATAAAAAATTATCTAAAACCCACTGCCTTACAAAAATAATAGGAAGGGAAACTATTAAAATTTTCGAAAAATTAAAAAAAGCCGGTAGGATCTAAGAGATCATTTTTTTTATAATCTACCAATGTGAATAATGCCGTACAAGAATATTTTGTCTGAAAAGCACATCTTCGGATCAAAAATTATTGTTACGGCATAATGTCTTAAGTTATGTTTTTGTATACTAGCATCGTTCTGGATATAATTCATGCTGGGTGAGTGTAGAACGATTTGGAAGATTCAACTTGCAACTATTCGATCACAAGTGAGCTTAGACGCATTTGATCCAATAAGACAACAGAATCTCGCAGTTGGGCAATCGTTTAGTTTGTGTCACAACACAAACCATTTAAGTTGCGCAACTTTTCGGTTGCGTCTTAGTTGCAAGTGAGCGCGGAGTAATATAAATGCATATGTCTCATTTCTTCGACTAAACTATTGCGCAACTAAAAATTGCATGTTGGCGACAGGCCTAATCGGCAATATACGGTCTAGTATTTTTGTTCATCTTTTCTCTTCAATTTAATGCCGTATTTCTGTGACTTTGCGAATTTGATAAGTGAAAATATTTCGACGAATTGTTACGTTTTGATAGCAACTGGTTGTTTATTTTGTTAAATTATTTTCTTCAGTTCTCATAAGAAGTTTTTGTGTTGAAACATGAATCGTTTTGGGAAAAATCACTCAAAGAAATTGAAAACGTCTTCACCAAAAAATGCGGTAAAAATTCGGGCTTCTATATGGGATCAATTCAAGTTTTGCGAGCAAGGAAATATAAATTATTGGCTGAGCTTCCTGTTTACACACGTCTTATGAAGTCAAAAAAACACTAGTGTCTTATGAGTCATATTGATCTCATGTACTCTCGACAAAACGTCATTAGAATCTCTCGGATTTTATCAATTCATGTGTGTTTTCATATTTTTGTAAGAGAAACTAATTTTGGTGGAAAATTTAAAATTATCGATGAAATTTGAATGACTCGTCGAACTTTCATAGATTCTTGCACATGTCGAAATCTGACATTTTGATTGGTGGTTTCAACCAATAGCTGCATTATTTTAGCCAATCATTCAATATTATACTGATAATTTAACTCATGTACAAAAAATCGCATATGCCACAGTGCAATTATCACTTTAACAGCAGCAAAAGTTAGCTTTAACTTTTACAGCGACAAATACACTAATGGTTTTTTCACCTATTCATTTGTTTATCAATTATCGCGGTGTTGGTTGCCAAAATTAATAGTTTGACATAGAAATGTTTCTGAATTTCTTATTCATTAAATTGTCCTGCCGAATTACACTCGAGGTTTGTATTGATATCGGGTAAATTTGTGTTGTTCAAATTCTAAACTGTTTCATTTAGCAATTTGAATCGAATAACTGTCAACCTAAAAACACCCCAACTTCGCTGTCGTGTTTTTAATAGTTGACAGTTATTCTCGTCGAATTGCTTGGAAACTTTTTCTCATTAAACAACCCAAATTTACCCGATAAAATACAAACCACTCGTGCAATTATAAGTCATAAAACTGCTCCTCCTCAATAATACCTTGTTTACATTGAACTGTCTAAATTAATTAGATTCACCTAACCTAACCTAACCTAACCTAACCTAACCTAACCTAACCTAAAAATTGACACAAATTGATATAACTCAACCTGAGGTTAGGTTAGATATCCAGGTTAGGTTAGATATGGCAGGTTGGGTTAGCTCCAAAAAGTCATCTAACCCAACCTCAAAAAAATGGAAAGTGTGGTGAACGACACGAAATAATATAGTCTACCCAAGGAAAACTTAGAAAAAATTTGAAGTGAAGTAGTCTAACCCAACCTGGGGGAATTTGAACTGTGTGTAAAAGTGGTCAAAATTCATCAAGCGAGTTGGTGGGCTGAAGGTTATCAAAATTCCATCAAGGGAGTTAATCACTCCCTTGAGAGTTGTTAAAAAGTTAAAAAAAAACGCAAAATCCGAAAAATCACAAAAGTTTCCAGACTCGGGTGGTCTGAACAAGGAAAATCATACTTCAACTATTCCAAAAAAGAAAAACGACTTCAAAATTTTTCTAGAGAGTAAGTGGGATAGAAGTGTTCAAATTCCACCTTATCGAGTTGGAAAGACGAAAATGCTGAAAGATCCATGAAGCAACTTGGTAAGAGAGAGTTGTTGAAATTTGAAATACAAAACTCGTAACCGTTGGTCCTAGAGAGTAACTGATGTCATTTTTAGATTCCTCTCGACGAGATCTATCGATTGCGATCATTTTCGACCCAAGGTTAGCGAATTATTCACTTTGTAAAAAACTAAATTCGTCATAATAAGATCCAAATTGTTGAAAAAATATTCTTTCCACTTACAACTCGCCCTTCAAATTTTATCAGATAATTTTTTTATTTTAATCACTCAAACTTCATTATTTGAGGCAAAAATTTAGATTAAATCACTAGTCCATTTAGGAGGAGTTAGGGGATTACCTAACTTGAAAATTAAAGATTTGATAATCCTCTTGGTGCAATTCGTGTGTGCCCATTTTTGTTGATATTACAGAATGTCTACTGGTTAATAAGAATCCAAAATCTAAATATAACCTTGGAGGTCAGAGATTACCATAGATATCATACCTATGTATTGCAGTCCAATGTCCCCCATAATCTTTTTCATCATCTAAATTTGCCGTCGTTTCTCATAAAAACTCGCGAAGAATTCACAATTTCCAATATTTTTACATATTTTACCAAATCATTATTTGTTAGTTGGATGTTGTGGCAATTTCACGTGTTCTCCATGAGCATCATGATTTAAAAAAAGATCAGATTTGTTGAATTAAGATAGGGAAATTTGGGTTAATCCTGAAAAACAAATTAAATACCCTCAAATGCGTAGGAATGAGTAATGTAGTAGTACATTTTAATTTTTTTCTAACTGACATACCCAGGATAAACACATACGCTTTGTTGCCAAAATGTATATTCCATCATTTTTTGCCTTGAAGAACTCATTTGAAGATGTTCCGGAATGGTTTGGAGTTGAAATTTTGGGGAAATGTTTCTTTTTTATAGGCCCAGAAGTGTGCAAAATCTTTTGTTCGGGAGCAGATGGCCCAGAAAAGCATACACTGATAAAAAGGATATTTTGCATCAAAGCATAATTGCATTGATTCAAGTCGATGGTATTCTTGAATAGGTCCAACCAAATATTAGATTTTTGACAGAATCCTCTTGACCACTTGAAAGAAAACTGTTTTGAGACATATAAACACTTTCTTCACTGAATAATGAGAGTTGTTTGGTGCAAAAATATTTCAACTTTGATAATGAACACTATTGTGAATACTTTCATTGTTCGATGGTGTGAGTTGGTTGAGGCAAGAATATTTCAACTTCAATAACGAACAATATTCTTCTTCATAATGCAATACATTTTTGATTCAAGATTATCTGCATTTGGAGGCTCAGTACAAATGTGCACTTGGTTATAAAAATATGCCATGGAAGCCATGTTCATATGGTACAGTTCAACAAACAGAGAACAACTGCGAACAATTGAGGTATAATGGTTATATATGAGAATAGTTTTGTAATATTTTAATTTCAGAAACTTTATAATCAACGTAGGTACCTTATCGGTGACGCATAGAAATGCGATCGAATATAGAAATGACAGCGTCATTCGCCATTATCACACACCTGTTGAAAACAAAAATATCTTCAACCTACCTCCACAACTGGTCCATAAATGACCTAAATTCAAATCGTGCAGAAATAATTGGACCTCCATGTTGCACTTCTGTAGCAGCACATTTGCACATAACCACTGTGTCAAATACAAAACTAACAACTTAAATTATGATTCAAACACAACCCCCAAACCAAACGCGGGCAAAAGCAAACAGAATAAAGGTCCCAGTCGGCAGTCGCAGTGCGCGCTTTCACGTGGGTTCGCGTCTTTCCGGTAGCGGGGTTCGCCAAGAAATCATGTTCTTGAGTCAATAGGAGCATTTTTCACAAGTAGGAGTTCTCTAGGGTAAAGAGTTAAAATGTATTAATGCAAACAAATTCATTTCAAGATAATTTATGTAAAGAAGCAAACAGTTCAATAAGTTTGAAATAAGAGTATATTCATCAATTAGAAATAATTATTCTTTTCAGAAGATGATTCTGTTCAAGAGGATATATATATTTGATTGAAGACATCCTTTTTATCAGTGTACCCTCCTTTTGATTTCTTTATCCTTTTTTTATTATGCTAATTGTTTTATTTACGTTTTTTCTTCGATATTGGTTTTTAGGCAGAACTTTTCTCGGGAGCTCTAATGCTTTGAGGATAAACTCTGATTATGTGGAAAATTGTTCTTTTTTTTATTGATTCAGTGGTGTTATTTCGGAGCGATTAAATGAATGAGGTACCACTGGTACCAGGTCTGTTTCCTTATCGCTTTCGTCGAAGCCTTTTCTACTCGCGAGACCATGTATTATTCAAAGAATTTACGTTTGAGATATAAAGACAAACGTTCAGGATGCATGTTTGTTTCAGCTCACATGTGAAAGTTAGTCACGCCCTGACACCTATTTCTGCTCCGGGTATCGCGAAAGGCAAAATAAGTATCTCCACACACCTACTTCGACAGTTATCTGCCGCGATAATGATGAAGCCTGCCAATGGGTGGACTTTATTGCAATCTTATTCCTATTATTGAATATCTAATAATAATCGTGATAAAAATTTCCTATTTACGATGATTAGCTGGAATGTTACTTCTCTGAACAAACACCATTACATAGTATTATTTTATATATAAATAACTGTGGCGCGATATCATCGAAGATATGAAGAGATGAGAAAATATTAAACTCGTCATAGACTTTCACGCACTATTATGCATACAATTTTTGATTGTGAAAGAATGATTAAGAAAAAAAAAGTGTGCTTTTTTTGTGAAGTGCATGTGTCTGAAGTATATAATATTTTATTATCAAAATATTATTTCATTATTTTACGGAAAAGTTTAAAAATAGTTATTTATTATTCAGCGGAGGGAGACAAAAAACGGAGAGCTAAAATCTAACCTTTTTTCCGTTTATAATACACAAATTTTTTCTGTGACGGGAAAAACGACGATTTAATCAAATATTTGTGTATATATCCGGGAAAAAAGTACCCACTTTTTTCCCGGTTCTCTGGGAAAAAAGTAATTTCATAAAAAGTTATATTTTATTACCTGTCAACAGGAATAAAATGTCAAACTTTTTTCCCGCCACAGAAAAAAGTGTATTTTATTTTTCACGTAGTTGCTAGGCGATAGAAAATGTTAGTGAAAACACTGACAAGATCCGAACAGAATCCTGTCAAAGGTTATTTTCTGCATGGGGCAACTAGTTGATAGATAGATGTTATATCTGCTCAAGAATACCTACATACTTTCCCTCGGCTCTCACGATGTTCTTTGAACAATACAGGATTTTCCTTTTCGTGGGAACCAGAACAGAAAAACCTAGTATTTACATATATCCTAAGGAATTAATTATTGGTCCTATTCATTCATACTAGATACTAGATATTAATTCAAAGTAGCTGTGGATATTGCGCCATCAAAAACTGTTTGATATTGATAATTAATGAAAATAGTTAAATTGTGCATCTCTCGCAATCTCTCGAGATAACAAATACTTGATAAATACAAAACTATTCAACTTTAATTGTAATCATAACATCTACATCGTCCAATTAGGTTTTGAAACGAAGAAAAAAAATTTCACCGTCAATCAGGGGGTGGAACCAAAAAATAATATTGAAAAAAAAAACATTTTAAAGACAGGCTTTTATTCAAATGCGCTAAAAAGTTAAAAATAATGTCTTTAGATGTGAGTTACAGATTTAAAATCTTGCCGCCTGAAGTTTTCGGTTCGAATACGAAATCTAGTTCTTTAGTGAGGAGGCCACCTTCATCCGCCATTTTGAATTTCTCAATTTTGATGAAAAAATCATAATTTCCGGCAACAAAAGACCCCACATAGCAATTTTGAATATAATGGACCATAATCTCAAAACTCATCCGCCATTTTGAAGTCGCCATCTTGAATTTCTTGATTTCGATGAAACAATCATAATTTCCGACCCAGGCACCAATTTTGAATAGAATCAGATCATAATTACAAAACTCTCCCGCCATATTGGAGCCGCTATCTTGAATTTTTCAATACCGATAGAAGAATCATAATTGTCGACCCCAAAACTTTCAGATAACAATTTTGAATAGAATCGGATCATAATTACAAAACTCGTCCACCATAATGGGGCCGCCATCTTGAATTTTTCAATATTGATAGAAGAATCATAATTGCCGACACGACTAGAATTACGTGTAATGTATTTTATATTATATTATTATAAGTGCTAGGTAATCGCACGTTGAAAGGTAAGACCTCGTTAATCCTTGGCTCGCACAAGTTTCGACTTTTGAGGGCTGTCGTTCGTAAGGGAACGACAGCTGGTTAACGGAAAAAAACAATTTAACAATTCAATTTAACAATATTGAAGTCTTCAAATTTAGGTAGGTACATGAAAAGTCACCTTTAGTACTGCCAACGATGCAAACGCCATCTCTGGATCCAATTACAGAAGCACACCGCTAATTCATTTGTTTTGTCTTCAAAATAATCTAAACAAAATCGAATCAGTCGATACACCAGGGTTTTTAGACATCTTAGTCTGTATTAGTTTTGATTAGTATACAAGAGTAACCAAGGAATCGTAATGTCTAAAATCTCTGCAGGTTCTGAAAACCAATTCCTAAATTTTTCAATTTAATTTAATAATATACCCAGATCCTTAACCTCCTATACTTCAGCTACTATATTGATCGTTAGTACAGTAGTAGGGGGATCATCAGTGCGGGTGAAAATGAATGTTTGGCATTTTTCTATGTTCAGAGATAGGTGAATCTTCATAGTCTAATCGAGGAAGATCTGAAGCAATTTTCAACATCACTCAAAAAAATACTGAAAGTGAAAAGTCACAGCTGATTCCATCAAAAAACATAGGAGTTAGGAGACACTAGTGGTCAATACACGTATACATTCTTCATATTCGATCTCTGTTGAAAAAGCGGCGTTATAACTAACGAAACTCCCTTATTGCCAAGTTCGGGTTTGATATAATGCGAATATATCGTCAATATCGTTGAGTAATGCTCCGCCGACGTACCGAAGCAGATATCGGATGTATGCCAGGCTAACCAGATTCGGTCGTAGGGACTAGGGACTCAGGAGCGACGAACCCTCCGCAGGAAATGAGACGCTGGACGCGATCGGTTTTACTTATCTGCATAGAATACAACCGGGCCGCTGTTGCTGCTGCTTTCAATTTATTTTAATAAATCTGAGGAAATATATCAGCGCATCAGCCAATCCATGCACGATACGATAAGAGGTACGGGCCGAGTAGTAACTACTATTTTAATTCCGCTGGTTGATTGGATTCTCCTTTTGAATGATAGATACCTTTCGACCCTATAGGTGTATTCCGCATTACGTGATGAAGATGTACTTTTGTGGACTCTCATTTATCTTCAGTGACTTGAATAATACTGCGAATTACTATACAAGGTGTCCGGTATCGCTATGTTTAAATTTTGGGAGTGCAAAGTAGGCTTTATTTCCATAAAGAAAAACGCAGAATTGGTGTATCCATTTTCATTTTCAAAGTTACTGGTCTATGAATGTGATTGTCAGATCCTGAAAAAGATTGCCTCCTACATCATCCGATCTAAATCCCCTCGATTTTTATTTAAAGGGGTACATGAAAGATTCAGTGTACGTGTAAGAGAAGGGTTATTGGATCGTATTCATCTGGCTGCTGAACAAACCCTACAAGCATGAAATTAATAATACACATTGATAACTATAATAATAATAAATGGACTTTATTCATCATCACTAATCTGAAATAAAATACATTCACGTTATTTTAGATTAACGACAAAAATAATTTTAACAATTAAAGAGATAAAAGGGCGGAGTGTTAGCAAGTCATGTTTTTCATCTCATTTCCTACCTATTTATTTATCAGCTTGTCATAATTCCGCCTGGGATAATTTTAGTTTTTTCTCGAGTGTGATAGTTTATTTAGTGTATGGAATAATGTGTTAACGTAGTACTTCACATAATGACATGTTCTTTTGATTATTAAAAAAATAGATGGAAGGGCAGAAGTTAGCCCTATTCACGTAGGGAGTTCAGCTGAATCTCATCTCGGGTTTTTCTGTAATTATTTTTGTTTTCTTACATGTCTCCATATTCCAAATGAACAGGTACTTCATTAATAAATTAATTGAATAATAAAATTTGAATTTTTTATCACTCGATATTATTTAACATTATTTCCTTGTTACTGTACTATTTTGAGCAAGTTTAGTTGTTAACAAAGAATAAAACAACTTTGCACCAAAAATGTTGATGTTTACTTCAGTTTAAAAACAAAATTACCACAGGTTACGTAATATTTGGGCAGTTTCTAATATTAGACGATTTTTGATGAACCGTTGTATACACGATGTCGTTTAAATGAACAGTGCTCTATTTCGTGCCAAAAACTATTAATTATTTCACTTTCCGTCAACTCATTATGATGTATAAGGCACAATCCGACCAGTCTTGGGCTTCCATATATGGAAGCCAACACATATTGAAAAAAAAAAAAAAAAGAATCACTCGTCTCGTCGGTGATACTCCGTTCACAAGCTCGCTCACTTCTCTGGAACACCGCAGACAGGTTGCCGATCTGTTTCTGTTTTATAGATATTTTCATGGAGAATGCTCTTCCGAAATATCATCAATCGTTCCACCGTTAGCGGTCCCATCGAGACTGACCCGTCGAGCTCAGTCCTCACATCCATATGCCGTCACTTTGGAGACAAGCCGATCATCTCTTTCTCAGCATATTTCAAAAAAATATAGGCAATTCAGCGGTAACATTTTTTCTACTCCCTATAACATGGATTTTCATTATATATATTTCAAAATATAAAGATAATTATGGATCGTTGATTTAAAAAAGATAGTTTTTTTTTATTTTATGTTGAAGAACTTTCAAAAAAACTCAAATTTTCTTTGTGGACACAATGTCCGTATTGAAATTCATGTTGAAGTAAAGTTTGAACATAACTAGATTGAAATAAAGTTTTGTTTTAATTTTGAATTGGTCGTAGAAAAAATAATGTATGCAACGATCATATAATTGCTACTAAGACACGCGCACGACATTAACGACAGTCGCACGAGATTTACGACACTCGCCTACGTCTCGTGTCAACATGATCGTTACATAATATACTTAACATTTATCCGGTTCTATCACTGGTTCTATAGATAATTGCAATGACTTCCAAAATAAAAAAATATTTATTGAATTGACACAAATTTCTATGTAACCCTTTTACGTCTGATTGCGCTAAGTACTTATTTTTTACACATGAGGAAATTCGAAAGTCTCGTACGCTAAAACAATGCAATTGAACAAAATGCAACCGCGGACTTTTTCATAGGAATTTTCAATAAATATCTCTACTGAAGACCCGTAGGATGTCATTATTATAATTTGAATGGTTTTTGCAGCGTTGCTATTTAAATGTCGATAAACACGATTTTTTAATTGTATTTTTTAATTATGATGTTTGCTAAAACCACACATATTTTCATAAGTTATATCAATATATCATTATACGAAATATCGATTCCAATCAAGAAAACAAGAATTTTCATTTTTATTACCCATATTTGAGTTCTTCCTTTCAAAGAGTACTAGACAATGTAATAAAATTCGGAATTTGAAACATAAAATTGGTTTGGCCCTTTGCCTTCGTACAAAACTCTTCGACCAGAAACAAATCTAGAAGGAGATTCTGAAGTTGAAGTCAATCTGGGAATTAATGCATTTCATCTATTCGTCTAGAATGTTTTCAAACTTCCGTGTTTTGAAACTTTTTCACACAAGTATGAAACAACCGTTATATGCAGATATAGCACAAGTGCATTGTAGAAATTATCGATAATAGTTCCGCCGATGAGGGCAAAATTACCATAATTTCCAATGTAATCAGTAGATTATTCATATCCCATGCAACACAATGAACAATTAGTGTAATAATATGGATTAATTGATAATTTTAAAAAAAATTACCATGATACGTAATTCTTCGCAGTGAAATCTTCATTTTACTGCGTAGTCGAAATATATTGAGAGATTATTCAATATAGATTATTCATCCTCTCAGAAGCTTGAAAATGTCTTTGCATACCTTTGCAGAGTGTAACAAATTTTTTTTTATTTCATTGGATGAAAGAAAAACTGCAAAACAGAGTATTATTTTTTTTAGTTGGCGGACTGCGGCAATTCCTGCAAGTATAAAAAACCACTTGAGTTACATACAGTATTTTTTGTACAACTATCAAAAAAGATAACCAATTCAGATTTTTCTTTCGAATACCTATGAAAGGAATTTCACCTTGTCAAAAGTTTTGGCAGAATCTGGTATAGATGATGACATTCACCTGATGCCCTTCACTCATCAACTTTCCAACTTCATTCACGAATGTTGCCGAAATCGTTTCTATGGATTTACCTTTACGAAATAAATGTTGGCTATCAGAAATGGCCATGGGCGCCGCTAGTAAACATTTCAGGGGGGCATTTTTTTTTAGCGGCGCCCATGAAAATAGCTCAATAATTTGGTGCTCAAACCTGGGGTTACCTGGAAAGTTTTCCGGGAGTTTGGATCTTCGTATCTTTGCTACTCACGCTGCCATATTAAAAAAATGGCGCCCAAAAACAGTTTTTTGGCAATATCTCCTTTCCGACTTATTTTACGCCTTGACACAGTTGAAAGAATACTTTCTTCAATCTGTGGCGATGAGAAACCAGCGTACTACGGCCTATAAGATCTATCGCAGGTATGAAGGTACTTGGCGTCGAACTCCAACCCCCTTCTAATATGGAAATATTCTGCCTGAATACAAGTATACAAGTCTATACTTCTATACTTCTACAGTATTGTTCACATTTCTTTTAGAGCCATGACTTCTATGGAACTGCTTTATTTGCCAAAATAAAGGAAGTGAAAGGACTGAAAGTGAAGGAAAAAGGATTGTAGACTTTTCGTAAGTCAAGTGTTCTAAGAAAGGACATTGTTCACATTCAGTGGCTGTAAATTGACAACATGAGCACTGTTTGTGATAATGCGATGATGTACGCTGAAAATACCCAGATTTAAACAGCTAGTCCATGTATTCAAAAACTAAAATGGTTATCCAGACATCATTGCTGAAGATGAAGAACGCTTCCTTCTTGCATTGTACGGACAGTGGCGTGAAAACTAGGTATTATGTCTTTAAAAAACTATTTAGATATATATGCTTCACGAAATAAGCATATAAAAATATATGCCACCTACAGAGTAGAGTAATGACTGGAATAAGATGATATTTTCCATATGAAATTAGGGTTAATCAAAGATTATGTACTCAGAAAGCTTTGCTTTGCTGTTGAGGACTGCTGCTGGACGATAGTTCGATATATTCCTGTCTGCGAAGACTACCACCCGTATATATGCATAGTCGTTCTCCAGCGACTCGTCAGCGACTATCCAGCGGTGCGCCGTTCGCTACACACGAATTTAGTCCTGCACCAGAAAAGTGACGACTGCGCGGCAATGTTTACCTTGGCGAAACGCTGGCGGAGTGCTGGAGACAGAAGAATATTCCGGAAAGGTGGTCTCGAAATAACTACAAAACTTTTGAAACTTTGTTGCAGATTTTGAAAATATCTATTCTGATACATTCACAAAAACGCAACCTTGTTCACGATCCGAAACTTCATGCAATTTGCAAAAAAAAAAGTTGTGAATCAATTAGATTTTTCAAAATTGCATGAAGTTCCGAATCGTGTACAAGGATGAAAATTTGTGAATGCATCAGAATGGATATTTTCAAAATTTGCAAAAAAGTTTCAAAATTTTTGCAATTATTTCGATACCACCTTGATCAACAAAATGACCACGAATTAAGATAAGAAATATATACAGTATGGAAAAGTTTTCATCTTGGGTATGGTGGATTCATGGGAGCGTAAAGAATGGCTTCCTATAGGTTGATAGAGCATTACAATTTCTCATCGACTCACTCGAGGAAGAGATATCGACGTGCGGTGTGTCGCATTGCCACGTGGTCCGTTAATGCGTCGGGTGGGGTAACAGGAGAGACACACAGTAGTGCGTTTCTCTTGTTTATGTGGTATTATCATATCATTTCGTTCCTTGTTGCTCGGGTAGATTTCTGTCTATACCCCAGATAAATATATGTTCCGGTCAACTTTAAAGGTTGCAAATCTACACGTCTGTTCGGATTATTTTTCCGATGTATTTGTCTGTTTGCAGAACTTTTGGAATTTTCCCCTATGATATTTCAAAGAAAAACATTATGGGTCGATAAAAAAATGTTACGTACACTTGAATTGGTTGCAAACTTGATTCGTGATATTGTTGTTTGTTGTTTTGTTAAAATTGGTTTTTCCGTTAACCAGCTCTCGTCCCCTTACGAACGACAGCCCTCAAAAGTCGAAACTTGTGCGAGCCAAGGATTAACGACGTCTTACCTTTTAATGTGCGATTCCTAGCACTTTCTCGGGCCATCAGATAAAAATCTGAAGTCTCTAAGGATGAAATAATATATTCAATACTACTTCAAGTTTGCAGTACTTTTGGAATTTTACTATCTCTACTGGCCTATATTATATGATGCTAATAGAGATATCGGTGATTTATATTAACTAATCACATGACAGAATAACACATTTGGAATGCAAATTTGGTGCCTATACTTTTGTTAATATGAAGACACTATTATTACCTGTTCATTTGCTGCGATATTAAATTCAGCCACAATGTTATCCCATGCTTTTTTTTGTTTCTCAATATCATTGATATCCTTTTTTTATTTTCGATTATTGGATATTTTGCAAAAGCACCAGCTGTACCATTTGTAATTTCGATCTCATCACGTTTTCAACAAAGATTTGTTAAAGTTCGAATTAGATCAAATGCAATCCGCAAGTGACAGCATACCTACGTGTTTAATGTAAACAAAGGAACGAATCATCCGTTCGGTGACACGCCCGATCGAACAACGGTGAGATATCGGTATTTGGTCTCTTTTTGGGCCATATTCGTTTCGGAAAACTCCTCGGTGAAAAAAAAATCGTCCTACTTTGGTGGTCAAGGAGGACTACAGTTTAAAATGCATTGTCATCCAGTTCTGAGTTACACGTTCAAATTTTCAAGAGTCTAGCTCGTTGGGAAGTTAATCTAAAATCGGTTGAATAATGAGTACATTGTATTAGAATATAGATAATTGACCACTTGTAATAATCCAAATAATTAAAAGTCAATTGTCACCACAATATAACATATATTTTCCCAAAACTGTACCATACAAAATAAATACAAGATGCTCTCGTAACTGTCTTTTTATGACTAAATTCCAATATTTCCATCAGCCTATATAAATGAGTCAGTAATATAAATGAGTCAAGTTCCGTACTACAGTGGTGGCGGCTAATATCTTGTTTCTAACACTCGGCCATCCTGCATAGTCCTTGTACCCAAGGTGACAACCTGAAACAAGAATATTTCTTTTATTTCAAGTGTTTCGTTTTTTCTTTTTTTTTTAGGTATTGCTGCGTTTCTCCGACTAGGCTTGTGAAAGCTAGGTTTTGAGAAATTTTCAACAAATACTTCTACGGTACTTTTTAGAAGTGTTTCTCCGACTGGCGAAAGCCAGTTTTTGAGAAATTTTCAACATCAACACTTCTACGGTACTTTTTAGAAGTGTTTCTCCGACTGGCTTCTGAAAGCCAGTTTTTGAGAAATTTTCAGCATAAATACTACTACGGTACTTTGGTGACTCACTATATATCATCGGTTCTGGTGATGAACGGTTTCATGTGCTCTGCTGTTATAACTGCTTCATATCGTTTAGATGTTTTCTACGGCTTTGCTTCTGGGCTTGAAGAAGACGACGTCGAACTTGCACCAGAACCTCTCGTTGACGAACATGAACTTGACGAACTAGGGCTTCTTATTCTTCGTTGTTTTCTCGGCATTTTCGTACAATCACTTGATCACAACAACGCGACTGATTCTTTATCCGCACTTCTGAGATATTAGAATATAGATAATTGACCACTTGTAATAATCCAAATAATTAAAAGTCATTTGTCACCACAATATAATATATATTTTCCCAAAACTGTACCATACAAAATACATACAACATTCTCTCGTAACTGTCTTTTTATGACTAAATTCCAATATTTCCATCAGCCCATATAAATGAGTCAGTAATATAAATGAGTCAAGTTCCGTACTACAGTGGTGGCGGCTAATATCTTGTTGCTAACAATTGTAACAGAATAGTTCTATTAGTGTGTAATATTCTAGGTTTTGCGATACATTAACAATATCTGTAACATCCGTATAGCTACCGATAAACAGTCCCACTTTAGTTTGAAGCATGCGAACGGACGGTGAAAGGTATTCCATACTTCAACGTGGACGATGCAACACCATGTACGGCTTTGAATGCCGTCCTGAAATTCATTTCCTGAGAGGAGAGCGCGTCTTCGGTAACGGCGTTTGATCAGGAAACGAATCCGGCCTCGAAAATAGAAAACAAAGCGTTACCAGACTTATCTGTTACGTCGTCCGTCGTTTACTGCAGTCGGTCGTTATACGCAGACTGTGTGTCCTTTTACGAATCGCCTCGTAATTCGAACGTTGAACGTGGGCGATGCATCGGTTTCAGATATGGCTCGCGTGCAGTTTCTTCTTTTCTGTTCTGTTTCGGTGTAACTAGTAACTAGGAAGGAGGACAGAGCAGAAGGATAGAACTGAACGAATGGTGAAATAGTAATTTTCCTAACAAGTGCGGAAAGACACTTTCCGCATGAGTTAGGAACAATACTTTTTCTACAAGCGTAGGAAACAAATTCATTTTTTCAATTATTTATTCATGCAAATGGAAGCAACTAACAAGAGTAACATTTTCTATCCACCAATTATTCGTAATATTTATTGTAAATGTACAATTTGATGCATTATGTAAATTTATAGCGGAAGCCAGCATATTTTTTGAAGATGGCTGATTTCCTGAAGAAGAAGGTAACTCGGGCAATACATTATCGAAAGAAATCGAATGTGCAGGCACAGGCATCAAATCGTCGCCGATCGATATAGACGTGGATGGTTCTAAAATGCACCCGGAAGACGATGTAGTGTTCAAATTGAGAATTTTGTTGGACATTTCTATTTTTCGATTGGTGGAGTCTTCTAAATACCCCTCTGCAACTGAAGTCGATTTCCATCCTCCTAGGCGTTTGATATTAGTTATACCCACACCACAGTCAGCAAGTAAAGTGGCTGAGGAACGCCTGAAGCTGTGACCAGTGTAAAGCTCTGGATTTTGAAGGCGCAGATATACTGCTATTTCGGAGGGTATCTTTCCTATGGTATTGATTCCTACACATTGCACAGTACATTTTCCACTTTTGTAATACAAGAGTAAACGACGGTGAGGAGTCCCTTTTGGACGTAAATGTACATAATTTCTGTATACGTTCAAAAAATAACCATCATTTGCTTCTTCAGATATCACGATGGATCTAGAGGAATGATTTTTGGAATCCTTTATATTAACAATTATCAGGTTTTCTTTGTCGTCTATGTCGTCAATGGTGAGTTTTGTCAGCTCTTTTCGTCTGCAAGCACCAGCTAATCCAAAAATTGCTACTAACTTAATCATGAGGTATATGTCATCGGGTGCTTCAGTCATAAATTTTGAAACGTCTTCTTGAGTGAAGATTTTGGCCTTTTTCGGTCGAAAACCGACATTCTGTCTTTTAATGAATGCAATTATTTTGTAAAATTTGCTAATATCCAAATTTTGCTTTACTTTGAATACACTCTTCAACATTGAATATCTTTGCCCATAAAGTGTTCGGCTTCCATGTTTCAGACATTTCTAGAAAATAAGCCAAGAATACTTCTTCTTTATTTGGTGTTTTCACTTTTTTATTGTTGCACCATTCAATAAAACTCGTGTATTGCTTCTCATACCTTTGTTTAGATTTCGTTGGCAATAACTCTAAGTTCGCATCTGTAGCTGCTTGCACGATTTCTTGTGGAAGTTCTTCATCAGATGAATAATCCATTGTGGCAATTTCACTGAATCGAAAATTTTATATAAGTAAAGCTTTGTCTGTCACTCTGACAATTACAAACAAATTTGTGTATTGATCGGCATGACAACATCAATTGTTACCTACTCGTTATCAGATCAATCAAAGCCTATATATAGGGTGATTTTCATAACAATACATTTTTATTTATCAATATTTGTTCATTTTTTCAATAAATAGTGCAAAATGATGGATGATTTTGAACAAACTCACTTAGTATTGCAACAAAAAAGCTTGAACTTTCATATTTTGTCACCCATCATTTTGCGAGGATATCATATAAATGTTTTTCCCGCACTAGCGTGGGAAAAAATTTCCCGCACTAGTGTGGGAAAACTTTTCCCGCACAACTGTGGGAAAATGACACTTTCCAAACTGAATTGCGTGCGAGTAGAGGGTGAATCACGCACGCTTGTAGGAAAAAGCTATTTCATGTGATATTTCTAATGCCATTGCTTTCCCTGCAGTACAGCAGGTGTTCACTCTCAGTGCCGGATTTGAGAAGCCATTACACGGCGTGTGTAGTTTCGCGCCTGGCCTGTGAACTGACACTCCACGCGCCGCGAGAATGGTGCGGCGTGCCAAGTTTCGGGCATTCGCCGCTCTGTTTGCCGTTCGGTTCGTTGTCCTGTTTGTTGTTTGGCGTAATGTTCAGGTCTGTACGAAGCTATGGTCACCAGCAGATTTCATTGTTGAGGGACAGCCCAAAGGTGATCGCGGTACCTTTCTCGTAAGCCGACCTGAACATCATACCGAACGACAAAGAGAACAACGAAACGAACGGCGAACAGAACATTAATTTGGACGGAGCTACAAACGAGTTTGCAAACAATTTTGCAAATCGGCGAACAGTTTGCGGCGTTCCCATCACTTGTCAATTTTCTCTCCGACAAATGCTCGCGAATGCGTTCTCAGGTTTGGACGGGTCAACACAAAACGGCGAACAGGCAGACCATTGCTGGTGAGGCTCAGTCCAGTGAATTTGTTAGTTTGTCTCCTGTCTCTGAGTGTTTGTTGTGTATACAATATTGAGTAGACAGATTAAATATTTCTGGAACTAATTGATGTTAATCAAATAGAGTTGTGAGAAGGTAGTAGTCCATACTCGAAGTGGAAGACCAAGTTTTTTTGGAAAAAGACCACGAAGTCATCTCCACAAAGTTTAATAAAAGAGCAGGATAGAAATCCTAATGGTAATAGTAATTTAAGTGGAGGTAAAGGCTCCTAATACAATAATATGTTGAAACTAGAAATTCGATAATTCGTGGATTGGTTACTTTCTGTTTTTTATGCTTTAATTCCCACACAAAAAAATATGTTTAATATTGTATACCATCAAACAAGGTACTTAAAACATATTAGTTCTTTATTTTTTGGATAAAACGGTTTCTCATATTGCATTTAATTATCTACAGCTACTGCGCCCACTTCCAACCATCCGAATTATCTGAAATTTGGCACACATATCAAGGACCGATGACAGTACAATAATTTCATAACAATAATTTGATCCACGACGGGCATTGAATTATATCTGACAGATACAGTGCAATGTACCTACCTCATTTCAGAGGAAACAATTGCAAGTGCTTTGTATCTTCAGTCTTAAAAAAGGATAGAAAGTATCCGTTTCATTCCAAATGTAGATCTTTTCAAGTGTGCTGAAAAAGCACTCAAGTCAATAAAGGAGACCGCACATTTAGTACGTGAAATGGCTTTCGGCTAATTTTCAGAAACATTATAAGGGTATTATTTTACAGAATCACTCAAAACTTGAGGATGAATATTCGTAAATATACAACACTGTTTTTCAAAAAGTATTATTGCCGAAATATTTTTTCGTGTTAGGTACCAGCCCTGTATTTCTGTCCGTTCTGAAATAGCTTCACAGAACAGACTTAGCAATGCGATACTGTGAGTAACTTAGTGCGCTTGAAAGTTCTGTCACGATCCAGTGTTTGACCACCTTCGGTGTTGAAAATCTAACAAACACTGTAGTCGCACGATAAGAACACTTCAAAACGGTACCATTGCAAGGTATGATGGCTCAGCGGCTACGAAGATGGATGACATTCAATTGGGAATGTGACGTAAACACAGCGACATTGTTGAATCGGAATTGAATCTAACGACTTTGACAGGCACATCGATTAGAATACATTGTATAATGGGGAGTCTTTGATCACTCTTTCCTTTGTTTACAATTTTATTCTTAGGGATAATATTGCATCCAATATTACCAAACACTTCCAAAAGAAAATACGGAATATCAAAGGACCCCGCACGAAATGCATGGGATTTTGGTTTATTGCGGAATTCAATGAAACTCTGGTATGTTGTAGATCATGATCTGTAGGTAATACTTTGATTGGATCATAATCAAATCGTATGATTAGTTTCAAAAGTAGTTACACAAACAGAAAATAAAGTTAATTTATAACAAAATGAGAATATTTGTGGTTTAGTCTCGTGATTTGGATAAAATATGTCATACCTTTGGAAATACACCACATTTATAATACAAAATAGTATTCAATTTACCGGGGACGTCACAAACGTTCTCAAAAATATACCATTTCGGCAACTTTAAAGAACCCTATATTTTCAAGGTTTAACGTTGAGATGCGAAAACTTTCAAGCTATAATACGTGAAAAACCTTGAGCCGAACCTACATTTTTGAAATACGAGGGTCCTACAAAACATATTTGTCGGTGACACTATATCTTTGGACTTGGAAAAATTCGCATGTGGCGCAATTTTAATAGGTTTATTATATTACTATAGGTATAAGAGGTATATTTGAAGATGGGTTTGATAAAAAAATAAAACTGGAGATAGGTGTTTGCTCAAAACGTATGTGCTTTTGTCACATTTTTCGTAAATAAATCTCGGATAAAAATAGCGTGGCTGATGGCAAACATGCGAAAAAAGTGATAGAAAAGATAAAAACTCTGTCACAGGCGAATTATATATATTTTTTCGATTTTACACATGTCTCAAATTTGAACGGTCTCTTGCAGTTTCAGTTTTCTGTATTTTTTTATTTTTACGAAATTCCTAATGAATTATAATTCATTTTCAATTATTGAATACAGGGTGTTTCCGAAATTGGGGCGATTAAGAAAATGGGTTGTTATTTGGAACATAATGTTTTGAAGGAATCAAAAATTTCCGACATTTTTATTAACATTTTATGAAATCTATTTCAGTTACCTTTTTTGGGAGGCACTGGTTTGATTCTCTAGGCCACAGCGTGTGTGCCTGCTGACAGTGTTTCAGCATGGTTTGCGCCGACTCTAGACTTCTAATCAGTAATTTCCAAAAAAAAAAAATTGAAAACTTTAATATTCAATATCTTCCAAAATATTTTTTTTTCGACAAAAATGTATTCATTCATTTCGTTTTGTTTTGTCATTTTCCATTCCTCATTTCATTTATTGCTCCAATTTCTGAAACACCCGGTATATTGTGTTTGATACAAAATTAATTTATCGTTAGGAGGCACCATCAACGCGTAATCACAAATTAAAAGTTTACCATTGTGCCGCACATCTTGAGTTTGTGGTCATATATCTTTCAAGATTGAAGATGAAGCACCTGTCCGTTACAAAACTACGTAACCGGGAGCATCAATAAGGTAGATATTCTTTAATCGTAAAAAAAATATCAAAACCAATAATCGGTTAAGTTCCGGAATTCTCACAAGGGAATTGAATCATTTGTACCAGAAGAATTTTCGCAAAAAATAAAACAATGCTCAAAATAGATTGCGTTTCATCATATGATTTTCTGAAAAGTTATATAAACAAATTTCGTATAGCAACATTCCACTAAAAAAATATTAATTTGAAATTTATGATATAGAAGATAGTGAGGATAAATGAAACAAAAAAAAACAATATTTTCAGGAAAATGTATGTGTTAAATGGTGGAAATGTAGTCCTACTCTCTCATGACAATCAGCTGCACTAAGAATTAAACAAATATACTCGAGAGATTTTTGTCATCACCTCATATATGAAACTTCAAACAAATCTTTTAAATTAACTGGTCTGTCGACGTAGACCGTGCCCTAACATGCCGCCAAATGAAAAAATCGAGTGGTGTGAGATCTAGAGTTCGTATTGGCCGGTCGACTTTACCACGCTATCCTCTCTACCTATTCCCAAATGTCATTATCATGATCATGATCCAATATTTGGGAATATTTAAGCTTATGGAGGCAGTTTAAAACTATGAGCTATTTCCCTAATATTATGAATTGAGTTGGAATAAAGAAATAAGGAAGCGGAACCGAACAAAATTTGGCGAAAATTGGTGGGTTTGAAATGAATCATTCTTTATGGTGGCCACGCTTTGGCATTCATTCTTTGCAATGTTCCAAACATTAAAAACGAACCTTCATCCTAACGCTAGCCGTAACTTTGTCATAATATAGTTTATTATACAGCGTCAGATAAAATCTATCCACGTTATCGAATAAAGAATATAAATACGTTTCTATGGGAGGAAACAGATGGCGGATACGTCTCGAGAGCGATAGGTATATCTTTCGAAATGGATGCTGGTAATTGGTAAGAGGTGATCATGATTGAATCACAGCGGTTGTCTTTTTGTTTGGTAGGAATTGAAATTGAAAATAATTTTTATTCACACCCGCTGCGCCGCCATACTTTTGTTCTTTACTTTCGATAGTGTTATACAGCGCGATCGTATTGTTCGCCCATTGTTCATCGACAAGTGTCGGCCACTTCGGATCGTGACTGGCAAAACATTTCGTGAGTTGGGAGGTTGAAATATGTCTCGATACAATCAATTATATGTGTTCCAACCACCTCCAATCCTTCATAACAGATAATATCAATGAAGATGATGGTATCTATTGAAATTGAGCAGGTTTGAATAAAAAATCGTTGCAAGAGATCGGGAAGACCATTATGGAATATTTCGAAACAAATGTTGATAAATGATTTATATGGGGATGAAATAGTAATACTTGTGTTGGCGTTCGCTCCAGACGTGTGGGGAAGCATTTGAAATGACGTTCTAATGTTCTTTCTGCCCGTTAATTCCTTTTGGACACGCTAATACTATCGACTTCACTAGCGAGTGTGTATCCAATTATGTAACTCAGCTTTCTATTTCATTTTAAAAACAAAAAAAATCCTCACAGCCCCCTAAGAAAGTACATACAACAACTCAAATAACGATATGTCTACCCCACTTGGAATATTATATGAATGTTAATGATATTTTTTAATTGTGCGTGAAACTGTAAGAAAAATATAAGAAACTGAAGATATGGATATAAAATATGTTGAGAGGCCATGAGCGTTG
The DNA here is from genome assembly GCA_958298965.1 of Chrysolina haemoptera. Taxonomy (NCBI): domain Eukaryota; kingdom Metazoa; phylum Arthropoda; class Insecta; order Coleoptera; family Chrysomelidae; genus Chrysolina; species Chrysolina haemoptera. Next base: position 27,506,909 of record OY282592.1, on the reverse strand, counting down.
ATCACACTTGGGACGTTGTTTTGGGTAAAAGAGTCGGTAACTCAAAAACGGTTCATCGTATCACTTTCAAACAAGGACAGGCGTCTAGAGGACGTTTGAATATCTGACCTATATCTTCGGAGCACCTCACGATGCTCTTCATAGATAGTCGAGACAGCTGCAGTGGTATTTCTCTTCCATCAAAAATTGAAGCAATATTTGTCCAATCGAAATGAATTTGGTATCAAAGGAAAGATAAAAAGTTATCAGATATCATCAGATTATTAGGATGGTGCTGAATATGTAATCAAGCAGGCAGTGTGCACAGAAAGAAAAAGTGACCTAAATATAATGAAAAAAATCATTACAACAATGTATTTGTACATTAATTTCCAACCGATGCCCTATGTGATCACTATAAGGTTCAGTTGTTGATTGCCTGATGAAGAGATGTTTATATGTTCACTAAGGACATTGCTCAAGGACCATGTTTATTGATACAATCACCTTCAACATCGACTGTCGATCCAGGCATCAACGTATTTTGTACAAAAAACCCAATCAATTTTATGTCTTATTATAATCATCAAAACATGTATTTATACACTTATATGCAAATTCTTCGCTTCATTCATAAATTTAATGTTTATGAGCATTATAATAATGCTAGATGATACTCTTCACTGGCTGCTTGAAATTATCCCTGACGTCTTAAAATACTGATAATTGCATATCTAGCGTGAGGATTAATGATACATATTATTAATAACCTCATGATCTTCGGGGTAATGCATTTGTTTTCTTTTTTATAAGGCAAATGTTCATTATGGAAATGATTTTAACATAACAATAATCATGAAATTAAATTCTTGTAATTGACATGGCAACCTTATTGTAATGATTTCGTCGATTATACAATCACAAAAATTGACTGATTTCAATTACGTTCGATTATTGCATCGAAAAAAAATACGTTGCGTCGATGATGTTGCAGTTAATCATCACAAGTAATTAACAAACGCATCTCAACCGTACGAAGCGAAGGAATTTTGAAAACGTGAATTTTGAAAAGAGTGCAATAAACTGACAACTTTTCTATAAGAGTAACACAATGAATAATAATTACTCAACAAAGTTTCAGATTTAGTGTCAGAAGAACACAGAAATTTTAAAAACGTTAATATTTCCTTAATAACTTGAGTAATATGATATCCCAACATCTCATCTCAACTGGACATTGGTGGGCAAACGCCTGCGAACCTCCCTCCTTTATATACTCATATGCCGGAGATAATCTTTTCGCCAGTCAACTGTCAATCGCAATTTCTGAAGAAATGTTAATTCAACCGATACCGAGAAACTTCTCGGATACCATGAATCCCTTGAAAACCTGAAAGAAAGAAAGGAGAAAAGTATTGCTTTCTGTTATTCGAAGGTCATGGAAAAAGCTATCAACAGTCAGAGTGATTCGTTCGAAACTGGCTCTCTCTATAAAATTTAATAGAAAATAAATAGGCTACTTAGAATTTATTTTATCGCCAACAATAAAGAAAAGATGTAGGCAATTTAAAAAAAAATATCCAACTACGCCATTGGATTGGCGATACTTTCAAATGGGTGTTAACAAAATTTAAAAAAAATTATCCTGCACAGACATATATCATAATTGAAATTTAAATCACGTGATCGAAATATTTTGAGTAATCGTCCTGTATATCAACGTTATCAGCTGGAATTGTAGAAATTTCTAATCAACAGTTGTTCGTATTATTAATTTCCAATATTTGTTCCTTCTAAACACGCCTCAGATATAGATCCATATTGTTATTGTTGAGATTGAAAAGTTATTTTTGATAGCAGGATTCGAAACTTATACTGCTAATACAGATGATAAGACATGTCACCAAAACAAAAGACGAAAACAGTCAAATTAAATAGCGTCATCAGTGAACTTTATGGATTGCCGACAATTGGACGCGGTCAATTGGGCGCACGAGAATTGGACGCGGAGAATTGGTCGCGGCGACAATTGGACGTCACGACAGTTGGACGCGGCAACAGTTGGACGCGGCGACAATTGGACACTGAGACAACTGGTCGCAAAGTATTATTAATAAAACAGATGTTTGTCAAAATAAAAAAATTACATATATATATATATATAGGCCCCAAATATTTCTGTAAAGTGTATTAATTCTAATTATACCTAATCCCTTTATTACCAGGTGGTCCTTATTACCTATATTACATAATGGTCACCCCTTAGATTTTGAAATGGTTTTTATTTATTGCTGAAATAAGTTATTTCACAGCACCGAGATGTTATTGAATGTAAGTTGTGATATTAGCCAGGAAAGTAATTGCTTTTTGTCATATATCTTCCTCAAATCCGACCTTGTAGGATTATTGTGAAAAAAGGTATTTGAATATTTTTGAAATTATATCCATAGATAAAAAATGTCATAATATAGTTTACAATTTAATTTTCTCTCCTGTGAACTAATTTTTATTTTACTGATGTACTTTACTTAAGAAATCGTATATCATGAACATGACTGAAGTAGATAAATTGTGATACCATCTATTTCTCGATACACCGCCAACTTTGAACTAAGAATCATTAAGATAAAGACCTCAGATTAATGGAAAAGTGTGGCGGAAAATTTTATTTAAAAATTACACTGCTCTACATCATTGTGATAAGCATAAAATATTATTCGCTTCCAGGTATATGCCGTTAAAAAAGAAAAAGAAATGAGAGAAGTAATTACGTTTCTTAAAGTATTATAATCATTTTCAGCGTCGCCCTTTGGAAGCTCCTAATGAGGAAACATAACTGACCCAGAAATGATTAAACCATACTTTCATGGTGAGATCGTTAACAAATACTCCCACAACATTAAAACCATTTTTATTATTTTAATAATTTTTAACATGTGGTTTTTTCTACATTTTGGCCTCTCGAAATATGTGGGAAAGGGAACATCGTGAACGGACACCATAGCTCAAAAGATAACATCATAAGGACCAAATGGAATATGGGGAGGATATTATACAGAGTGTGTAAACTAAAATTAAACAAGATAGATTTTTTGTTTGTCGTAAGTTACTGCGTTACTGTGAAGCTTTCAATAATTGACAAATATGAGCTTGTACTGGTTGCAGGATTTTTTTATTTATGATGTTATATACCCGTACGAACTCTTTCCATTCCTGTGGAAAAGTAACCATAAATAATTTCTGCGTGAAACATTTTTCTTTCATTATAGTTAGCGAGAAGATATGATCAAACTGAACATTGATATCCGTGTTGTATATTCGATCAGGAATAAAGATAGCCAAGACATATTCGTTTCAAGGTATCCGCTTTCCACGTACATGGTACATTTACATTGTATCTTACCAGGTCCATAAGTTAATGTTGATGAATGTTATTACCTTTCCTCTATCAAGAATCACTGAGTTTTATTGAAATGACTTACATATACTAGTGGATTTATAAATTTTTACGAAAGTTTCAAGTGTGTACTCCCACGTATCTGAAGAGTATACTTATCATGAAAGAAATCGCGAATGTTGATGTCTATTTCAAATACAGTGTGGGCACCAATCATGGAATCCTATACATTTTAGAGAAATGTACGAATAAGTAAAAAAATCGTTTCTTCCGTCACCGTGGATATTTTCATATGTTAAAAATCTTCCTGATGAGCTGATTCCAAAAATTTATAAACTGATGATCTAAATGATCGAAGATTTATTGATTGGTTGATATGATGATAGAAAACATACAAGCCGCTACACCGCGACCTTTTTAGATCTATTATGTGTACCCTCGACACCATTTAGAGTTCTTTATTTAGCTCTGTCTTCGTTACGAGACTCCAAAGGCTAGTTTTTAAAACTCTCATGAATCTGGGAGCTCTTGGTTTTTCTTCTCCCAGCGTTAGAAACCTTAGCCTTGACAAGTGGCATAGTATAATATGTATTGATATTTCCTCTTCCTCCTGACAGAACCTACAGTGCCCTATGAGAAGTCCTAGTATTATAGTAGTACCCCTTCTGGCTAAGTAGGTATGAATGTTGGCTGCGGTTTGATAAAGTCTTTCGCCTATCTCATTCCTGGTGAATTGTTTCACCATTCTTGAGACTTGTTGATCCATGATTTAGTATTTGGCTTTAGTATAGCGTTTGCTATACCGCTAAAGGGTTCTGGGCCATTCAGTGCCTTACTTGCTCCTTTTCGGGCTAGTGTATCGGCCTCTTCATTGCCTCTATAACCTGTGTGTGCTGGTACCCATGCTAAGGTTAGTCTCTTCCGACTGCCCAGCTCTTTTAGGGCTTTTATGTAGTCCCAAACAAGTTTTGTGGTAACTTTGTACTCAGTTGAAAATTTTACTGTCGAGACTGTCCCGACAATGGACCGCAAAGGGTTAATTTCCCGTGTTTTCGCAACGTTTTTAGAAAAGGGGAGGGCGAGCTTCCTACCAACATCTTTTCTTTCGCCGTAAATTTTGACGTCCAAATTTTCCCGAATTCGTATGCGTTCTCTATCTAGCCTTCATGGGGCAGACGGGAATGGGACTCATTAACATTAATATATTGTCATCGAAACTGAACTAACATGTTAAATTTGAACTCCGTAAAATAAGAAAAAGTGGTTCTTATTTAGCTTGCAAAGTTTGACTCAAGCGTTTGATAATTGATAATTACAAAATATGTGATCGATAATGTTATAGGATCCCTGTTACAATGTTACCTGTTCTTGAAATTCGTGAAAAACAATATAGTTATATCAAATTCACATATATGTTTTGTAATTTCCGTGTTACTGACTTTCAAAATAACCTTCATCTCATTGGCCATATTAAGTATAGCACAACAACCCATTTTTCAATTCCCCGTATCCCAATTAGGAAGCGATTTCTGATATTTGTTTGCAGAAACGTCTCGTATTATTTATGTGTAGAGAATGCTCACGGAATTTGTCGTTCCCATATTCTCTTTCACTGTATAACTATTAATATGTTCCTTCTAGACATCACCAATTATTTTCACAGCGATTGTGAGAGACATAACATATCGATGACGTATTTTCCATTAGTAATCGAGTAATGATTACTAGCATTAGGTTATGTGTATCGTGTTTTTCGGTATTGAATTTAATTGATTCTAATATCCATTAATATTGTTTCAGGTGAATCTCACGAAACGCCACTGGATACTTCCGAAACAGAAAAAGGTTAGTGCTCGTAGAAATCATTTTATGGGGAGTTTTCCGATGATGACTCAAAGGTATGTGAAGTTGTAATGGCAGCGTAGTCAATCCAAAAATTGGCAAATGGGTAGGTATTCTATAAAAAATCTTATTTGTTGAAAAATCAAAATGAAATTGAGTATTTAATAAAATTAAAAAATGTGATAATTTTGTAATATCTAACGGAAAACAAGCACTTTCCCGACTGAAGCCACGTTGGACATTGAACCACATCCGTTAGATATTGTGAAAAGACCCTAACTGAAAAAAAAATCTGAAGGTGAGAAGGTGATACTTTTCATTTTCATATGAATGTATGAGAAAGGGAGAATGTTATTCAAAATCGTTCATTTCATTGATGCAATGAACGCACCTCTTACATTAGATCATCAATCAGGAAAATTGGAAGAATTGGGAAGCCGGCTCTTCACACACTTCACACAGCCAAATTGGAAAAGTTGGAAATATTTCTTTTGCAATAACACGTTGAAAATTGTTTTTTAATATAAACCTCTCATGGGTATTGCATTTTGATTTCTGTTTGGAAATATGAATAGGATCTTCATAAAATTAGTGGAATAATCTGCGGCTGAAAGACAATCGTTCAAAATGATCTCTTGGGATGGAATATCTAAATATTTTTTCTGCGGTAACGTCGGTAAGGAATATTTTCATTATTTCCATTATTGCTGTGTGAAACTACTTTTGAAGAGTCTGCTTCCCAATTCTTCCGATCTCCCTGATGGAGATCTAATGTAAAAGGTGCGGTCCTTACATCAATGAAATTAACGTTTTCTGCGAATGATTCTATCAACTATCAGTCAACTATCTGAATGAAAATGCAAATTTTCACTTTTAGATTTTTTCTTTTCACAATATCTATCAGATGTGGTTCAATGTCAAGCGTGGACTTCGAAGTCGGAATTTTATTATTTTCCGACTTCGAAGTTGGAATTTAGTGAAAAATATTTTTAAAAAATTATATGGACCTTCAACGCCTCCGTAGGTATGTTACGAAGGCTTAAAGGAAATATAAAACAATGTTGATTAACGGCATGTTTGTCTTACTTTATTCATTTATTCGCTATTAGAGAGGTATTTTTTTCATCATATATTTCGTATTGTAGATTTATGGTTGTGAATTTGAAATTGACAGATATTAAACAACAAAAATATGCTACACTCTGTAAAGGCGGCTCCACACATTCGGACATCTGTCACAAATATCCAAATATTTGGCATATGAACGAATATGTATATGGAGTGCTTAAAGGCAAATAATCGCTATTAAGGGTATATTCGCAAATCGCAAATCAAAGGCGCAAATATTGGCTAAACAAGCAAAGATCTGTCTGATCCACATAATCGTACGGCGTGATCATTTAGTAGATAGCAGTGCGCTGCTCTATTTATGCTAAATACGCTTAGTTTGTCAATGATGAAGTAGTCAAACGAAACGATAATGGAGTTTTTAGATTTATATCAAAATTAATCTGTGATATGGAATGCGTTTCATCCACTTCACAAAAACAGGAGCGAGGAAGAGTTCAATGCTAAAACATGCGTTGTGGGGATGTTGCAATATGGGCCAGACAGTATATTCATTCAGTAATACCATGAATGCATTGAAAATAATCGATTATACTTCCGAGTCACGAGACGTATTCGGCTCCATCTTCTTTTAGATTTGTTGCTAAAAGCTGAGTTATTACCAAAAATGCTGCTGATGCAATCACTGAAATATCTTCACTTTGATGAAACGAAAGAACACACTAACTAATTAGTTTTTATACTTGATAATGGGATAAAACCCAAAACCGGTCGTAACAATAAAAATCTAGTGGAAATAAGACAAAAGAGTGTTCTTTCGTTTCATCAAAGTGATCATGAATTTCCACAAAATAAACAAGTCATCAATCACACAAACGAAATATATTCACCTTCCACTTCCATCGTATGAATATTTTTGCTTCCCGCGACAAATACACCAATACATATATACCGGATTTAGGGGGGCTATGGGACTATCAGCCCCCGGCGGTGAATTTTAAGAGGCGGTAAAGCAAGCAGCAACATACTCGTCGCCGACGAGGCGACAAGTATATTACATTGCATCTTGAAGCAAACGCGCAATTAGCGACCGCCAGCACCGCATCAAAAAGACTAGGTGGGATACTATTTTTGTGAAAATCATAACATTCACTAATCAAGCGTCAGCGGTGCCTTGGACGCTACAATACAAAAGCGGCTGAGGTACATACTTTTATTTGACGAAGATAAAAAAGCTGCATTCTACTCAGTAGGGATAATTTCGTCTAACTCAATAACAAGTAACAAAACCAGAGTTCAGTATTCAATAGGTTGTCGTTGGTAATGGTAAATATTGAACCGAAATTTTAAAAAAATATATGGACAAATATTCAAATATACGTGTATTTGCCAAATACCCGATTGTGTGGAGCCGCCTTAAGATTACGTTGCGTACTCTTGCGAAATATGAAGATTGACTCTCTATTCTCACACATTGCATGCGAACAAAAACAAATCTGCCGACTAGATCCGAAGATAAGGGTCGAATTCGTATGATGCAAGTGGTAATCGTTACATACCCGTAAACGCATTTTCGCGGCAATCTCGTCTTATTCTCTTAGGATATCTCATTAATAAGCAATAGCAATGGGAGGGTATGCGTGACATTGTATGGATATTACCTAAGTTGTGGCTTTTGAGATTGATAACGAATGATAAAAGTCTTTACTGTTTATGCCGGAGCCGTTGCAAAAGGTGAACAAATATATGAGCAGACTGACGATAAAGGAATAATATTACGCGGCCGTTTATGCCGATCGGGTTACCGGAATGAATATATAAGGTGTTCTAGCCAAGAGCCGGTTCAACTGCATTTTATTAAATATGGTGAAGTGAGGAAGTATGGAACGGTTGCGAAATGGTGTAAAGTTTATTGATTTCAATGAAAAACGAAGGAATAATTTGAAAATATTATTTGAATGGTTGTATCGTGAAAATGAATGTCAATTGACAATATTCCACAGGCTATCGGTGATCGTTTTTTTATTGTCACGTTGGTATTAAATTTTATTTTTAATATTTGAAACACTGAATATTGATAAACTGACAAATGACATAAGTCAGCACTCCAAGTTCAAGTGTCAAATTAATATTTTTTTCAATTTAAATTTATAAAAAAAATATTAAAATATTTGACAATGACTGGGTTTTGGATCTTGTACCAGGATAAACAAGATTCTGTTTTGAATATTTCAAAACAAACTTTGATTGAAAAACTTCTGAAAATAGAGGTTTCAGATGCTTACCAGATTTCTGAAATGTCTGGAAGTCATATCATGTATTTGTACTAAGTACATGTTTATACAATATACATGTTTTATTTAATAATCTATAAATACTTTTCAGCTGTCGGTTGTCTTACCTCAGTCATAAGTATTTTCTTGAATCCCTCTTTAATTTTTTTTCCTTGGGATATCTTGGGGTATTGGATTCGATGATAATTATTGACACATATTTATAATTTAAAAAGACGTTCCGTACCTGGTCTGGGACTTCTTCCATTTTTGTTTATTTTTATACATCTACAGAAATTACAATGTTAAAAAATGTTATGCAACTTTTTTTTTAATATTAACATGGTTGAAAAAATGTACAAAATAATATTAAAAAAGTTGCATGACATTTTTTAACATTGTAATTTCTGTTGTAGTTGTATAAAAATAAACAAAAACTGAAGAAGTCCCAGACAGCAAATTTCACCAAGAAAATTTTTAGCCGTTATGGAGTTATTCTGGAAAACAAATATTTTTTTGGCACTTTCAACACCCTGTAACTCAGTTATTTTTCATTTTAGGGTATATTTTTATTAGAACTTATAGCCTTAAAATGAAGTGAGAATTCTACCATCGTAGTTTGACCCCTTCATTCTGGGACAACCTGTGTCCTGTATATTCCTAGTCGTAATCCTACAAAAAGTTTTACCCATATTGCCACATTTATGAACCGTATAAAGTACCACTTTAATGAATGAATAATACAATCTTGAATCACATTTTACTATAATTTTAATGATTTTGCTGAAGCTCAGCAAAATAACTTCCATTTTCTAACGCAGAAGTATCATTTCGCATTCTAGATACAAAAATATCTATTTACGTTTTTCAACAATTTTAGGGATGAAGGGTTGTATTTCTGAGAAACAATTAATTATTAATACATAGACATCAGATCCTTCGCCATATTTTTAGTGACACTAGTACACCCAAAATCAACTGAAAACTCCAATAGGGGTTTTCTTGAGATGTTCTTGAGATGTATATGAGGTTGTGGCATCATTTTTTCTCTATTTAAAAAGGCCATTTTTTCTTAATACCGCACACTCTAAGATGGCGTGCGAAATCACTATTATAATTACGTAAAATTGAATGTGTCGATTTGCATTTGCAACATTGAATGTCAGACATATTGCACGTTCCATTTTGTTATTATAATAATAGTAGTCGATCTTATTGACAGATATGAGTAACAGTACAGATACTTGAATAATAAAAAAAATATATGTACACTAAGGAAACTGTGAAACCGAGAATAAATCGCTCTTCTACCTCTCTTCTACACAAATGCATTAGTACCCTCAGAATTAAAACAACTGACTGCATTGAATAGTTGGATGAAAGCCGATGGTGGTCGCGGTTAGATTTTGTATGGCCTACTAGACGAACATTCAAACGGATCACACCTTGGAAGGTAAGACCCTCGTCTGACGAATATATTTCTGAGGGTTGCTGGGTGGCGGAAAGAATACAATCATTAATTTTTCAAACACAATCGACAGAAAACTACCAGCCCACTATGAATAAGTAGCACAACCTATTACAACGCAACATTATCCATGAAAAGGCACAGAGCTGGTTCTATAATCTTACGGATTGTGAGAAGACGCAAACAGAACTTACTGTTGTATCCAAGCTATTTTTTCAATTATATGTTCTGTTCAAGTCAGTGAATTTCTTAAAGATGGAAAAAATTAAATATCGTCAAATACATAGAAAATTAATCTGAAATGTGAAGTGGTTTACAAAAATTGGGACAAATGGGGACACAGTTGATGTTCTAAGCAGAAACCAGTTGGATCATTACAAAGTTTCTCATTAGCACCCCTGAATTGACACCTATTTAAAAAGGGGCTACTTGTATACAACTGTCACCGATGACTCTGCTTGAGGATGCTCGAAACACCGGGCCACATAATGTATGAATTTGAGACTTGAGGTCGAAGTGTATAGTTGTGACATATTCGGGAAGAAAGAAAACGAACGCAAAATCGTACTAACTAGACCTTCATCTGAATTCCATCGACTAGTAGGGGGTATTAGAAAAACTGTTTGGTATAAAATAATAACAGTAGAAAACACATATTGATTGAAAGTTTGATTTTGTGGAGGAAATCCGATTCTTAACATGATTTTTTGGGTTTATGACATTCCACAATCTGAAAATGAAAAAATGTTGATCCAAAGAAATCTGTACAAGTGTAGAAGGGCAAATTAATTAATTTGCCTTGAAAGAAATAAATTTTTGTCAGTAACGTACCATACACTGAATTTGCCTATCTGAAAAAATGAGATCGAATTAACAAAGAATATTTTTGACTTTTCGGAGGCTGTATCTGCCTCCGTTATCAAAACTTCTAATACCCCCTACTAGTCGATGGAATTCAGTTGAAGGTCTAGTTAGTCGGACATTGCGTTCGTTTTCTTTCTTTCCGAATATGTCACAACTATACACTTCGACCTCGTGTCTCAAATTCATACATTATGTGGCCCGGTGTTTCGAGCATCCTCAAGCAGAGTCATCGGTGAGAGTTGTTTACAAGTAGACCCATTTCAAGAAGTTTTGATAACAGAAGCAGATACAGCCTCTGAAACGTCAATAATTTTCAAAAAAAGAGAAGTATTTTTTGTTAATTCGATCTCATTTTTTCAGATAGGCAAATTCAGTGTAGGGTACGTTACTGACAAAAATTAATTTCTTTCAAGGCAGCATTCTTGTCAACGCAGTAACTTATCGGGCAAATTAATTAATTTGCCCTTCTACACTTGTACAGATTTCTTTGGATTAACATTTTTTCATTTTCAGATTGTGGAAGGTCATAAACCCAAAAAATCATGTCAAGAAGTAGAAAACACAATACGCCTTATAAATCCCAGTGCCTCCGGAGTCACAAAATTGCGTGGACCTGAGAATATTAGAGGAACCAGAAATAAAAAAAAAATCCTTCATCCTTCGTAATAGTTTGTAAGGACAATATCTGCTATTGAGGCATTGTATAGATCGGAAATATATGACGGACTAAAGTTCTGAAGTTAGTATTTATCAACACAAATTGTTTTTTTAAGATAGATTTTGTATGAAAATTATATATGAATGGCTTCATAATGTATTTTTTGATGCCGTCCATTCTGATAAAATATTAATCAAACCCACATTATCTAGGACAGAAGAGAAAATCGTAATATTAAAAGGTCGTGAAGGTACCAGCATCAGGATAGTGGAAGCTTTATCGTCACTATCTAATATTCTAGTCTTTCCTGGCTCTGTTCGATTAAGATAAGTGAAAACAAGAGTCCGGCATACGATAGGGGGCCTAGTGTATGTGAGAGTTCTCATATTTCATTATCATCTGCAAGGATGTATATAAACCGGGTGACAACGGGAATAATTTAGGACAAGTACATTTCTGATTGGCTGATCATGATATTAAATTAATCTTGCCTTGTTATTCAAAAACCGAACCGAAAAAAATTTGAAAAATAAATTCATTTTGGTAATGAATTATACATTTCAGAACATGTAGATATAACAATTAATCTAGTACGATTAGGTTTTGAGGCGAGGATCGATTGTAGCAGCACCAAACTTGGTATGCTAGTAATTGGAACCATGGTGAACACGAAAAAAAAATGTTCAACAAAATTCCAGAAGTAGAACATTTTTTTTTTCGTTGAAAAATAAATAAATACATTTTTACTGTAATCTTGGAAATTATATATGAATTATCGGGGGTGATACCACGAGTGGTCGCAATACTATCGATAATTCTGTCAGAAATCAACGAGATCAAATTGCTTCCCGTAGGGACTCGTGGTGTTACCTCAAAGCAATTTGATCGAGTTAAATATTTCTGACAGAATTATCGATTGTATTGTGAGCACGAGTCGTATTTATTGAGATAATTTCACGAACCAACCAAGTTATTATTTGAAATTTGATCGAGTAAACGAAGTGAATTCTTCAATAGTTGCAACTAATGAATAATAAACATGAAGTCTGTCAACCTGACGTTTATGTCATATTAGATTACAAGATGTATCATTGCTGTTTATATTTGTGGTTGACTTGACGACGTGGTCTTTCCGGATCGGAAAGAAAGGAAGCGAAAGGAAGCGTGTACTTTCGCGAAATCCCATTCTGATTGGTCCTCATATCGCAGGAGACGCGACTTTCATATAGTCATATAGTCAATTGTCAATTGCCTTGTTGAAATTGTTTCTTGAAAAACTTATACTTTCCGAAACAACAGCAAAAAAAATTATAATTTGTTTAAATTAATTTTTTTTGGGTACGATTCATTCTTCACTTGTGGCTTACATTTGTCTGAGGTTACTGTACCAAATAGCTTTGAAGGATTGTTAGCGATCAACACAGATAGTCAACTTTTAGTTCATATCGATGTTACTTAAAAAATTCTGTGCATATTGCTGGGTATACAAATAGTTTTTCAAAATATAATCGGTTGGGGAGTGACATTATGTTTTTCTCAATAAATATTTTATGTTTAGTATCATTAGCAACCTAATTTTTGCGAATAGTGATAGTTACAAAATTAGATCTCATACATCAGTTGCTGATATAATATTACATTTCATAACTAGTGCGAAAAATAGGACATTTCATACGAGTTTCATAATCTTGTCACACGCGAATGAAATATCCACTTTCCGCACGAGTTGCAGGCTTGGATTAGGAATTTTGCCGCTTTAAGCAACATATATTTTTTGCCGCTTTAAGTGGCACATATTTTGCCGCTTCAAGCAGCTTGTGTATTGCCGCGTCAAGCAATTTATATATTGCCGCTCCCCAACATAAATGTTTGGTTGCTACTTTTTTGTTTAAAAGGAATAAACAGTGGCGGGCGCGATGAAACACCTTTTTTCATGAACGCTGGCTTTGGGAAATTATTTCTAATGAGGATTGTAGATGTTCATAATTGGAAATTGCGCATCCTAAAATTTGCCGCTTTAAGCGGCTGCTTGACTCACTTAATAGATAATCTGGGTCATAGGAGTTGTTTATTTTACTTTTCCAAAAATCTACTTGAAAACAAAATATGCTGCATTTTAAAAATGTGTTTGGACAAATAATAATAGTACAAGTTTTTGCTCATATAACTTTGCCAAGTGAATTTGGAATTATGAGTGCATGCTTTATACTACTCCTGTATGATATCAAATGAATTGATTACAAAAGCATATTGGAAATATGTTTTACACAATGAAAACAAACTGTAAAAGTCGACATACGTCGAAATTTCGAGATAAAAGTCGAAATTTCGATATAAAAGTTGAAATTATGGAGGATAAAAAAACCGTGGCCCTTCTACGCCTTCGTAACAAAAAGTCTTGTACAAGGGGTTTTCAATTTGGATTCTATTGAAAAGGCATGAATTATTACTTTCCTTCAAGAAATAAGACCTCAAATGCTCAAAACTCAGGCAACATAGCATACGTTGTGAAAACTTTAGGTTCGGTGCCAATTTCGAGTGGACCGGTCCTGGGTATGTTCACGTTCCTGAATCAGGTGGGCCATACGTCGCCCGTTTTCGACTACCTTCTCTTCAGGTATGTGTTGGCGTACCAGAGGTTTTGTATATCTTGATATGATGTTATCAATTCGACATCGAAATTCTTGGTTTCCCAAACAAGTCGATCAATCATTAGATTAATACGAATCAAGATTCCCCAACGTCACAACACAGACAACATTTTTGTGTAGATTTCCGATAAACCTATCAGGTTGAATTTTTCAAATAGGTCGATTGGATTGAAACGGACTTTTTGATAATTATGTGATTTGATTAGTATTTGAATTATCTTTACTTAATGGACTTCAGCTGTTTTGCATTTTGCTATCAAGACCGCATAAAAAAGTATGTATTATTTTTTTATTCGATAGTGTTATCGCAAATGGTTGCTTTTAGATTATATGCAAGGAAAATTTCTCTAGCAATTTAATTAATTCCCTATTTTTACATATTACTATAGTCGATGTGTTATCATATACAACTGAAGTATTAAGTAACTGAATTATTAAGTGTAGGTCTATCAACTATTTATATAATAATAATAATATTCCCTCATAAACACTCGTGGAGTGTACCGAAAAGCATAACCTGTGCAGGAAGAAGACGGCTATTATTATTAACCGTGGCGCTCCGGGCCGACTTTCTGATTTTTCTTGGCGTATTCACTTTTCAGCTGTAGGAAAACCCGGAAAACCTACAGCACAGCACTAGACGTGAATGGCATCTAGGCAACTCACAATTCACTTGCTCTCAAACAAGACATGTATAGTCGCCTGACGATTCCGATATTAGGTACTTGAGAAAAAATCTCTCGTACATCGGGCTCGAACCGGCTATCGCTAGCTGAAGTTTCAAACGGCCTGTGCCTTAGAACGCTAAGATACCGATCACACCTTGATTTAAACTTTCGAAAGTTATCCAAAAAATGAGTTTTGTGTGGAGATTCGTCGATGACGTCTCATATTTGGCAATGCTCGCAAAACAAGAACAAGTATTTTTTTCAGTAAAATTAATAACATTTCCGTGTTTTACTTTTCTATACAAAACAAAGCTATTCTCTTGGATTAGGGATGTTCTTTACAAAACTTCTTGTATCAGTCTTAGGTTATTCCGAAGATAAAATTGAAAACTGGAAAAAGTAAGAGATTTATAATAATAAAGGTGGGGATTGTGACAAAAAGTGTACTGGTCAAACACGACGGATAATGGAAATACTGTACATAGAGCATACAGCTGGTATTATTTTTGAAAGCACCGGACAAATCGAGTCTTACTCAATATGCTTCAAAGAACGATTATCGATTTGATTTCATAATTTCAATATAAATTAGACAAGTACAGTTGTGTGCATAAAAAAGTCGTACAAGGCCTTGCACTAATTGCATTGTATTGCACTAACTAATTGAGCTAAAAAAAAAATCGAAAGAGCATTACTGACAAAATTAGTTTGAATTTTGACTCTACTTGTCAAAGTCGATAATTTAATTAAGATTGACAATAGCCTTTAACTGCTGTACGACTTTTTTATGCACATAACTGTACATGATCACAGACGGATCGAGGAATCCGATTCTTGGAATAGCAAAATAGCAGAATGTCGATGTATTACAAATTCGGATGAAAATTTTATTCCATACAGTCCATTACTCAAATTTGTTTACATCAATTTCATCGACAGAGGATTATTATTAGATGTATATGATTTTCTTTGAGTAAGGCTCTCTTAGTGTTCTAAATTCAGATAATTACAGTCAGACTAAGCAATTTGTTGTTCAGGGTAATGAAGCAGAAAGTTTTTTTATGTTCAGGTAGTTCCCTATATTTTCCAATCACTTGTTATGACTGAAATATTAACTCTAAAAAGTGTTGATGTCCCTAATAATTTATTTCTGTTAATTTTTTGGATTTTCAATTCGGCTAGTACTTTTTTTTGAGTAAAACTAATATTTCCTAATTGAAACATGGAGACCTTCCTCGTCTTTAAATGGCTTAAGTAGTCATTAACTAGGATTTTGTACGAATATTATTGATATAAAGCTATGCCTACTGCATCAAAATATTAGAAATAATTCTCTATTTTTTTTTGTTGAAGTATTGGTGAATTCGGATAAAGTTTCTGTGGCTGACTTCTTTGTAAAAAATAGGTAAAACAGTTTGATCTACGGTGGGTAAAACTTCCATATATTCACCATATTCTCCTCAACTCTAATAGAAAATTAAAATTATTTTTTTCTTCTGACAGATCAAAATCTCAAAAAGTTTCCAATGTTCTCAAAATACCAATCTCCTAAATTCAAAGTGCATAATAATCATGTACTCATTATCTCATATAGTTTTTGAACATAACGGCTTCAATAATTTCTAGAAAGATATGTTTTTTCATTAAACAATTCGGGCTGATGTAAACAAATATTAAATGAGATAGAAATTTTAATCGGATAAACGCAAGATCAAATGTTATCGCTATCAGATATATTATCAGTGAAACATTTTGGTTTTCAAATTGTATTGAAGAGACACGCAACACCATCATCATGAACAGAAATGTAATGTAAAAAAAGGAATATTTATAAGTATGGGTGCATGATGAAACAATACATTTTTCGAATTCGTTTTGTGGTGAGAAAAGGTAAGTGAAACCCTACAGTGTCACGAAACATTAGGTATGTTAAATAATAATGTACCGAAAATGCATCATTTATTTATTTTGAACAAATATTTATATAGACTGAACAAGTATACTGCAAGTCCGATTCTGTATATATTTTGAATTCACTGTTCTTCCGTCGGGCTGGCGCTGCCTTCAGTTCATAACTTAAATCTAAATAAAGTGTTTGTAACGTTAAACGGTAGCATACGGTAGATGGGTACCTCATAATTGTCTCTCCCCAATTGTCACGCCATTGGATCGAAATAGATTTTGTATGACTATTCGATAAATGATCGTGCTATATGTTTCAACGTCTCTTGTAGTAACTAAAGTTTTGATTATGTGTGGTAATTATTAGACAATCAGTGTATATCTAATTGAAGAAATCATTATTAAATATGAGTATTGATCCTTGCGTTACTACCAGATTCACTTCGTTCGTTTTTGTCTCTGATTGTAATGAAAATTATTGTTCTCCAAATAAGTAGGATATTAACCATTATAATAGTTCTGCTTCAATTCCTATTTGTGTATTCAGAGCGCAAAGTGATAGATTGCCGCTCGACAAAGAGAGTTACTACGCAATGCGAGGCGGAGTGGCAATGAAACTCTGTGTTAGAATTTCACATAAGATACTTTATTCAACGTGGGCACATAATTATTACATATGAGAAAATTAACACTCAGTGGCTATCCTTAATGTTTGAGCTAAAAAAATATAATTCACAACTTTAACAGAGAAGAGAAAATATCCCATATATGAGAAAAAAAACCGTCGGCCGAGGTCGAACCCAGATCACCTTTTTAAATCACCTTGATATGCTGAGCCTCAAAAAATCAAAATCAAAGAGTATTTATTAAAGAACAAGTTCATTATCTCATTCAAAACAAATATTCCAACTCTTGACTCAGGTTCTATCCGCGGTAGTTGGGAGGGGTCAGGAGAGGAAGACGATCCGGCCGTTTACAGCCCGGACACCTTACATTCTGTTTGAAAAGTACCAAAGGCCCCCATAAGAGGGCGCTGGTTACAACTTTCGCGTTCGGGTATGAGCACGGAATGTGTCAGTTTTCAATGAAGTAGTGGAGGAAGTTGAGAAAGTCCACGCTTATTCGGGGTTTACGTCACCTTGGTAAACTTTTGTAGAAAAATGAATATTTCCACATGTTTCGTTAGATCCAAATGTTTATGAAAGGACTACCGATGGCACTCGCTGTTGATCTTCCTGGTTTCTCGATAAAAATCATTTTGACACATACTGATTATTCGATATTTCTCAAGTACCTCTATATTATAATTCTATTTTATACAATGATATCTCTGTTATAATAATTATTCCAAACATTGGAAGGGAACCCTTTTAGGTTTTGGTGTGACCCTTGCATGGCATCACAAGTTAAAAGATAAGGGCTACGTCTCCCCTGGCATGCACAAAACTTTCGATGACTTTTGAGGGTTGTTGGTAAGGGTGCAGCCGGTTGACGGAAATGACAAGTTTAACATTACCCTTAGGAAATCTACCTATTTCAATCAAATAATTGAAGATATAAACAAGGGGCTGTGCTTTTAATAGTCCCCGCCCCCGTTGAATTTTGAACGGTTCGACGTATAAAAATGGGAAAAAAACGTTTGGGGGAATATCAACGATACTACTTCTGAAATCAAAGACGTGTGATTGGTCGAAAGAGGGCGCGATGGGGGGATTTCATTGAAATGTTTGAATGGCATGGGGGTCAAGTGTCACATCGTTGAATAGAGAATTCAGTTCTAAATCAATAGATTCGAATAACGTGAAAAGATTTTTCCACAATTTCAATTTTTATGCTCTGTCGAGTAATTACAATGTATCTTCTCTCAAAAAGTAGTATCGGTAATGCCCTCCAAAATATTTTCGGACCCATTGTTCCATATCAAACCGTTCAATATTATCGAGTTACAAGTGCCATTCAGATCCGCACTTGCAAAAAAATATTAACGAAAAAAATAATTATGGTTTAAAAGATAACTGAATTTTTGTTTCAACGATGTGGCACTTGACCCCCCATGCTATTTGAAATTTTTAAAGTGATAGGCCCCCCGAGCCCTCTTTCAAGCAATCACCGTGTCTTTGATTTCAAAACGAAGTATCGATGAAACCCTCCAAACGTTTTTTCAAATGTTTGTACGTCGAACCGTTCAAAAGTTAACTATAAAAAGCCGCACTGTATGTGGGGATAGTGGGGATACCAAAGAGTTCAAATACTACAGATTTTTGTTTTTAACAACAGATTTTGATTCGACGATCTTTCCTAGAATGCAGTGGGATTTCGAAAATTGCAACATATTACCAACCTTTTTAAATATCGACCTTTTTGATGAACGTCAGTTGAGTAAATCTGATTTCTTCCACAGCTTCAGAATACTTATATCTAATAAGAAATATTTGAGAAGCAAGAGCATCACTTTTAGATGTTGTAAAGCAGACTATCGATAATTGACTCATAAATATATTTCCACTTTCGAGTCACATGCAAGTTTGTTATCGACGATTCAGCCAGAAATCATCTCACATAAACTAGATTTACTCGAATGATTTACCGTCTATGATCAAGTAAGCCATTTGCTCGACAGTCGCATTTTCACTCCTCCGGTCAACACTCGATGGGGGATTTTGTCATCTATCTCTATCGATATCTGTTAGAATTTCGACTCGGGCATATTCAGGAATGTTTGCTCTTGCAGAAAGATAACCGGACAACTTTCGCTTCATTGGCCATTTGATTTCCACTTTTCCTTTTTAGTCGAGGGGAAATTAATCAGTAAAACAGTTGATTTTCCGCGTTGCATTGAATAGCTGTTTATGTATTAAGAGCGCAAAGTGATACTTTGCCGTTTGAGAAAAAAGTTTGGTCGCGCGACGCGAATGATTATTGATAACCTCAAATTTGACAGTTTAGATTTTAAAACGTTCTTGATTAAAAAATAGATTTCTGCCACCTTTAGTAGTACAAAATTGTTGAAAAATAAAAGAAGAATAATTACTAACCAATTTTTGAACTGTTTCGTATCTAAAGTTGGTTGTTTTGAAGGATGCTCCAAATATACCCGAATATATTCCTATATTTTATAGGAAAATTGCAGTGAGCATCCTGATACGGCGTTATTATATGTTCGTTCTTTGCGAACAAGTGGGTATTGTTTAGTTGAACTGGGGTTAAGATGGCGCTCGTGGTTTGGTTAACACCGATCTACGGGTGGTGTCTCAGCTTTTGCCTTGACATGGATTGATAATTGGACTATTTGTTGCAGACATTGCAGACATTAGTGTCTGCAGAGACCTACGCTATACTGATGAGAGCAAGAACCCAGAACTCGATCTATAGGTGGTTCAAATGTTTCAATTAACATTTCCATGCAACTAGCAATTGCGGAGAAAGCCTTGTAGGAACTCTGCACGGAAATTCATTGGACGTACGTTGTGACCGGGACAGGTGAAACCAAGATGGATAGAAACCCTGGTGGATTGACTGATTCGCTTTTGTTTCACCCAAAGTTGTTAATGCTGTAATAAGATGGGATTAGCTTTCCCGTTGTCAGTAGATGGCGTATTATGAAAAAATAGCCGAGTTTACATTCCGAAGTACTGAGTCATATTTTTTTTGGAATATTTGAAATTTGACTGTTTATGACTATGTTTATAATTTTTGATTAACTGTGATTCACATTTCATCGGGATATTTATCGTTTTTTTCAGTTCTTTTACTACTTTTCGTTCAGTTCGCAATGATTAGTTAGGTATTTGTTTATTGTTGAGTTTTTTGTAATTCTTGTATTTGTAGTGCATATTGTTTTTTTCAAGTTTGTACTTGGACGTGGCTGCGTTTGTATGAAAGATCTGAGGTTAGTATCATTGTCTAAATATCCCGTACATATCACATATCCAACTAGTTAATTTAAAATTACTGTTCTGATTTTTGATGAAATAAGCACGTTAAACATGTTATGTCGTATTTTTTAACAAAATTGAATAAATACAAAGTGTAAACATGTCATGACAATGACAATTGTCCAACGTCATCATGACAAGTATTCATTTATCAATTTGTAATGACTTTACCGCCATCTACGAACGATCGTGAAGCTAATCCGATCTAATAAAATATGAAGAATCACGTAGGCTGTACCTTAACAATTTTGGTAGGCCGATTTCACAGGTATAAATAAATGAACGCACCAGGGTTTCTATCCATCTTGGGTGAAACTAAATAGCTAACAAAAAAGCTTATAAAAAATATAAAAGTTTGCAAAGTTACAAAAATGGGAAATCAAGGAAATATTTACAAGTATAAATAGGTAATTAAGAATATGAGTTATTGAAAAAATTAGATACATTACAAAAGACAATATTCTTGTTATCGTATACTTATTATAACTATCGAGGTAAATTGATTCAATTGGCCTTTCTACCCTTGTATAGATTTCCCTGATTTTATATTTTTACATGGAAGATCAAAATCCCCAACACAACATCTCAAGAAAGTAATTTCTTCGACAAATTCAAACTTTAAATCAATATCTCAATCACTTATGTAGATCTCGACTTTTCCACTTGAATCAAGTGGTTATCACACTCGAAATGAAATACCAAGGTACTTGTTTGATAATATACTGGATATCAGTTTCGATAATGGTGATTTCGATTATTTCAAATTGATTTCTTTTATTGAAATCTCTAATAGGATGGTTCCCTCACTGTACTTGGTATCATATTCTAGTGGAACTTGGATTGTTAGATATAGTTTTTAACTTATTCCATTATGAACTTGAAATTTCGGTTGTCGTCTTAAGGTGCGTATTCGCTAGAGCATTCGGTCCTCATGAGCACCGAAAGAGCACATTTGCTGCTCGGTTTAAGCTCAGACTGCGTCATGCTGCACAATGTAAACACGCATTCTGTTCGTGCTCAAATCAGCGTCTACACTATCCGAGCATTTGCTCGTTCGGTGCTCGCAATCGGTGCTCATTTGGACAGAATGCTCTAATGAATGCGCGTCTTAAAGGTAAGTATTCACTAGAGCGAACGCTCGGACAGTATGGATGCTGAAATCAGGTTCCGCACTATCCAAGCAATCGTTCGTTCGGTGCTCATTCGATGCTCATGCGGAACGATTGCTCCAGTGAATACGTGGCTTCAGGAACGTTATTCGCTGCCAAATGTATTCTTCATGACCGTGAGATGAGCTCGTAACGCCAAAGATTACTAGAACACAATTTACTAGGTAATTTTGAATTATTTACGAAATCGCTGAATAAGAAAGTTAAAGTTCATTCTCAGAACGTAAGCCTTAGACAAAATAGTTCTCTGCCACACAAAAAAAAATAATTTTCAAAATAAAGCAACCTTCTTTATCCCAAGAAAATGATTTTGTTATGTATAATCAATAAAATGTTTCTTCAGTGAAAGAAATCTATTTTTTGATGCAATTTACTTCAGTCAAATATATTCTTTTTGAATCCAAGAAATGCATTTACTGTATCCAAGACATTACATTTTATCTGTTCAAGTAATTACGTTTACTCTGTCCAAGAAATACGTTTACTCTATCCAAGAAATTGCATTTTTTCTATCCAAGAAAATAGGTTTTCTTTATCCAGAAATCACGTTTTCACCGTCCAAGAAATTACGTTTTCTCTACCGTTTTCTCTACTCAAGAAATTACGTTTTCTCTGCTCAAGAAATCACATTATCTCTTTTGAAGAAATTGTTTTCTCTGTTACGTTCTCTTTATCTAAAAGATTTCGTTTTCTCTATTCAATTAAGAAATTTCCTTTTCATGAATGCAGAAAACAAAAGTTCTTGACCGAAATAATCGTGTTCACTCTATTGATACTGCTGTCGTTCTTTTTCTGATAAGTTAAGTTTTCTGTTTTAAAAAATCGAAAGAATTGAAACAAGTAATCTTATTCACTTACTTGAAGATGATAATGCTCTCCATCTAAAACATTACATTCCCACATAAAAAGATACATATCTTTTCTATACAAAACAACAAGTTATCTTTACAAGAGAAAATTAATTCACGAAATTGAAAACTACATTAACAAATTTACGCCAATTTCAAACTATGCGCGTTTCACCAACAAAGTTAGCATCTTCAAGAGCTGATGCCTTCAGCTCCTGCAAACCGCTTCGAGTGAAATTGACGTAGTTGGTGTATAGTTGTTTCTTGAATTAATTTTTTTGTATAGATAAAATTTTTTTTTATTTATGAAAGAATGTTATATTTTAGGAGTGCATCATTCAAATAAAGAAACGTGTTCACCTACTTCTTTCATTTGATTTGATTCAGCCTCTGAAGATGCTAACTTTTTCGACAAAACTGAACCAATGAATTTTTAGTGCAGAAAATTGTAAACTGAAAAACTGTCGAAGAAAAATAGTGTTCCCCATCAACTGAAACCAAAATGCTCTGCAAAAATATAACACTATTTGTTTTTCGGCGATGGCCATTTATATATATTCCTGTGGGGGTGTGAGACTTCAAGTAAACGCTTACAAAATTACCACTATTACCACTAGAGGACGTTAGCTTTCTGAATTAACGCCAGAAGTGACTGAGTTTGCTTTTCACATAGTTCTGGGGTGAGATTCCGTGTACCGTAGCATTCTATAGTCGACAGTTTTGCCTCTATCTATCTCATGAATTCATCCATAATGACATCTCACTTTTTCTGTCGACAATAGAATTCTATGGTTCACGGAATGCTACCCCTGTGGTGGCAATCTGACAGAAGTCTTCATTATTATTGAAGAGTTGGTGCATTTTTTAGTTTTGGTATTGGTATTGGTAGGTATGGATGGTGACTGATGCGCTGCGACCTGATTAGATCTATTTATTTTTTAGTTTACTCATTATGAACGTTTTGAAATACAATCAGTTTCGGATATATTAATATTGATTATGCTGGACATTCTGGAATGGGATAACCTGTATAAAGTACGTTTTCTCATCAACCCTTGGTAAAAAGACCAATGATTCCTTCAGTTGATATTTCAAACGCCTTTATACAGTTTTTTAAGTTCATCTCCCCTTCTTCATAAATGTTTATGTACTCAATGTACCTACATAATTATATGTACAAAAACAAAGTGAATGTTTGTATTCAAATGAAAGTATATATTATGTTACTTAGACGTAATATTATAATATTAAAAAAAAAACATTGAGCACCACTGGGACTCCAAGGCAATGTGGATATCAGCACAATGGCATTGTTATGTTCGTTCTGATAAGAAATCTGCGCTGATAAGCAGCTAACAGTCGTGTTCTGATAACGTTTTAAAAATAGTTAGTGGCGTTGATGGTAGCGACAATTACAGGTAGAACCACTAATACAGTGATTAAATTTCTATCGAACAGTCATAAAACCGCTCACTTTTTGGCCATTTAACGACATTCTATTAATTATATAAATATTATATTATATATATATACATATATAAATATTAGTTTACTGGAAGAAGGCACATTAAATTTAGGTTTTTCGTATATTGCCGACGAAAAGTCATATTGTATGGGATTTATTCAGCAGAAGGCTGGGTTTTAAATTCCATTTTCATTACATTATTATTATTATTAGTATGATATTATCATCCCATCTCGAATATTCCCATTTCGAGTATGTTGAAATTTCAACAAAAACTGTGCCATCTCAAGTATAAGTGAATTACTACCTGTTTCTTAGGATCATTTCGAATATTGTCTTACATAAGGGTAACTTTCCATAATAGAACACTCAAACCACCACACTAATGACCACCGAATTTCTGGTTTCTGGTTCGATCATAATAAATAGTTACTCCTCTCAAAATGAATGTTTTCAATTTCCACGCGCTTAGTTAAATATAATTTTTTTTTGTTATTTCAGAAAATGTAAGATTTATCAAAAAACGATTTCGATAGGTTGAGAGATAATTCAATTCTCCACAAGAATGATTTTCAGTAATACCTTATGAAAAACGCTCGTTTCTCAGAAAACGTGGTTTAATGCCGACGTCACATTTCATGGTAGCGCTAACCGCCACTGAAAGTTCAGGCAGGGCCGAAAATTAGATTTGTCATAACTTTGATAAAATTGTAGTAGAAGGAAAAGAAAAAGTGCATATAGTTCCTGAAAACTTCTACTTCCTCATACAAATATAACAAGTGAGTATCTGAGTATCTATAAAATGTGTTTTGTCCCACTTCACACAACCCTTCTACGATCTTTACGGAGGATCCGAAAGTCATGGATATTTTAGTTATATGAAATAATTATACTGAAGCAGGAATCAGTACCCTCTTTGGACCATATGCAACGATATAAGACTAGTGAGACAAGTCTCACTTATACATGCCAAAGAAAAGACTGGGTTTTACTCCTACCTCAGTTTTCAATTCACCCATAATCCCTGCAATTTCTTCAGTGAATGTTGAAAATAATCGCTTATACACATCCTACATAAAAAATGAAATATGTGATTTCAAGCTTGAGATTTGCACTTTACAATAGTATTATTAAATACATATATATGCAGTATATTAATGAGCGATCATTTTCAACATTTAGTGAAGAGAATGCCGATTGTATGGTCAAGTTGAAAATGAGGCATGAGTAAAACAAAGTTTTTTTTGGCATGTATAAGTGGGACCTGTCACACTACTTCAAAATTGATGCATATAGTCCAAAGAGGGTATGGGTTGCTGCTTCAGTATAATAATTCCATATTTACTAAATTATTCATGATTTTCGGATCATCCGCAAACATATCCGTGAAGTACGACAAAATACATTTTAGGTACTCAAATACTCGCATATTATATTTGCATGAGAAGGTAGTCTTCAGAAACGATATGAACTTTTGCTTTTCCTTCTCCGATCATTTTTAGCAGAGTTATGACCAATCAAATATTCGGCTTCGCCAGAACTTTCAGCGGTGGGTAAGGGTGACCTGAAATTTGATGTCGGCGTTCAATCACGCTTTCTGAGAAAGAGAAAATTGAATTGTTTTTTATCCTGTTGAGTTGTTTTTCCTATGAATCATATACTTTCCAAGATTACAGCAAAAATCTATTTATATATTTTTGAACGAAAAAAAAAAAAATATGTTCCACCCCTGTTTCGTTTTTATCATGGTTCCAATTACTAGCATACCACGTTTGGTGGTGCTACAATCGATTCTTGTCTCAAAACCCAATCGTACTGTATTATTTTTTCCAGTTTTTTTTTTTCAAGGTACCCTTATTAAGGGCTGCACTAGAGATGAAGAACCGAGGAGCCAGGTAGAATTTTACCTATACTCAAGATGGCACAATTTTTACTCGAAATTTGAAAATACTCGAGATGGCATGTAACCATAAGTATAACCATCTTCTCAACCTGATGTAGTTGAGAATAACAGCTCTGAAGATAGGGATAATTTACAAGAGTCGAATAATCTCGACGACAAACTGATTTTGGCTTTATTGATGTATGTCCCTTTGTTCTTATTTGTTTCGAAATCATTGTATGGATTGCGCAATTTGGGTGGATACATTTCGAGATAACTGTACTTTATTATCTGTTACCAAGTGTTGGACACGCCAGGAAGTGGAATTATCACCGAGTTCTGTTTGTATTGCCATTTTATCTTGTCCATCAATTCCAATCTCTCTTCGACCAGGGCAAGATAACCTTAATTTCGTTCTCTAGGTATTTTGCTTCCTGCTACTGATTGCAGATGATTATTGAATTTGCCATCAGAATGACAAAAATAACATACCATTTATGGCATTCGATGCAATAATACTTCAAAGTAGGTTTTGACATATTTGACAGTGAGTAAATCTTGCTTGGTGGACATTTTCTTGTCTAACAATTAGAATATTATCAGAGTGAAGGTACAAAAAAATTAAACGAAGAATTTCGACAAAGTCGGAATCACTTTCTCTCCACACCATCCCACAAAGTGTAAATTTTTTTGTGTACAGTAGATGTGAATATTTGTTGAATAAATTTTGTAGTTCAATTTCAGTCGTCCGGTTGTGAACAGTGACATCCACCCCTCCCTCTAAAACTTACCTCCCCTACTTAATCCCCTTCAAAATATTCAATAGAGCAAATGTTTACTCTACTGACTAATATCAGACAGGTTATTGAAGATATAAAGAAAATATGATGAAACATGAAAGTTGATATTTTTACATTTTTGGATTTGAGATTTTAGGATATTCACAAGTGATCCGGGGTGCCGAGGTCGAAAACTTGAATTGTGCATCTCAGTCACAACCTATACAGAGTGGTCCAACGAAAAGTATGCACCTAGCTTTTATCCTTTTTGTGGAATTGCAAGCAAAAATGCTCGGACACGTGGAGTTTGTTTTTGAGGAGGACACATTTCAGATATATTTTGCAACTTGTGCCTTCAAACCCTCAGCGACGGGGTGTCAACCCTAAAATTTTAAATGGAACGTGGGGTCGACTGATATATCGTTTGAACGGGCACAAAATTATCTTCCCAATTACACCCTATTTGTTGAAATTTACTGAAGCAGTTAATGCGAAAACGGCTTTAAGAACATGAACCCGATAATGTTGGTATTAATGAAAAATACATATAAGTTTTGGTTACTAGGAATTAAAACATGTACAAGTAGTACTTAGTACGTTTCAATATTTGTTACTTGTAATAGTGCTTTGTAAAAAAAAAACAAGCTGTTAAATTGATTTATTGAAATGTTACTTCAACAAGTGTTCAAATTGTGACCCATTTGCTTCCATACAATAATACAGATTTTGTTCAAATCTATGTCTAACATTTTGTAGCATATCAGGTGTTATGCTTCGACATTCTGCTATAAACCGTTGGCGAATATCTTCTATGGACTCGGGCTTCGTAGCAAAACATTTATTTTTCAAGTGTCCCCAGAGAAAAAAGTCCAAAGGCGATAAATCAGGTGACCTGGCAGGCCATTCCATTGGGCCTCTCCTGCCAATCCACTGTCCGGGGATCCGGTTATCTAAAAATTCTCGTACAGGAACAAAATAGTGCGGAGGTGCTTCATCTTGCTGGAAATGAAGCCGATCAGCATTATGATTTTGGTCATCTTCTATTATTTGTGTGATGAAAGGATCAATTGCGTCTTCAAGCATGTTTAGGTAGATTTCACCATTTAAATTTCCAGAAATGAAAAGTGGTCCTATGATATGACTTCCTAATATGCCACACCAGACGTTTATTTTTTGAGGGGCCTGGGAATGAACCTCACGGAATAAATATGGGTTACTGTCATCCCAGTAACGGCAATTATGCCTATTCAAAGCTCCATTCAAATAAAATGTACACTCATCTGTAAAACAAATGTTACACATATCTGCAGTTTTTTTCTTACACTTATCTGCAGTCGTTTTCGACAAAATCACGCAAGCGATAAATGGGGAATTTAGTTGTGATAACAAAAAATTATCATTGAAATGTTGCTTTCGGCAAAATAAAGTAATTTAGAAATGATTGTCGTTATCCTGATTCCTAGTAACCAAAACTGATTTGTATTTTTCATTATTACCAAAATTATCGGGTTAATGTTCTTAAAGCCGTTTTCGCATTAACTGTTTCGGTAAATTTCAACAAATAGGGTATCATTGGAAAGATAATTTTATGCCCGTTCAAATGATATATCACTCGACCCCACGTTCCATTAAAAATTTTAGGGTTGTAACACTCCCTCGCTAGGGGGTTGAAGACACAAGTTGCAAAATATATCTAAAATGTGTCCCCCTCAAAGGCACACTTCACGTGTCCGAGTATATTTGCTATGAATTCCAAATAAAGGAGAAAAGCTAGGTGCATACTTTTCGTTGGACCACTCTGTATAAGAAAATAAAAATGAACCTACTATATACCACCATTTAATGCAACTTGAGATGTACTTGTTTACTGGACTGATACATCTAATGTATGTTTTGAACTTCGGAATTTCGCGTTTTGAACCTATCTCTGTCCAAACAATAAATTCCTTGGATATTCTTTACTAATTATAATAATACGTAGCTGGGTTTTTCATCAGCCGTTATAAGCATCATAGTTTTGCAATCACTCTCAAAAATACCTTTTGTCCATCAAACATCAATGATCTTCCATTTTTTATGGAACTCACCCATATACCAGCTGTTACTTTGGGCTGATTGAACACATGTCTTGGCATGAACTATTATGAGGGTTGTAAATCGTTGCCTTACACTTACAACTTTAAAT
Organism: Chrysolina haemoptera; assembly: GCA_958298965.1. Classification (NCBI taxonomy): domain Eukaryota; kingdom Metazoa; phylum Arthropoda; class Insecta; order Coleoptera; family Chrysomelidae; genus Chrysolina; species Chrysolina haemoptera. The sequence goes on along the minus strand of OY282592.1, from coordinate 27,477,876 downwards.
TCCATCATGGTACCAACTGTGGTGCATATTTCCAAAAAAAAATATAATTTAAAAACCCTTTCATAAGTAGTTTTCAATAATTTCTGATATCAATTCGATTAAAGTTCTACAGGGCGTTCGCCACATAATGCTATAGATCAGTTGGAAAAACTCTGCATTTTTTTTTTCAAATTGATACCGCACACTTTTATAATCTTATTCTATCCAATATTGAATATAAGACTTGACTTACTTTCAGGGGCGTTTTAAGGGTTACAGGCGGCTGAGGCTAAAAATTATTCGGCGCCTGTAGTAATTGAATCCTCCGATTTCGTTTCCAGTGCTGCCAACTTTTGGATTTTTTTTAGAATCTGCTGGTGCCCCTTAAGGATAAAACGCCCCTGCTAACTTTGAATATGGATATGTACCTACATTCAATAGTTTTCGAAATATTGGCGAATTCTTCACGTTTTCTCATTTGGCCACGTCGGTCACGGTTGCGTTAGAAACAATCAACTGTCAAATGTCATTGTAAATGCTGGCTTGTTTGAATTTTTCAAATGAAAATTACTTATTCAATATTTATAGCCGATGTAATAGGGTTATATTCTCACAAAACACTGTTGAATAAGCAGAGTGCAGAGAAACAAGCCAGTGTTGATGATGAAGATGTTAAAATTGGGGATATTTTGCCGCATATCCAACATGTCTTCGAGATTAGTTGCAAGGAAATCACGAATGTTAAGGAAGTAAAAAAATACTGCGCAAACATAAATTTCTCCCATCTACATGCTCCATAGTTCAGCACCTGGAGGAAATTGATTTTCCACGAAGAGTGCATGAGATTTTGTGATTTCATTTCAAGTTGTCTCAAGGAAACAATTAGACACAAATGTTTTAAGTCGATGTGGTTCTTTTGGCAAAAAATATACAGATCTGTTGTAGCAACATGCGCTAAACTTGAATCGTGGAAAGTTTTTTTGACGAAATGTTTCAGAAACTTCCAAAGCTGTCAAGACATTTACAACTGAACCTTTGATGTAAGATTTCAGGTACCAAATAGAATTGATAGAATGGCAGTTATGAATCATGGCTTTGTAAGTATCAGAAAACTGAAGCCACTTTACATAAGAACCATGAAATACAGGTAAATTTAATTTTGCTAACTTTGAATTTGTGTTTTGTATAATAAAACTAAGTGAATTATTTTGAGAATTTGAAGGGGTTCGTATGGAGGTTTGCAACGTATGAAGTATTGTTTTACCAACCGTTTTGCAATACTAACGCTTAATAAAAGTTTTCAAGTTCTTCCCCCTCAGTGAGGTGATCCTCAATTGTGGTGTTTTCGTATATCAATTCTAACTCTGTTTAAATATTTTCCAGTTCCATCCATAATGATCCATCTTTTCTAAGCGTGTACATAATTCTTCTAATAAAGAATCATCTGTTATGGTTTGTAAGAAATTTGAAAAACGTGTGATATGTGCTTTGATGCTACCGCATTTGTAATGTATAGATGTGATTTTTCTTGTGTCATTTTGACAAATGAGAAACAGCAATAAACAAGTTGAGGAACAAAAAAGAAGGATAATAATTGGTTGAGGATAGAAGGAAAGCGAGCCTTACTAGAATGTTACTATTCTGCTTCCTGCTAATTTCCAGTCTAGTCAGCCTTTTGAAATTCCAACAGAAACTAATACTTAAAAATTTTAAACTGGTTTCCCAACAATAAATAAAGCTCTGTTATCTGAGTCCACAGAACTTAACTTGCAACCACCTCCACTAGCAGTATTTTTCTTCTTCTCCTAACGGTGTCATCTCATTTTACTTTTTGGTGTCGCCAAGGAATGGCACAATCCTCTTATTATATTCATTTTACACAGAGGTTATAGAGGATAGTAGTTTCTTTTTGTCAGACACTTGCCAATTATTCCTATTGTACCTACATGATTCTGCAGACGACGGTATTTTTTTGGGTGATATTTTTTTCAAGGTTCTCTGTTTTTAGTAAACATTGCGCCATATGAAAAAAACCTAAAGCAAATGCTTTTACTAGGATTCATTGAAACAGATATATTTATTTTGTTAAGTTACGAGAGAGACAGACGTATAGTATAAGCATTTGCTGGTATGAATAAAAATAGCTCATAGGTTAGTCTTTCTCATATTTTAAGAATATGAATAGGTCTGTTTCAAGAAATCTGAGTGAAAGCATTTGCTCAAAGTTGACGCATTTTTTTCGCTTCTCATTTTTCACACACTTCATTTTGTGAAATTACTTTTCATCGTACCATTGAAGTTTTTTCAATTGTTTCTCTGTTCATCTCGATGTGCATGATCGTATATGTGTGAGGGTGCGAATGACTTGAGGTGAACTTATCGGCACGTTATTCAGCTTTCACCCCATCAGTAGTCACGTCAAACCTTCCTCTCATCTGCCCATATTACGTATCGGAAACTGTTATTCATGCTGCTTTTCGGAAGTGAGGAAACTATATTAATTTACATAAAAGAGCGAAATGACACGAAAGGGATTGATTTTCTCGAAGGACTAGAAGGATCATGGGGGAAGTATAAAGTGAATTATGTAAGAAATATTGGGTGGTTGTTGTAGAGCACGAATCACAGAAATTTTGAAAAGCACCATTTTTGATTGATTCTAGTTCTCCGTGGCAATTACCAAATATCACCAATTTAAAATTTTGAATTGAATATTAATTCTGTGGTATATTTTCTCACAAATATTTAATTAGGGTACACGGCACCTTATATTTATTGATCTTATCGTTTGATCATAATGGACCTTATCACAATTTTGACAGCTGATTTGTAGATCCTAGATCTTTCTGGAGCTGGAATTTTCATCACTCGGATCGTCTAGTAATATTTACTGTATATTTTTATTGCTATATCCAAGCTGGAGACTATTTCGAAAAATATCATTGACACCCTTCGTGGACCATAGATTTTATGATATTTGACCAATGTTTCCTTATCGTTAGCTCTTTCCAAATTGATTGTTTGACATTTCGATCCTTTTTTTTTCAGCAAATTATCGATTATTTGTCGATTGATCGAGTACCCGTTATTCAAGGCGACCTTTTCATTGGATTTTAGTTCCTTCTGGAAACGCTCAGCTCAAAGCCCTGCGCACAAGAAAATGAAAGATGAATCTGTGCTGATAAAATTTCTATAAATGTCTTTTTTCACACGATCTCCAGTTCGAATGATTGAGATATCAAAAAACGGCAATTGTCAGTCAACATGTCCGTCAAATACACTGTCCAAACTATAAGTTTTCGAATCGAAAACTTTTCGGGATATAGTTAAAGACGTACCTATCTTCAGGAATGTTATAATTTTTTAATAATTTTCCAGAAATTAGCTTCGGGGAGTCCATTCGTTCCACTTTAAACTGTTCTGGCCTTGAGTTTTTCTTCCCCAGGTAGCACCTCATGTTGGCTGAATCTTGTTTTCATATTGTGCCAATTTGGATATATTGTAAATGTAAAAATAACATTGAACCAATATGGGTTCATATTGGAAAAACAATATTTCATTAATAATATTGGTGGAATATTGGTTTAACCTGTTCTGAATGTATATTGTTTCATGAAATATTGATAGAGCGATATTGCCTACATATTGTTTCCAGCATCTATCTCCAACATTGCGATTTTAACTCTCATATCGATTTTAGAGATGAAAAACAATATTGTATATCCAAGTTTAATGGCACATTGGTGGAATATTATTTAATCCATATACTAAAAATTATATTGACCCTATATTGATTGAGATTGTTACGAAAACCTTACGCCAATATTTCAAAGACAATATTGATACAATATTACAAAATACATTTATCACTAGGATTGAAATTTGAATATTGGCCGAATATTCAATAAACAATTTCGAAATGAATCATGATTAAACTTGGGTAAGAAACCGCTAGGTGGCCTCACATATGGAACAACAGCTGAATCATAGTAACATATATTAAATAAGGCTCCTCACAATGCGTTTACAAGTCAATCTACTCAGTGGTAAATTGAAGCAGAAACATTTTTAAATTATTCGACATTTTCTCGAAATATTTCATCAATGTTTCCAAGACAACATATTCACTTTGAATATTTTACCAATATATGCAAATGATATTGTACCAATATTCTTAAATATTTTGGGGCCAATATTGCTTCCTCAATATTTCAGTAATATTATTTGTATAATTTCCAAGTAATATTTTGCCAATATCCCGAAATAATTGTAATTTTATCTCGCCAATATTACGTTTTAATATTTTGCCAATATTTTACCAATATTATTCCAATGTAAGTGTGCTACAGCGATATTGTATTAATATCGCCTAACATTTTGAAGCCAATATTGCTTCGAGAATATTAGACCAATATTATTTTTTAAACATTGGACCAATATCTTTTTGTCGCCAATATTATCATTTGAATATTTTGCCAATATTTTCACAATATTGTACCAATATTGCCCCAATATGGGTGTGCTACTTGGGTCATGATATCAACATATTATTATGTTAATCCTATAACTTTTTTTGAACAGGAAATATTCGTATTCTTCTACACAACCAGAGAGCAATAAAAACTCTGAATTCAGCACAGCAAAGCAAGTTTGGGAATGCCTTCAGTGCCTCAATGAACGCTCAAAATACAATAAGGTTACACTTTTGTAGGTGCCTAGACATAGGGGAATGGAAGGCAGTATGAAAGCAGACCAACGTGCAAGACAAGCATCTGAATCACCATTCACAGGCCCATCAGATCCAGTGTTTGTAATTAGCGAAACCGCTGCGGAAACCTAGTCAAGGAATAAAAGAAAACAAAACACATTGGGACAAATCGAAGGGCGTCAACACAGCACAGCTTTGGTGAGGCACCTAAGCCAAACTCTGATAGATGGCATTCTCAACCTCAACAATTCCAAGATTCGCTCAACTACCGGTACTCTAACTGGACACTGCGGCTAGAAAACACCTGAACACACCGGGAATAAATAGAGAAACCGTGGAGTGCAGGCTTTATGGTAACGAGGAGGAACGCCAAACTGAAGGAACGCCAAACTGAAATCCTTAAAATTAAAGACAAGAACAAGACAACTTGAGTAGAAAATTCGTGAATTAGTTTTTTCGCTCGCAATTAACACACTTACCTAACCTGAGCAAGCTAACCTAGCTTGCCTATTCACCATGGGGTACTTTTTGGAATGAGTATCAAGACAAGAAGGCGAACTGACTTTAAAATGCGTATTGAGCCTCCAGTACGCCGACCTGCGTTAGGATATCGGGCGCTGTTTCGAAGCATCTATCGGCAGTCACGACGTCACCCGAATGCGGTATACTGGACGCTCGATACAAATATGCCACCGGTATCTCCCTTGTCAGCTTTTAACCAACCAACCTTACTGTGGGAATGTTCGGAGAGAAGGGTGAAAATATATCTTGGCCAATAAAATTCAATGAAGATAAATATCTGTTTGTATTTCATTAAACCAAGAATAAATTCATCCATATGCGAAAATAATCATTCAAGCGTCTTCTACCGCGTGTCCGTGTACCAGCATCAATGTCAATCAAACCCTTTAATGCGATACGTGTATCTTGTTGATACCATTTATTAGCGACCCTCTCTAATAGCGCTATACTGTGCTGGCATGTTCTGCGCTCAAGCAACTACAACACGAGGAGATGAGATTAATGATTGCATTGAAACATAAACCTGATGGACGTTATAATGCTTGATATGTTACTGGACTCGTAGATAAGGAATTGATCACCGATATTTTCGCGAAAGCGTGTCACCAGGGCTGTTTTCGATTTATAACTGCTAATAACCTATGTGCGCCGACGTTATATGGAATGCTTCGTAAAATGTTTATCATTGTGTATACCATGTGATTCGAGTTGAATAATGTCGATGATATCTGAGAAATACCAGCACGCTGAGAAAATAGTGCGGGTTTTCGAATCAACGCTTTATGATTTATGAGGATACGAAAATGTTTCACCGTCTCTCAGAATATCTGAAACCAGCACAATTTGGTTTTATCATGAACCCAAAAATGAAAAAAACAAAGTTTGACGTGAATTCAGTCTATGTGAATTTTTAAGACTTATTCGGCAAACTCTCTTTATTCGGTAATAAAAGAGAAAGTAAAAGATAACGTATGTCAAGCACCCCACGCTTTTCTTACATTTGAGTAATCATATTGACAATTCTTTTTACTTTTCAGTCCGTGTTGGAAGTAAAGCGTGTTCTTTAGTTTTTCAAACTATAATTTTATTTTATTCTTTTTAGTCTCACGTTTGCATTATTATCTCCATTTTATGGACCTTGCTTGAAAAATCAAAATCTCCTACACCGAAAATTTTGAATCTAATATGACCATAATGACAAAACTTGTCCACAATCTTGGGCCTGCATCTTAGATTTATGAATTTTGGTAAAAAATTCGAAATGTTCGACCTAAAATACCAATTTCAATCGAATCTGAACATCATGAATCTAGTCCGCCATTTTGGAGCCGCATTCTTGAATTCATGAATTTTGACTAAGAAATCATAATTTCTGACCCCAAAAACCCTTAGATACTAAATTTTTATCGATGCACCGGAATTCTGAACACATGCCAAATTTAAAATCATTTGGACTTCTGCTGATGGAAGTGGGTTCAAATATTCCGTTATATGCATATTATGTTGGAATCATATATGCCAAATTTGGCCATTCGCCGAAATCATACTTTGTTCAACGGCCGAAAAACTAATTAACGCATTTTCAACTTGCAAGCTAGGTTAGCTTGCTCAGGTTAGGTTTTTGTATCAATCGCGAGCGAAAAAACATCTATTTTGGGCAATTATTGATCATTTCGCGAACTACACATACATGCATAAGTATATACAGGTGAAGCTAATATAAGCGTTTTAAAAACCTCATTCTACGAATCATCTTCATCTATTGGTCAGTACCACACAATCTGTTAACTTTTGAACAGTTCTAGGTACAAACATGAAAAAAAAAAACGTTTGAGGGGTATCACCAATATTACCTTTTGAAATAAAAATATATAAATTTCAAATGGCATGGAGGTCAAGTGACAATTCAATCAGCTTTGCAACCATCTGAATATTTTCGAATTTTGTGAACAATTTTTTTCTCCATTTCGATCTTGATGTCTTTCGAAATTTTCAAGTTGATGTCCCCCAGCGCCATCTGTCGAGTAATTGCAATGTATTTTCCCTCAAAAACTAGTATCGGTAACATCCTTCAATAGCTATTTGTATTATTAGGAAGGAAAGTGCCACTTTTTCTCCCGCAGGATGTAGTTTACTGACCGACGCAAAGCGGAGGGCAGTAAATATACAATAAGCTAAATACCAAAATTTGTATTCCCTTTGTTATCATTAATGAGAACTTTTTTTTTCAGGTGGGTACTACTAATCATAATTACTGTGAGTAAAACCCCTATTATATCTACATTAAAAAAATTATATCAAAGATTAGTATTGAAATTCTCATTAGTTCTACTTCTAAGAGGATGATGATTTCATGTAAAATTTTGCATTCTTCTTCTTCACACTTCATACTGTACAAAACACCACTCGAGCAAGCTCTCGTGTCGAGTCGTGGTGTTTCTAAGCAACACAGTTTCCAAAAATTACAAAATGGAGGTATGAGAATGATATTAAAATGTAATCGTTATACCAGCATAAAGTTTATGCTTGACGCATGACAATGGTTATCAATAAAAGAAAGGTTCTATAGATCAGCAATGATATTTATTTTCAAAACTATTAATAATATGTTACCATCATATTTTGATGAATTCATCACATATCGAAATAGTGCTCACAATTATGAGACGAGACAAATCAATCATTTTCATTTGCCAAGACGCAGTTTAACCAGCTCAATGAAAATATTGTTTTATAAAGGTTTAAACGAATTCAATAAGCTGCCTCAAGACATTAAACAAAGCAAAAGTCTGTATATATTCAAGTCTAAATTGAATAATTTTATAAAAACAAATACGGTATTGTAGAAAAAATGTGATTGATATAGCATAATAATGGACATACGTATTAATTTTTATTATTATTATTATGGTTCAATGTGCATAGTATTGCATGTATATTCTAAGTAGTTACTTAACTTTGAGTTTTGTTTTTTTTTTGTTGTTTTTCCATTGTTTTAACAATAATATGTTATATTTATATGTATTACTTTAGGTCACATTATTTGTTTCTTTAAAATTGTATGTTTATTAGGATTTCCTTCCTAAACGTATTCATTCAGTTTCCGTGCCAGCAACACAGATTAAGTATACCTATAGTCCCAGAGTCGGCAATACTGTCATAGGAATATGATCGAAACACAGTTTATAATCGCCTTTTTACCAAATGGATAGGTTGTCTCGATTTTTATTGCAGAAATATTGTTTAATGTCTGATAATAATAACACTCCCTCATAAACACTCGTATAGAGTGTACCCAAAGTCATAGCCTGTGCGGGTAGAGGACGCCTATATATATATATATGATTTTTGGTGGGGCGTTCACTTTTCAGCTGTAGGAAAACCCGGAGAACCTCAATGTTATGCAAGTGGCACAGGGTTGCCACCCCTTCCATTGCCGGAACCCCTGGTTGTCGCACGTAAGCAACCCCTATTTTTCCATTGGTGCATACAGGCTATTTCAATGTGACCTTCAATTTAAATAACCAGCACATCTCATCGACTCTTTGCTTTCGTTTTTATCTGAATGCAAACAAAAATAGTCGGAAATCATTCGAAAGTGGCCCGGCAATCGAAATTGAGACAACTGTATGTTTTCCGCCAAGAAGCATATTCAAGAAGATATCGGCAAATTTTCAACTAACGGAACGATAATATATATACGAGAGAAATAGTTAAACAATATTTTTTTTTACAACTGCTATGAAAAGTAACGTATTTCTCATAACTTACTTACTTTCAAAACTATGTTTTGCTCATACTGTGAGAAATATTATTTCTCACGGCACTTTGCGCACACTACATATATTTATATGCAGAATCAACAAATATCGACAAAACTAGTTGGCTGCTGATCAGCTTTGAATAATTGTCACAGCTGTCAAGAACTGTCAGATTACTTATAGAAGTGTTTTAAGTTCTTATGGTAGTTTTTATCAATGTTTTGATAAAGAAGTAAACCATTTTCAGAATTTTCTTCGGATTAACATAGCTTTTTGTAGTCGGTTAATACATTCTATTTCAAATTATGTTAGATACGTATATGTACTATTGATCAAATAGTAAGTACCAAGGGCTCCGTGGTGTAATGGATTGTGAATCAGCCCGTCACGTAGGCGGTCCGGGTTCGACACCCGGGACAGGTAACTTTTTTTATTTTAATTTACATCTTGATATTTTTATTAAGTTAATTTTAAATGAATTATTCAACTGCCAAGAGGTATGTTACTTTATTGCTAGTTTAGTTTTGCTAACAAAAAAAAATATTGAGTTACAGTACTTGTATTCTTTAAATTTGTGCAGTTGTGGAAAACGTATAGTGTCCAATTGGTGGGGAAAGCTACTTTTCTCACTCGTGTCTTTGCGACAGTCGCCCTTCAGGCTCTTGCCACAAACCTCCACACTCGTAAGAAAAGTTGAAGTATCCCCACTTGTTGTCCAATATAATAGTATATTGTTCAGTGATTTGTCAATTTTCTTTTAAATAGGGATACGAGAAAATAGTTACACTATAATTCCTTCAGTGATTTATATATTTTTTTAAATATTCCATATTATCTGTCTGACAACGGCATTGCATTATTATTCCAACGAAAACAAATTCGGATACTTAATTACCCTCTTTTTGTACGTATTGAGTGATTCCTAATTTGAACCCCTTCGAGGACATCATTGTTACAACACTGCAGCTGAAGCTATAAAGTAATCAGAGAATCGAGTCTTTCATAAATATCTAACCCCGCGTGTGGTCCGACTACGAATAGTACGAATCCCAAGAAACGCGTCCAAAAAGAAGAAATTAATTAGCGGTCTGAATGAGGCGCCCCGAACGAATCAACAGGCGGTTTTCACACCATATTACATAAACCCTAGTGCACTCTATCTACACTTCGCCTTCCTCTCTCCCGTTTTACTATTTGCTAGCGAGGGGCGATCGGGTATTTGGGGTCGTCTTTTTGACAGTGCCTCTGCCTCAGTCCCTGTTTAGCTTTGCTTGTGTCCTCTCTGTGTGAAGTGAACGCGTTTATTTGGTGTGAAAGTGGACACAGTTTTTCGTGCAGCGTGTGCTAGGCAAGGCATGGCCGTGCTCGCAGAAAAATCTGGTGAGTTAGTGGTGATTAAATATTTCAAAAGCTCTTGCACTCAATTAATAATCAAAAATCGAGTAGGTTCACAATGAAAATAATAGAAAATAACTGCGTTTGTGACTGCTGCAAACGATGACTATCGAATTATAATTTCACAGAAATTCATTGACTCGAAATTTTCCATATATAAACAGGTATTATAATACAAGTTGCAAAATTATCGTCTTTTTTGCACCAGACGTGGTATTGGAACACGAGCGTAGCGAGTGGTCCAACACACACACACACACTTTTCAATGTGTTATAGACAAGTCTTTTTGTAATTTAGTAGGAATCTTCATTCACATAATATGATAAGTTACACTGAATTATAGCATAGGGCAATAGCTACATTTCTATTGAATTGCATAACACGAGTTTCAAATGATGGTTGTGATTATGTTGCCGGGTAGACGGTAGCGAAGACACTCCCAGGATCTAACTTTCAGTTGACAAGTTGTCACGAGTAAATTAACTGTCAGACTGCCTTTCAATCGAATTCATTAGTTTTTGGATATTTATTTGTTCAGAATCTGCAGCAAAAACAAAATATAGATATGATAGGAACCGAAAATGTTCCTAATAATATTAAAGCTGCCGCAGAAAAGGTAATATTAATGTATTACCGAACAAATCTGATCCAACGATTTTCTAGTATCGATATGAACTGTCATATCACACGTGTGCAAATATGACTCAAAATGTAAACAAAAAAAAATTAATGGACCATGGTTTTATAACGGAAAAAGAAGAAAATACTTTCTCTAATCCTTATGAATAAAACCACATGTAGATTTCTAACAGACTATTCGGATGTTTGGAAGTGGGTGACGATAGAATTTGAAAATTCTCATCTTAATAATAATAATCATTATTATTAGTGAAATCCCGTTTTTCTAGTAAAAATGCCTATATGAATGAAATTAAAAATCAAAACCCTATCTGAATAAGAAATTTGATTAAAATCGTCCACCCGGACAGACATACAAGCAAGCGAGTTAATAAAAAAAAATGGTAAAAAGTCGCCATATTGAAACTAAATTGAAAGAACATGTTTTGAAATTAACTTTTATTCTAACGGTCAAGTTTCACCTTAGAATGTCAATTTTATGAAAGTCCCATTTTTTCATTTTAAATTTGCTTCAGTGTGCTCCATTAACAATCGTAAAGACTCTCTTTCAATCGAAGTCGGTTTTTGAATTTTGTTTCATTCCACAAGTGTAAATGGTCTAACCGATTTCTAAACGGCCTTGGTCGCCGAGCACCTTCAACAATATTTACTATTTGAAAGTTCCTCAAAAATGATGTGGATATCATTTGCATTATTGTGAACAAAATTAAAACAAACATGAAACGATAAACTCAAGTATGTGCTCAATTATTGACAGAAAAACTGTCAAAACCATCACTTCCTACAAAGTTAACTTTAACTGATACCCATTCCTCCGGATAAAGTTTACTCCACAAGTTTTCTAGTTATCTATCATAATAGTTTTATCGAACATTAAGTTCGATAACGATGGAATTATTTATGCAGCATCAAATAGCATAATATTATTGCAAACCCATGAATATGAACCAACAAGCGTCTAGAACGAAATCTGGAATTTTTCCTATACCTACTCATGCCCAATTTATGAATTTAGCATTCAGATACAAGTAACGAGAAACAGGTGGTTAAAATACAATGATAATGAACTATCGATAATCAAAGGAACAGTAAGAAATTGCCAGAAAAGCACGGAACAAGTAACATTCTTTATCGTCAGTCACGGACACCTGATAATTCTTGATAATCAACACCTGATGATCAAACTGCACCATCGTTTAGGAAAATCCTATGACTGAACTCATATTGTTAATTGCTTCTGCGTTTTATTTTAACTGAGCTTATAGTTGATACACAGAACATTGTAAAATATAATTGATTTTCAAGTTCATTTGTTTTTCCTGATAACGCAAAAAATTATTTCGAATTTAAGAATTCAAATTTTTGGCGAAAGAACAGTTTAAAATGACATGGAAAACCACCAGTCAAGACGAGATGTTAAAAGAGGCCATGAGCGCGATCATATTTTGGCCGTTTTTTAGGGTAAAAGAGTCGATAACTCAAAAACGGTTCGTCGTATCGATTTGAAGCAAGGATAGGCTTCTAGATGACGTTTTATTCTATGTAACTATGTCAGCACCAGTGGCAGCACCTCAAGATTCTTTTCATGGATAGTCAGAGGAGCTGCAATGGTATTTCTCTTCCATTAAAATTTGAAGCAATCTTTATCAGATCTTGATGAATTTGATATAAAAAGAAAGGTAAAACGTTGAGCAATGTACATGCTGTAATTTTTTTTGAAATTATGTGTTCATCTACCCAAAAAATTGCTTCAAATTAACTGTATATTTGGGACATTTTTGAGATTTTTTTTGTGAAAAAGTGTATTGAAAATTCAATTTCCATTACAGCACGTACGTAGAATCAAACTTTCTCTAGAAGCCTGTCCTTGCTTGAAATCGATACGACGAACCGTTTTTGAGTTATCAATTGACTCTTTTTCCGTTAAAAGCGTCCCAAACGTGATCGCGCTCAATAAAACCCCTGAAGCCGTTGCAACAGTCCTTACAGGTTTTGGGGGACCATTTGTTGCAACTGAGAACTGTCACAAGTACTGGATATGTTTTTTCGGTTTTGCTGCTTTTACGTGCGCTATTTGAATGACTGCAATGTAAGTAAGAATGCAAAACGAGCGAAGCTCGGTCGCTTCAATTGATTGTGCGATTGGATTCGAAAAATTAAAAGAAAAAGCGATGCAACTAATATTTAATATACTCAACATTTACCGAAGTAGATTTGGCAGAGCATAAAAAAATCAATAGTTACGAATGAAAATTCACTAGTCCACTTTCAATTTCTACTTCAAAAATGGTATAAAACAACAACCCACCCCGGGTCCACATCGCCGAAAATTGTTAGCCAGGGACGGGCGTATGGGGGGCTGGGGGGGACTCTCCACCCTGAATAAACTGTGTGTTGGGAGATTGGTCATAATATAAAAATGCATTGGGCATCACTAGAATTCCTCCAGAGTATAATAATTCCATAAGAAATGTGAGACTGAATTAGTGAGCAAAATACTATTTTCATCGTAGTGAAATTTGTTATTGGTTTCAGCTGCCGAAGTAGAAATAAGGCACTCGATAATTTACTTTTCAAACCTGAAATATGGCTTGACCAGTTTAACCTATTGTCCAGAGTAAAACCCAATAATTTGACACACTGAAATGCAGGTAATAGCGAGCCATAGAAACAATCATGTTTTGTGATTTATCTTTATTCATCATAAGTTTACTGACACTGAGCCAGTCGCTTTTTCTTGTGTTTCCATAGATGAATAATTTATAGAAGAATATCGTTAGCAAATAATACACTGTGACATGGCTTCATATACTTGTAAAAATCGTTAATATAAATAACAAACCAAAGCGGATCCAAAACCGATCCTTGCGGTACATCTAGGTCAATCGGACTTTGCTCAGAAAATGTATTATTGTAAAAAACTCTCTGGAAACGATTATTCAGGTAAGTTTCAATCAAATCTAAAGAAGTACCTCTCACACCATAATATGAGAGTTTTTCGAGTAGAATGCTGTGGAAAGCACAGTCAAAGGTCTTTGACAAGTCCAATAGTGTACCCACATAACCTTCCCAGTCTGAAGACCCTCATCTATGCTTCCGACAACACTCATAGTAGCAGCGGTGGTAGAGCAATTCTCGCGAAAATCAAATTGATAACTGCAGAAAAAATTGTTGATTTCGAAATATTTGATGAGCCTTTTCTTAATTAATTTTTCAGTAATTTTTTAAAGATACTTATGATAGAAATAGGCCTGTAGTTATCGACGATCTCCTTGGAGAGGTATCACTTTTGCGTGTTTGAAGATGTCAGGAAATTTACCTGACTGAAAGAGTAGATTTTTCAAATTAGTTGTAATGGGACAAGAATTATATCCTGGGTTTCCTTAATAATTTGACTATTTATTCCATTGATATCCGGACAAGCTGATTTAATGATTTTTTGTACTTCGTCATATATAAAAGGAGTTAAAAAGAATGATGACCCAGGAGAGGGAAAATTTCTAAAGTTCACCAATTCAGAGATAGTCAGATTAGGCAGGGATTTTACAATATTGGCGGCAATAATTGAGAAAAATTATTAAAATCATGTTCATTTAATTTCTTTGAGAAACACTTTTGTTTGGTTTTCTTTCTGTGAAAATTTACAATGTTCCAACTAGCCTTAGATTTGTTTTCATCAGCTTCAGTAATATATGAATCATTTGCTATACTTTGCATGTCTGAGTTGCATATTGTAGTCTTTTCTAAGTTTTTTAGAGTTATTTGATATCTCCAGGTTCCTTGGTACTGTCGCATATAATTTTCAATTTTGAACCTTCAAGACACAGGATTCACGTTGAACCTGGGTTTAATTGGCTTCATCGGAAATATATCCTCAATCAGATCATTGTAAATCTTTATCCAATAGAGAAGATGAAACCTCTGAATCTGGGCTTGAGTTAAAAATAGTCCAGTAGAATTCGAGCAAAGACGAACGCATTTTGTTTATACCTCTGCTCGTAATAGACCTAGTCAAAATTGCGGAAAGTGCGGAAAGTAGTACTTTTCCGCACGCGACGGCAGTTGCACGATCGACGCGGAGCGGAGTTCGGGCAAGCTGTTAAGGGCGGAAAAGACATTTTCCGTAAGAGTTAGGTACAATATTCTTCCTACGAGTGTATTTGTCCATCTTATTTATAAAAAAAAAGGTTTTTAATAAACAAGTTTTTATAATAATGCTACAAAATGACTCATAAAACAGAATAGTTAGATACATAGATCGTTTAGTTGGTCCTAAATATCCTCATTTTCAACAATACAAAAATCGTGCGGAAAACTAAAAATCGTACGGAAATGTACAACTTTCAAAACGAAAAATCGTGCGGAAAAGTTACTGTTCCGCACGTTCGTAGGAAATATGTATTTACTAAAGTAGATTTATGCTTCTGGAATATTGAGCGGAGTTGGTCAATGTAATCATTTAGAAGTAGAATCATAATACTTATTCTAAAGTACTCCTCTGGATATTCGGTTCCATAGTTTGCCCTGTGACACTGTCGCGACCCTCTTGAATACAATACTAGTAGACTTTTTCATGATCTGTCATAATGAATCGATGATAAAACAAAATTTGTAAAACAAACATGATTCATATTCGCAGACGATACATTCTATATATTCAGTAAAGATATACCAAATGAGCTTATGGCGTTCTTCTTTAATATCAGCTGGCTATATGTCACAGGGACCTCCTCCCGATGAAGTGAGTTCCACAATATTTCGTTGGAAGAACGAGCCCTGGGAAAGAGATTTTCGGAATGCCTCCAAAGATGATATGAGAACTGAGCTCGACGGGTCAGTCTCGATGGGACGACCGATAACGGTGGAACGGTTAATAATATTTCGGAAGAGCATTGTCCATGAAAATATCTATGTAACAGAGATAGATCGCCAATTTTTCTGCGGCGTTCCAGAGAGGTGAACGGGCAAATATCAAGATGAGACAAACGTATCATTCTTACACTGATAAAAAGGATGTCTTCAATCAAATATATATATCCTCTTGAACAGAATCATCTTCTGAAAAGAATAATTATTTCTAATTGATGAATATACTCTTATTTCAAACTTATTGAACTGTTTGCTTCTTTACATAAATTTTCTTGAAATTAATTTGTTTTCATTAATACATTCCAACTCTTTACCCTAGAGAACTCCCGCTTGTGAAAAATGATCCTTTTGACTAAAGAACATGATTTCTTGGCGAAACCCCGCTACCGGAACGACGCGAACCCACGCGAAAGCGCGCACTGCGACTGCCGACTGGGACCTCTAGCCTGTTTGCTTTTGCCCGCGTTTGGTTTGGGGGTTGCGTTTGAATCATATTTTATGTTGTTAGTTTTGTATTTGACACAGTGGTTATGTGCAAATGTGCTGCTACAGAAGTGCATTATGGAGGTCCAATTATTTCTGCACGATTTGAATTTAGGTCATTTATGGACCAGTTGTGAAGGTAGGTTGAAGATATTTTGGTTTTCAACAGGTGCGTGATAATGGCGAATGACGCTGTCGTTTCTATATTCGATCGCATTTCTATGCGATCTGAAATTAAAATATTACAAAACTATTCTCATATATAACCATTATACCTCAATTTTTCGCAGTTGTTCTCTGTTTGTTGAACTGTACCATATGAACATGGCTTCCATGGCATATTTTTATAACCAAGTGCACATTTGTACTGAGCCTCCAAATGCAGATAATCTTGAATCAAAAATGTTTTGCATTATGAAGAAGAATATTGTTCGTTATTGGAGTTGAAATATTCTTGCCTCAAGCAACTCTCATTATTCAGTGAAGAAAGTGTTCATATGTCTCAAAACAGTTTCCTTTCAATTTGCATCAATGCATTTATGCATTGATGCAAAATATCCTTTTTATCAGTGTATATTTTCAAGAAAATGGCCAACGACATCTATTGAGTAAAGCAAAATCATTCTATGAATTCCACATGGAAGGCCCCTTAGCACCCGACTTGCTGTATAGCAAAACCGTGACTAGTTGCTTTATTTCAGTGATGTAAAAATCAAACAATGGCCATGAACAATTTTTAGGAACGCGGCCCACAAAAAATAATTACTGTTCTTTCGTCTTTTGATCTCGAAACGTCTTATATCCTCAAGTGCGTAATTGTTGGAATGGTTCGGTTTCTTGAAAGTATTCCATCATATTCGCAGACGATACATTCAGATTAGTAAGATTATTCGTTGGCTAAAAACATAATAACCGAAAATACCGTAAATATGCGATACAATCGTTATTTGGGCCGCCCAAGCTAGTTAATGCGATAACATCTCATCCATAGAGCATAGAGGCCAAATAACCGATTCCTGGCGCGATAACGTTCGATAGCGAGCGCGGTGCAGGAGGGAACTGGCAACGATGCATGCCTGTGATAAGGGCCTGGGCCGGGCCTTATCACGACTCATCAATCAGCCTGCAACTGATAAACAAACTCTGGTTGAACGCTGGGGACCGCTTATCGGTCTCGACGGTTTCCATCTATAAAGGCTCCAGACTTCGCCCCCTCGCCAGTGTCGGGGCGCTTTTTTTATTTCGAGGTGGCGCGGTCCGTTGAAAATCGTTTGTTTTCGGCGAATTTATGGAGAATAGCTGGAAGCAACGTTATTTATGTTGTTCAATGATCACGAGTAAATGGGCTAGTGAAACGCATTCCTCAGATGTTTAAAATTCTAATAGCAACGTTTCGGCGAACACTTTTCGCCTTCTTCGGGGCTACAATAAAAAGTGTGCGTAAATACCAAAAACAGTTTACCACCCAACATGATATTTTTCCACTACTAGTATTAGAATATATCATTAATTATATATGCTGGTTCGAGTCGAGCAGATAAATTTCTCTCCTAGTAGGAGCTGATTTTTCATTAACTCCTAGCAGGAAAAAAAAATTAAAACAATTGACTTGAAAAAATTATGAAGATTTTTCTGGCAACAATTTTTCGTGGATTTGTCCTGCTTCCTTATGAATTTCAGGAAGAGTGCGAATCATATCTTCATCGCTACTTGCCATTTTTGAAATTTACAGTGCAGTGACATAAGGAAATGTCAATTAAATTTATCGAATCTCTATCATTTGTTTTCACAGTTCACAGACTACTTCTTTCGAAATTAATCCTTTCAAATACAAAAGTAATCGCATCTCAGGATAATAATAAAGCTCAGCTGAGAAAAATCTCATCTCTCCCTTGGTGTATATCATAGTATTATCCACTCTTTGGTACAATACAATATATTAATAAAAAAGAGGTATGAAACCGTAAATAAGCTGTGAGAATCACATAAAATGTTACCAGTTTGTGTGTGAGTGAAAAATGTAATATTTATAAAAAATATAAAATTACACATAAAATAAATACACAAGCATATCATTATTAAATATACAGACCAGAGTAACATACGTGTACATAGTAAATATAGTATAGTAGTATAGTGTATATAGTAAAATAATTTCACCTCTGGTATTGAAAAACAATACACATTTTAAAAAATATAAAGAATTAATAAAGCAGTTCGTAATTGAAAACAATTTGTTGATAATGACCATTTTACAAAATAATACATACTAATTTAACAAAGGAAAGGGAATAAAGTATGTTGTATGTGATGTAATGATAATCTTATTTCAACGAACATATACCGGCTTATTCTGGAAATTCTCTGAAACTCTACGAAACGAATCACAAAACTATTTGTTGTCGACAAAATACCTTAAAATTGTAACGAGATGGAAATAAGGTACAAATCAAGCCATAAGCGCTTAGGTACCTTCTTTCAGTCTTTAGGTGGTAAAATATAAAATTGATCATCAATGTACTATACACACTCTTTGAATAAAAGTTGAAGTTGAAAAAAAAAAAAAAACAATAATATATGGCGGACATTAGCGCAGTGAATAGAGCGCCCGCCTGGTGACCGAGAAGTCCCAGGTTCGGTTCCCAGTCGGGGCGAGATTTTTCATTTTCAGATATGAAAATATGAATGATTGAATCTCATTGCCGACTGGGAATAATCCTCCACGATTCACTTAGCAAACAATACCCTAGATGAAACGGGAATCGGTTTTGAGCGTTCAGTTTAATTTTTTTGGAACAAATGATTCAATTCGTTTGTGAGAATTCGGGAATCAAACATTTTTGGTTTTGATGATTTTGAAGAAAACTTTTTTTTATGGTTTGACAAATGAAAAAAAATAGGCAAATTGCCTAATTCTTAAGGAGATTATAGACTCAGAAGAAGAAAAAAATTGTATAAAATCATTAGTTTTGACGCAAAACCGATTCTACGATTGGAAGCTATCTACCTTATTGGCGCTCCCAGCTACGTAGTTTTTTTTAAGGACAAGTGCTTCGTTACCTCCACTAACGCTCTTGAAAAATATATCCCCATACACTCAACATGTGCGGCGCAATGATGAAATTTCTCGATGATGAAATGACTTTCGTGATGACGCGCTGATGTTGCCTCTTAACAACAAAATTAACAGTGTTACTCCTAAAATGGCGTAAGGTGTTAGTAACAAAGCTTACCCACAGCACATGTTTCTAATAACCATAGCAGTCGATGCCAAAACACCAAAAAATATAATGACAATAATAATGTTGATAAAGAGAAAAAATCACAGAAACTATGTTCATATATGAACCACAGAACTCAAAGAACCTAGAATGCCAATGCCGTAGTGTAAAAACGAAACCTAACGTACGCCAAACGGTGCCCATGATCATGCGCAGTAACACGGCTGCCATGCCAGGGG
The DNA here is from genome assembly GCA_958298965.1 of Chrysolina haemoptera. Taxonomy (NCBI): domain Eukaryota; kingdom Metazoa; phylum Arthropoda; class Insecta; order Coleoptera; family Chrysomelidae; genus Chrysolina; species Chrysolina haemoptera. The sequence continues at coordinate 27,458,059 of OY282592.1, read as the reverse complement.
GGGTTTGAATGAAATTCTATGGACTATATAGTTATATAGTAAAATACGAAACATATTGAATTTTGCCGTGAATTCTACAAAGAGACAAGGCCGGCTCTGAACTTGAATATCTTCAGACGAATTACACACACAGTGTTGCCAACTTATCTTTTGGAAAATCTTAGTTCCGATCATGAGTTTATGTGCTCCACTTATTGTCGATATTTGTTTCGATTATATTAGACAAGTAGTGAACTTTATGAACTTGAGCAACTGATTATTGACGAATTTTGGCTGTTCTTATGAGACTGTACACAATATACACTGTACGTATAAATCATAAAAGCATTAATATTAGATTATCATATAAGTACATGAACTGGCAATGATGTTGATGATTTGCGCATGATAACTAAATGCATACATGTGGTTTCGCTTTTCACTAATTCCTGCGGCTTACATTGGCATTCTAGGTTCTTTGAGTTCTGTGGTATGAACCACTTGAACGTTATCGAGAATAAAAGAGATAAAAGAGACTATAACATATTTAAAAATTAAATTATTATTATTGTTATTATTATTATAGAATTTTTGTTAGGAAAAGAAGCAAAATGGCTGCTCCAAGATGGCGGACGAGATTTGTTGTTTTGGGCCTTCCGAAGTCAAATTCCTGGGATATTACCTGGTGTCTGGGGACGGCACCCAACCACACCCGCAGAAGATCTCCGGGATCCAGGACTATCAAAGGCCCAAAACAAATCAAGGAGCTCCGGTTGTTCCTGGGGCATGGTGAACTTCTATCGACGTTTCATGCATAAGACCATCAACGACCTCATCAAGTGAAAACACCAATTACGTGGAACGACGCCGCTGAAGTCATCACAATCGCTTTGAAGGACACCATCGTCATATTTGACAAGCAATTCATAAGAAAAAAATTTGATATTTTTGTACTCAAGAAAATATTCCAAAAAAAATAGCCACTTTTACTTTTCTTACATTATCTTTTGTTAATGTGTATAAAATAAAATTCTAACCAACTATATATTTCAAATAACTTTTTTCGATATCTTACTATTTTGCCCCACTTTTTGCTTTTTCATAGAAATTTTTTGAATTTGCCGCCTTACCAGCGATCACGTGACCTGTGTCAACATCGATGTTTAGGTTATCGGACATCCACAAACTTTTCCAATACTCGAATAAAAAAACTTTTTTACCATATGGCGGTCACTGTAAATATTTATGTGAATTTATAATTTTGTTTCTGTTTCTTTTTCATAAGTAAAGCTTTGTCAATAAACATTTTTCTTGGACAATAAAGTACATTTTTATTTGATTTGATATCGAAGACATAGGAACCTTCGCTGTCAATATCTTGATAACAAATCAAGCAATAAACAAAAAAAAATTATTATCGGATTGGAAATAGTATTTGAATGAGGTATTACTAGACCTACGTTCTCATTCGAAATTCTTGAAAGGGTTCTCTTCGAGTCGGGGAAGCCATGACAGATGATAAAATTCATCTTCAAAAATGTTCTCCAAGAAATAAAAGTCGTCGTGTCTCAGCATAATTCCACTAGATCTTGTGTTCAAGAGTAATTCAGGGTGTTGGCGATAGCCATAAATAGTTGTTGATTCAGCTCACTTATTGACTACAAGATTCGTAAATGCTAGAAATTTATCTGAACCGACTTACTACTTGAATCTTAAAGTGAAAGTTAGTTATTATTCAAAGTTTCGTTTAGTTATTGCTCAAAGTTCCGTTATCTAAATTACCGCACCCCCAGTTCACCATCGCCCCGTCGCATCGCCCTTCCGTTTTAATCATAGAAATATGAAATCGTTCCAGTGAAATATCACACACGTCACGCCTGCGTCCCCCTTTCCGCCTTTCGTCCAACTTCCCGATAACGTGGTCATCTCTCAGCGATTTGATTAAAATTCAAGTCAAGTTTCTTACACGTCATTTGGTCGCGTTACCAGTGTTCGCGTGGGTTAACGTTTCGCCGTTAACACTTTAACATGAGAAAACGTGTCCCCTTAAACATCCGTTCTGGTTAGGATTTACATTAGCCAACGCTGGATGATCCCGACCCAACAAATATGGACTATAGAATCGTATTCGATTGAGAGATAGCGAAGGGTGCAGGTAGTGGTGCTTCATCGGGCGGTAACTCTTTTCGGTGATTGCCGACTTGAGGGATCTCCGGAACTTTCATTTGTTCATTCATTCAGTTACTTTTTCTTTGATTATCGGTTTTGTCTACTAGTTATAGTATATCCATTATCAATTGCAAAACATAAAGACTCGTGAGAAACAAGATGTCCTGCACTACCAGGACGACGCTTATTGCCATAATCCTATACAATAGGAATAATTGGGTCGATCAGAAAACAACTACTTTCCTGGCTAATACCACGACGAACGTTGAATTACATCTAATGAATTTCCGCGCAGAGTCCTACAAGGATGTCTCCGCAATTGCTAGTTGCATGGAAATGTTCATTGAAACATTTGGACCACCTATAGATCGATTTCTGGGTTCTTGCCCTCATCAGTAAAGGGTAGGTCTCTGCAGACAATAACTAATGTCTGCAACAAACGATTCAATATATATATATATATATATATATATATATATTGAATTGAGGGTTGTGTTTGAATCATAATTTAAGTTGTTAGTTTTGTATTCGTCACATTGGTTATGTGCAAATGTGCTGCTACAGAAGTGCAATATGGAGGTCCAATTATTTCTGCACGATTTGAATTTAGGTCATTTATGGACCAGTTATGAAGGTGGGTTGAAGATATTTTTGTTTTCAACAGGTGTGTAATAATGGCGAATAACGCTGTCGTTTCTATATTCGATCGCATATCTATGCGTCACCGAATAGGTCCTACGTCGATTATATAGTTTCTGAAATTAAAATATTACAAAACTCTCATATATAATCATTATACCTCAATCGTTCGCAGTTGTTCTCTGTTTGTTGAACTGTACCATATGAACATGGCTTCCATGGCATATTTTCATAACCAAGTGCGCATTTGTACTGAACCTCAAAATGCAGATAATCTTGAATCAAAAATGTATTGCATTATGAAGAAGAATATTGTTCGTTATTGAAGTTGAAATATTCTTGCCTCAACCAATTCACACCATCGAACAAAGAAAGTATTCACAATAGTATTCATTACCAAAGTTGAAATATTCTTGCAACAAACAACTTCCATTATTCAGTGAAGAAAGTGTTCATATGTCTCAAAACAGTTTTCTTTCAAGTGGTCAAGAGGATTTCGTCAAAAAATCAAACTAATATTTGGTTGGACCTATTCAAGAATACAATCGACTTGAATCAATGCATTTATGCAAAAAATACTTTTTATCAGTGCAATTCCAATAATTAAACAGAGCTTCATCAGAGTTTCATCAGGGACATCACGAAGAAATGTTTTTATTTCATCCAGACTAAATACTCTCGATTTTTTCGCTTTGTACCCAATGCTTAAAAATTCATGATTTCTGGGGGAGCAAATCCAACGTAGCCGCGCGTAGTTGCCAATTCCCGCAGCTCCAGAAGAGTGTTACTGATATCCATATCGCTATCACTATCCATTCTTGATTATTATGAACCCTAATATTCACACCACGTTCTTGTTCACACGTAAAATCCAGCGTATTTCTTAAATAAATAATTTGACAACAGCAAATATCAGTAATTGTTACAGGCGCCTATGAATTGATTAAAACGTGGATTTACGAAAATGACTCAATCGCCGGTCTCGTACCGTACCGAAATTAGTACGTAAAATGTCATTTTCTGTAGAGGTCGACGAAAATAGTTATTTATGTAACAAGGACTAAAAACTGTCTATTATAGTCGAGCCTGCAAATTGATAGCTGAGGCGCAGCCGAGGCTAGCAAGCAGGCGAGACAATAGACAGTATTTCGCCGAGGTGCATATTACATTTTTTCGTCGACCTCTATAAATTACCTACTGATTTCCGAATCGACAATCGACTGTTTTTTTAGGCAAATATTTTTCGTCCGCAGACACTTTTCGTCCGCAAACGCTTTTCGTCCGCTGTGGTCACTATGATACGGCATAGTGACCACAGCGAACGAAAAGCGTCTGCGGACGAAAAGTGTTTACGGACGAAAAGTACTTGCCTTCAAAAATAGTCGATTTTTCGTCCGGGAATTAGTACATAAAATGTCATTTTCTGTAGAGGTCGACAAAAAAATTATTTATATCTCTCGCCTCGATACAATACAATTCAAGAAATAGAAGCTACCCAAAACACCAAAAATACGTCACTTTCACTCGACGCGCGCTTCGCGCATTCTCAAGAGGTATACGCTTATTATGTTAGAGAACAAAATTCTAATCCTATTTATACCTATTACTTATCTGAGTGGTTAATTGCACTCATTATCTATTTTAACTGACCCTCTATTCTACCTATCTCAATTATCTACTCGGATTGTTTACTTCAAATCAGAGACTATCTGCTCTAAACTACTTGTTTCGTATTTTTTGATGACACTTGGAATAATTACTAACATTATATTGATATAATAATATTGACTTTACCAACATATTTGAAAAAATTGATAGCGAGAAAAAATTATTAGTATATAGTAAAATAAAACGAATAATAATAAACTAAGTAATGATAACGAATGAAGACTAATGCATTATGAAGGAAAGAAACGTTCATTGTACTATGAACTTAAACAAAGGGCTATATGGAATGGGGTCCTTATCAGCATTCATACTATTTTTACACAATATCCATAGACTCTCGAATGCAGGTCATGAACCTGTCTAATTAATCTCAAATTTGTGTCACCAAATCGGTGGTCGTGGTCCAAAGCATGTTGAGCCACACTCGATTTTTCGGGTCTCGAAAATCGGATATGATCAATATGCTCTTGGATCCATACTTTCATGGCCCCACGGGTCTGGCCCATATACTACTTCTCGCAGTCCTTACAGTTAATCTCATAAACCCTCGACTTTTCTTTTTCTTCCGTCTTATCTTTTGGAGTACCCAAGATTTGTTACGAACAGACAAACTGATTAGGAAACATAGATTTAAGAGAACCCTGCGTAACTCTACGACTTTTCAAACAGAGGAAACGTCTCCTAAATATATTGTTATTCCATACGAACCTCCAGTTACTCGAGGTTCCGACATCAGTTTAAGAACCCCTCAATAAGGTGGTATACACGACTCCATATAAACTGAACAAATCTTAGGTACTCCAAAAAATAACTAGTAAAAGAAAAGTGGGCTATTTATGAGATTAGCTGTAAGGACTGGGAGAAGTATGTGGGCCAGACCCGTAGGGCCATGAAAATACGATTCCAAGAGCACATTGCTCAAATCCGATTTTCGGGAATTAGTGAAGAAAGTAACCAATTATTCATTTCATCGCTCACATAGTTTGGCGTGACATGTGCATGGATGAACCAGGAAAACATCGCGTCATACCCAAGTTGCCTTTTCATCAATTTATGTTTTACAATTATTTACTCTCGTTTCGAGTTTGCGTGAGAATGTCCGTGTTCCGGTAATATAAATATACTGCTGTTGCTTCTTCATTGTGAACAGAAGATGTGTCTTGTTGGGAGATCATGAGTTAATCTCGCAATCTCATCGTCGCTTCACCTGTACTGCCTGTTGTTGCTGTAAATGATTGTTCACCACATTCACGTGAATACGCCTTGTGGGGAGTGTTGATGAGTATTCCGTCACCAAATTTGATTTCGAATGTGTTCATTTTTCATCCGATACTTCTGTCTTTAAATTAACGGTTACCGTTTTGTACATTCGATGGAGAAACCGAAATGAAAATAAATTAGGAATTAATATTAATTTGAGAGATAAACTTAAATGATTTCATTATTGTTGTAATTTCCAATATGTACGTTTTATTTTGTAAGATATATAAATGATCTTCTAAAAGTGAGATACCTATATCAATTCATTGGTGTTTCTGACTTATAGTCTGGTTCACCAGTGCCACATTGTTGGGGCCGGCAAAAATTGCCACAATTAAGTTAACACAAACAGAATGGTTTAGTTTTTTGCAGATATTTCAAAAATTATTTGAGATAACTAAGATCTGAAAAAAAGATTCTTGACGAGCAAGAAGTCTTAAGGTACTGTACCGACAATACTTATAATTTCAATTCAGAGGTGAAACTTGAGATCAAAAAGAGGAGTCTTACACGTGCATCGACCGATCAGAAGCGAGATAAAAAAGTATGAATATCAAGGAATAAAAATATATTTGTACTATCTAAACACATTAATAAACAATAATCCGTCATTAACAAATTTTTACGCAACTTTTTAACTCAATTAATAGAAAGTAAACATAAAAACGCTGATTATTGTTAAACTAAAATCTTCGATTTTTTTTTACTCCTTGGAGCTATTTGTGAAAAGATTTAGAAAAGATCTCTGTTGAAAAAATCAAGAAATTTCTGAGATTTGTTCGAAAATATCAACAGGATGTTCATAAAATCTGTTGTGGAATCATCTGCGGCTCAAAGTAGTTGTTTTCTATTAGATATTACAAAAAAAATCACATTTTTCATTTTTCAATTTTCATGGAGAATGTTCCCCTTTTCAACAAGAATTTTCTATTTTTCACTTTTTTATTAACAATCTAAGGCATTGAAAACTGAGAATTGTAAATTAGGTAATTGGAATTCTTTTTCAACTATCCTCATTATTATGGTTCTTAACAATAATAAAAAAATTACTTTTATAAACATATGCATTGTTAATAAATTTAAAAAAATCTTTGGCAAACTGATCCTTCATGAAAATAAGGATTTAAGAAAAAGATCTTTTCTTAAAAAATAATATTGCTAAAAAATGCACTTGCTAATTAAGAATTATTTTTGTTATGGCTCTGGCTCTCTAAATTTTCAGAACCTTCGAAAATATAAAACTCCTGGGGCCCCTCCTTGGTAGTTAAATTTCTAAGAACTTTACATGAGCGTATATTCCTATCAAAAGCATTTAATTTTTCAAAAAATATATATTGTGTTCATGTGTCGAGATTATCTCTAAAGGTTGGACCAAACTTCACCCAGTGTGAAAAATGTCATTGATATCCTCAGTGGGAACAAACATCGTGACATGGGATTTTTATATATAAGAACGATATAACATTTTTCTTTTTTAATAGAGCCAAAGGCGACGGAGTATATGTTATATGTACATTCTCTTTTAACTGATTTTTTCCAGAACAACAATAAGATACATTCGGAGATAAAATCCACTTTGCAACAGTCACGCCGCTCCTCAGCGCGATAAGCTGACAAAAGTGCGATAAGAACGCGGTGCCATTTTGGTTCATTCCACAGTTTTCTTTGATGAAATCATCAAAGATGTTGAACTAGGAAGTTCGTTTCATCAGCTTTGACGTAGAGAGACTTTATACCAATGTCCCACAGAAGAATCTCTTAACATTATCAAGAGGAAACTGAACTCATTCTTCCAAGAAAAGGACCGTTTGTTTTCCCAAGTTGATGGACTGCAGATGGAATTTAGAGAGTCCAACATCTGAGAGAGCAAGAGGCCATTATCTGAAAACAAAAAGTGGACTCAACTAGGCGAAACATCTAAATCGGGAATTGCTGACCACGCCTTTTCAGAGCACCATCGAATCATTCGGGACGTGAGTGTTCTTCATAGAACGAGAAACATTGGTTTAAACTCAAATTCATAGAAACCGCCTATATTGAAGCCAATGCTGCCTTCAGCCGATCGTAGAAATTAGCCCATAATATCTCAAGTTGGAACATAATATACAAACAGTATGCAAAATTTCCCTAAGATCGGTTAAGTAGTTTTGGAATTTAGTAGGACCAAACATCGTGACATGGGATATAACATTTTTCGTGTCTGATAGAGCCAAATGCGACGGAGTATATGTTATGTACATTCTCTGGCTGTGGCTGCGGCTCTGGCTGTGGCTGTGACTCTGGCTGTAGATCTGGCTGTGACTCTGGCTGTGGCTCCTGCTGTGGCTCTGACTGTGACTCTGGCTGTGACTTTGGCTGTGGCTCTGACTGTGACTCTGGCTGTGGCTCTGGCTATGGATCTGGCTGTGGCTCTGGCTGTGGCTCTGGCTGTGGCTCCGGCTGTAGCTCTGGCTCTGACATTGGTTCAAACACTAATTCATAGAAACCGCCTATATCGAAGCCAATGCTGCCTTCAGCCAACCGTAGGAATTATCCTATAATATGTCAAGTTAGATCAGACTACAAACAGTAGGCAAAATTTCTCTAAGATCGGTTAAGTAGTTTTGGAATTTAGTGGGAACAAACATCGTGACATGGGATATAACATTTTTCGTGTCTGATAGAGCCAAATGCGACGGAGTATATGTTATATGTACATTATCTGGCTGTGGTTGCGGCTCTGGCTGTGGCCCTGGCTGTGGCCCTGGCTCTGGCTGTAGATCTGGCTGTGGCTCTGGCTGTGGCTCTGACTGTGACTCTGGCTGTGACTTTGGCTGTGGCTCTGGCTGTGACTCTGGCTGTGGCTCTGGCTGTGGCTCTGACTGTGACTCTGGCTGTGACTTTGGCTGTGGCTCTGGCTGTGACTCTGGCTGTGGCTCTGGATATGGATCTGGCTGTGGCTCTTTCTGTGGCTCTGGCTGTGGCTCCGGCTGTGGCTCTGGCTCTGACATTGGTTCAAACACTAATTCATAGAAACCGCCTATATCGAAGACAATGCTGCCTTCAGCCGACCGTAGGAATTATCCTATAATATGTCAAGTTAGAACAGACTACAAACAGTAGGCAAAAATTTCTCTAAGATCGGTTAAGTAGTTTTGGAATTTAGTGGGAACAAACATCGTGACATGGGATATAACATTTTTCGTGTCTGATAGAGCCAAATGCGACGGAGTATATGTTATATGTACATTCTCTGGCTGTGGTTGCGGCTCTGGCTGTGGCCCTGGCTCTGGCTGTGGCCCTGGCTCTGGCTGTAGATCTGGCTGTGGCTCTGACTGTGACTCTGGCTGTGACTTTGGCTGTGGCTGTGACTCTGGCTGTGACTTTGGCTGTGACTCTGGCTGTGACTCTGGCTGTGGCTCTGGCTGTGGCTCTGGAAATGGATCTGGCTGTGGCTCTGGCTGTGGCTTCGGCTGTGGCTCTGGCTCTGACATTGGTTCAAACACTAATTCATAGAAACCGCCTATATCGAAGCCAATGCTGCCTTCAGCCGACCGTAGGAATTATCCTATAATATGTCAAGTTAGAACAGACTACCAACAGTAGGCAAAATTTCTCTAAGATCGGTTAAGTAGTTTTGGAATTTAGTGGGAACAAACATCGTGACATGGTATATAACATTTTTCGTGTCTGATAGAGCCAAAGGCGACGGAGTATATGTTATATGTACATTCTGTTTTAACTGAGTTCTTCCAGAACAACAATAAGATATACTCGGACAATGCATTCAAAGATAAAATCCACTTTCTAACAGACACAAGCAGGCAACGCCGCTCCTCAGCGCCATTACAGCGCGGCGGCGGCAATTTCGGATGGAGATACGGGCGCGATAAGATGACAAAAGTGCGATAAGAACGCGGTGCCATTTCAGATATCGCGAAATGGAATGAGATGCTATCGGATGACGACGCTGTCGGCCGAAGGAGTCACTCGAGGTCACGGCAGTCCTCGAGGATATGTGTATGAAAACTTGTTTCTGGTACATTACATGAACTGGTGAAATGAAACAGATGTTACAAAATTCACGGATGCCCCTTCGTATGTACGAGAATTAGGGTCACGAAAGATGAGATGTTTTAAAGTGATATAAATATTCTCGGCTCTTCGGCAGTTGCGGTCCTCGAGATACCAATGGGATTGCGTTAAATGTAAAAGTTAAATGTAAAGTTGCTGTTAGCGAGAAAAATAAAAGGTGGTATAGAGTTGTTGGTGAATGATTTAACGATCGTTTAAAATTTAATTTCGTTTTTATTTTAATAGTGCGGCTTTTTATAGTCCCCCCCCTGTTAACTTTTGAACGGTTTGCCGTAGAGAGATAAAAAAAACCGTTTCGAGGGTTTCACCGATACTACTTTTTGAAATATAACGCATTGTGATTGCTCGATAGATGGCGCGGGGGGCCACAAAAACCTAATTTTTTTAAATGGCATGGGGGGTCGAGTGACACATCGTTGAAAAGAGAATTTGATTCTCTTTTCAACCATCTAATTTTTTTTAAATTTCGTTGACACGTTTTTTCACAATAACCATTTGAAGTGTCAAGTGTAAGAGCGGATCTGAATTCGTTTCCTTACCTTACCTCAATAACTTTTGAAGGGTTTGATGTGAAATAATGGGACGGAAAATATTTTGGGTGGTATTTAAATAATAATGTTTGAAGAAAAATACCTTAATTATTCTAGTGATTCACAATTGCAATCAATACCACGAAATACGGTCAATAAAGACAATTCACAACATTCATAATTATTCATTTTGAATTCCTTTCAAAGCTTAATTAGGTATTAGGATATCGAAATTATACCCATTTCATTTATTTTTAATGACAAAAGTAATAACAGGTACTACGAAAGGACTATTTATTGGATTTGTTTAAATGACAATAATTAATTAGTTACCTATAAAAGTACAATGGATTGTTGAATTATTGTATTCATATTCACTGAGGAGTTTTGTCTACTTATAATTATTATTCACTTTGAAGATTTGATATCATCATGGTTCGTATACGTCCTTTCGAAGAAAAAATTGAAGCAATTTATAATTTTGGTGAGGCCCATCGGAACTACCACGAAGCGGAGAGAATTTTTAATGAAAAATATCCTGAACATCCTATAACTCGGAAATATTTGAGGGAACTAGTTGAAAAATTCAACAGAACTGGCAGTGTTCGTAGGAAAGGTGGAGCTGGTCGAAAATCAATTCCGGAAGAGACAAAGGTTTCGATAATTGCCGAAATGGTGGTAAATCCGCAACAAAGTACCTCTCGTGTAGCAAGTACGATTGGGGTCTCAACAGCTACAGTAAAAAAATATTTGAAGAAACACAACTTCCATCCATACAAATTAGTAATGTTACACCAACTCACAGAAGACGACCCAGACCGAAGAATGGAATTTTGTGAAATTATGGAGGAAAAGATAGCTAGGAACCCCAATTACATTAGGAATATTTGTTTTTCAGATGAAAGTACCTTTTTTTTGAACGGAAATGTGAATACACAAAATGTGCGATACTGGAGTGATATAAATCCCCATATCTTTCGAGAAGGTCACACACAGTTCCCACAGAAAGTAAATGTGTGGTTTGGAATTCTGGGAGACCATATTGTAGGTCCCTTATTTCTGGAAGAAAACTTAAACACCTTGTGACTTCTTCCTGTGGGGATACGTCAAATCCAAAGTCTATGAGCAACAATCCAACTCTTTGGAAGAACTTAAAGAACGAATAACACGTGTTTGTACTGGTATAACTGCAGACATGTTGAATAATGTTCGGCAGGAATTTGTGAATCGAATTTTTTATTGTCAAGAAGTATTAGGTGGACATTTCGAACACCTGCTTCGTTAATTGACAACAATTTTGCTTCTAATTATTTAAATACTACATGTCATAATAGTTTGTTTTCTTTTTGTTACATTGACACTTCAAATGATTATTGTGAAAAAACATATTAACGAAATTAAAAAAAAATAGATGGTTGAAAAGAGAATCCAATTCTCTTTTCAACGATGTGTCACTCGACCCCCCATGCCATTTAAAAAAATTAGGTTTTTGTGCCCCCCCGCGCCATCTATCGAGCAATCACAATCCGTTATATTTCAAAAGGTAGTATCGGTGAAACCCTCGAAACGGTTTTTTTTTATCGCTCTACGTCAAACCGTTCAAAAGGTAACAGGGGGGGGACTATGAAAAGCCGCACTGTATATAATATACAGTGCTAGTCTAAAGTCCGTTCCCCCTCTACTAACTTTTGAACCACCTGGTATATCGCAAAGAAATTTGAAAGGCTCATAGGAGATAAAAACCTACTTTTTCATGTGAAAATTCCAGCTAAAAGTTTCAAAATGGCAGATGAGCGCCATCTTCAATAACTTTTTTTAAATAGAATTTTACATACAATTTTTTTTCCCACTGTCATTAGCCATTTTCAAGATAAACCCTGAAACACGTCGATTTATGTTTTTGGACATTTTGAAATTATTTTTTTCATGGCGCATGAACGAAATAAAAAAAATAGACATGGCTCTATAGACAATTGACTAATCCTCCGAAATAAGGTATGACTTGACCCCATATTCCATTCAAAAAAATGGAATATAATAATAATCCAGTACGATTGGGTTTTGAGACGAGGATCGATTGTAGCACCACCAAACTTGGTACGCTAGTAGTTGGAACCATGTTAAACATGAAAAAAAATAGTTTACCCGAATTCCAGGGGTGGAACATATTTTAATTTTCGTTTAAAAGTAAATAAAAAGATCTTTGCTGTAATCTTGGAAAGTATATGATTTATCGGAAAAACAACTCAACAAGGTGAAAGACAACTCAATTTTCCACAAAAATGATTCCTAGTAATTTTTTATGAAAGGCGCTCGTTTTCTTAGAAAACGTTATTGAACGCCGACATCAAATTTCAGGTTCACGCTTACCCACTGCTGAATGTTCTGACGGAGCCGAATATTTTATTGGTCATAAAGACTAGTTCATGCAAATGCGAAATTCGCAAAAAAATATATGTTTTTTCCATTTCATTTCATGGAATTGAAATGAAAAGAAGATATTATTTTTGCGAATTTCGCATTTGCATGAACTAGTCTTAACGCTGCGAAAAATTATCGGACGAGGAAAAGGCAAAGTTCATATCGTTTCTGAAGACTCCTACCTTCTCATGCAAATATAATATGCGAGTATTTTAGTACCTAAAATGTGTTTTGTCGCACTTTATGAAAATCATGAATAGTTTAGTAAATATGGAATTATTATACTGAAACAGAAACCCATACACTCTTTGGACTATATGCAACAATTTTGGAGTAGTGTGACAGGTTTTACTTAAACATGCCGAAATAAAACTTTGTTTCACTCCTGCCTCATTTTCTACTTACCCTTTCTCTTCAGTAAATGTTGAAAATAATCGTTTATTCATATCCTGCATATAATATGTTTAATAACACTATTGTGAAGTGCAAACCTCAAGGTTGTAATCACATACTTCATTTTTTATGTGGGATGTGCATGTACGAGCGATTATTTTCAACATTAAATGAAGAATTTTCCGGGACTATGGGTGAGTTGAAAACTAGGGCAGGAGTAAAACCCAGTTTTTTCTTTGGCATTTATAAGTGAGACTTGTCTCACTAGTCTAAAATCGTTGCATATGGTCCAAAGAGGGTACTGATCCCTGTTTCAGTATAATCATTTCATATCAACGAAAATATCGATGACTTTCGGATCCTCCGTAAATATCGTAGAAGGGTCATGTAAGTGAGAAATTACTGAGTATATTTCTTGTGGAAAATTGAATTTTCTTTCGCCTTGTTGAAATTGTTCCTTGATAAATCTTATACTTTCCGAAACAACAGCAAAAAAAATATATTTTTTTAAATAAAAATTTGTTTGTGTTCCACTCCTGATTTTTGACTAATAACGTAGAAAATATACCATGTCACGATGTTCTTCCACACTAATCTCCGAAACCACTCAACCGATTCTAATGAATGTTTCTAAATATGTATTGCTTGGTCCAACTATAGGACAGTTTTTATTTCGATAAGTGACACTCAATATTTTTTATTGCTAATTTAATTATGTTTCATAGGACAAGTAGCTTCTGTCTGCGACTTCGCCATAAAATGAGTTCGACAACATTAAAAAATATATAAACATATCAATAGACACGATGATGGGGCAGGACAACGTCTGCGGGTTCGATGGTTTCTCCAATAAAATCACACTAAAAAATACCATTTCGGCCATTTTCAATCCAAAGGCCAACCATCTAATCCTATCGAACTTATTGAAGCCATAAAAGTTGGCCGCGGCATCCAAGATAACGAATGCACAGACGACTCTTCAACTTTTCCATTTATTCACGTCATTTTGCGTCGTCGTATCGGTGTCATCAGGCGTCGGTGGCACCTATCGCCGTTTCGACACCTTTGTCTGCAATAAGTTGGTCGCGTGTGATCGAGTGAATGACATATCGCGCCGCCCCAGTCATTCCGAATTTCGAGTTGACAGTGGCAGGAGTGATTAGTATGGGAATGGCTAATGCACCAATCGGTCGGCGGAGAGAAAGCGATTCTGTTCAACCATACTTTCCGTTTGTAAAAGAATTTGCTAACGGCAGTCATCTTCTGTTAAAATTACTGTTCAATATACTTTCTGTATTTTTTTTCGCAACAGTTTGATGTGACCTTCTGAAATGTTGATACCATCAGAAAATATTTGGGAGTTTTAACATTCTTGAATATAGAGTACTTCTCACAGCTCATGGAACATAGGTAGAATTAGGGTAGTTGATATTTCTCTGGCGATGAGACAACGGTGACAAACAGCGTTGACTAATTTGCATGCGAAATAAGCTGCTGTTTGGAAAGTGTGCGGATTGCAAGAAAGAGTTGTAGACCATTTTGAACAATTGTTATTATGTCTCCAAAAACCTACCTATACGCATCTTAGATAATTGTTGTTACGATGGAGGATGTCACAATGACAGTTATTGTCATCGTGAACAGCGAAACTGAAAACTCAACTATTTCTTCATTTCATACCTACTTGTTCTTATTCATTGGAAATGGGTTGGACAATAGTAGATTAGCATTATTGTTCCATCCATAGTGAGATTATCTTTACATTGGTCCATAATGTGTGGGAGTTTAGAATGTCAATAATAACAAGCCCTGCAAGCATGATAGAGTCTTTGAACGTCTTGTGGAATATAGCATCACATAAACTGCCACCAGACACCTCATGATCTAAACGCATTTTTTTCGTTTCTTTTCCGGTATGTGCTCGCCAAATTTATACACCCTCTCAAAAAATTGCAGTACTTAATTGTCTAAATATCGAACATGAAACACAAGCTCGGAATAACAGTGGGGGCAAGGTCACGGTTATAAAAAGGACTTCAAGGCAGACAATTATGTGACAAGGCATAACAACCGACGGCGGTGTATATACTCTTGGGTCAAGGGCGCGCCAAAGAGGGACGTCAAGAATTCGAGATAGTTCAGTTCAAAAGAAGAGAAAAATAGATTCATATTTAAGGTGCCCCACAAAAGAAAAAGCTGGATTTGCTCCTGCCTCGGGGACCACCGTTGTAAGGCTGGATCGCCTACCTAAATGTATTTTGATATAATTTTTACACAGAACTAAAAGTTCAATTTTCCAGTTATCATATCAATGTGAGAAGAGTTGGTTTGAAACATCAGTGTGATTAGTAAATTATTTTTGATAATATTGCAAAAAGAAATCAAATGAAATAAAATAATTAATAATGAAAGTAATCAGCTTCGAATTATGCTCGGGATTTTTTCGGCATGCATGACATCATTTCGACGAAAAAAAAATCGTAACTTCCAAGTGACTGGGAGAAATTGTATAATATTGGAGGGGTGGAGGGAGGTCATTGAAATACTTGAGAAAATATAATACTTAAAAAAAACTTGACCTTGTGGATATTCCTCGATTCACTCTGTATATTCGGCAATAGTTTCTTGTTTCAGGCTCTGTTGTCTACTTTACTTTCGTTCTTAAATCATCTTCCTAGCTGTCATAGAACTCGAGCAATCGGACTCTGACACCCTGTATATTGATAATTTCCTGTCAATGTACTATCGTGGTACTTGCCAATCACCATCGAATGCTAGTTGCCAATTATATAAAAATACTTCCATCATTTGTTGAAAATCCAGCTCTGGGTTCCAATAATTCGGAATTAACCATCGCTGATGATTGGCAAGTACCGCGAAACCGGTATATAGGTGTTCCCATTTAAATCTAAAAATTTATTCATCTACAGTGTGACCCATTTAAGATGGAAGCACCCTTATAAAACTTACATTTTTCAACCGATTGGAATGATTTTTCTTTCGTTAGATAGACATTCAAAAAGTCCACTAGGACACCAAATTTCACGAATGAATCTCCATTTCCAGGGCCAGCTAGTCTTATTTTTCAAGGTTAAAAATTTAAAAAAATTGCCAGCGATTTTTTTATAATAAATCAGACTACACCATTTCATTTGCGAAATTTTTAAATGGTTCATATGTGAATTACGTTGAAATACGATAATCAATAAAAAAGTTATAAGGGAATAAAGGTCAAGTAGCTCAGTGGTTGAGACTGAAGCGTTCAAAACCATTGACTGCTGGTTGGCCAGGTTCGAATCCTCAGCGACTTCATATTTTTATCTGATGGCCCGAGAAAGTGCTAGGAATCGCACGTTAAAAGGTAAGACCTCATTAATCCTTGGCTCGCACAAGTTTCGACTTTTGAGGGCTGCCGTTCGTAAGGGGACGACAGCTGGTTAACGGAAAAAACAATTTTAACAATTTTTTTAACAAAACAATGAAATTTGAAAAATACTTCATTTAAGAAACCCACCAATTCAATTTCAGAACTTTCATCAAAATTCGGAATACACCACTGTATTCAGGAGGTCTCGATATATCACTGGTCCAAATTTCATCAAAATCTGATGAATCTGGAAATGGAGATTTATTCATGAAATTTGGTGTCCTAGTGGACTTTTTGAATGTCTACCTAACGAAAGAAAAATCATCCCAATCGGTTGAAAAATTTAAATTTTATACGGGTGCTTCCATCTTAAATGGGTCACACTGTATGTATTCAAAGAGCATGGCAAAGTTTTCTACAATTGCAAAGTTGTTCTTGTAGAAAACGTTGCCAAGTATCAAACAGACATAATTCAACGGTCGTAGGTGGCAGTAGTTGTTTTCTGTTGGACGATTGCCGATGAATTCCCAATGGTATAGGATTTTTTGCGAACGATCGGATTATACAATCCATTTTTTATTATTGATATGGTTTATAGTATTACGCCACCGATAACGACCAATTGGTCGAGTAGCTACTCCCATAGAAAACCGCCATACCTTCATAGAAGTCGGCGTATTCCCCCGGCGCGGCGCGCGGTGCGGCGCGACGGTGCGCATACGGATCTTATCAGCGGGACGCAAGGCGGCCACGTTTTGCCCGGCTATCGGAGTTTGGCAGCGACAGACCAACTAGTCGTGTGGAAAAATGATAACAAAATCTCGTGCCACCGATGCGACGAGGTAGGTATAATTCGCACTGACGTTCACATCGTCGGAAATCAATCGAGAAAAACCGCGACCCCGCATAGACTAGGATTCCAGTTGACGTTTTGCTATCGATATCAACAGATCAACATATCAATCAAAAGTTTCATGTAACGAGATGATTGAATATGCAACAGCCTAGGCAGTAACGGTGTTCTCTACCTTAATAATTATGAGCAAAAAAGCTATCGTACCTCTACAGGAAAATTAGTTTTCGCACAGATGTACACAACTTCAATATAAAAATCAAAATAGTTATTTTTGTATCTAGTGCGCGGCGAAATGCTACTTTGGTGATCGAGAACTGATTTTTTAACTAGGAGCAGCCGATTAAAAAAAAAGTCGAGTATTTCGCGCACGGGATACCTAGGGGATCGTGGGGTAGAACAGGGTATGTAGTTGGCGTTACAAAAATGACTTCTTCTGAAATTTAATAGTCTTTCTTCTGAAGCCTATGTAATGTTGAATTTATTAGTTATGTACTAGGTAGGACATTTTCAAATATTAATGTTTTTTTTTTTAAAGTGCATTTTGCCCCTTTTCCGCCCCATACATTGGGCAGAACGGGGTACATAATATGGGGTGGAACAGGGTACGTAAAAATATGTTTCGATGATGTTACTTCTTGCAATACAATAATCAAAGACGATTCCCACTCTTTCAAAAATGTATTGCAACAAATTTTTGACAAAACAGTAAGTATAAGGAAGAAATAACATTTAGAATAAATCACATAAATGTGTCATCTCTTCATCTGCAAAAATCACATTGAAAACCAGTTTCATCGTCATCACTGTCGATATCGGCACATGCATTGTGGGCCCATTTCCGACAAACTCTGCAAGAAATCCAACCCTCTCTTGAAATCGAGTTACTAAATTTATCGTTGCAATGCAAGCAAAGTGCATCGGCGTCATCTTCAGAGAATTCTGATGAATCGACAACTTTTTTTTTTGTTCCTGGGTGTTTTACTTCCCTGAGGTGTTTGTTTCATTTTATTTTTGGGACCCCCGGTTTTCGTTTCACTGAATTTTTTTGTTGCTCTTTGAGAATCCTTTGTTCGATGGCTTCCTCAAGTTCATTTTTATATGGGGTCGACGTTAAAGTCGCAGTCTTTCCTCGTTTCTTACTGACTCTTTTAGAAGAAATTGCCACTTTTGGTATGGGCAGAACATCAGAAGGAGATGCATGAATGAAATGCCTTGAGGTACTTTTTGTCGAGTTATTTGAGGTACCACAACTCGACAGCTTGCTCCATACTCTCTGTAGACCAACTTTGTCTAGTGGTTTTTCTTCTGTATACACGGGGTTTTATTCTTTACGTCATAACACTTATCATAAACTACTTACCGTGC
This sequence comes from Chrysolina haemoptera, assembly GCA_958298965.1. Classification (NCBI taxonomy): domain Eukaryota; kingdom Metazoa; phylum Arthropoda; class Insecta; order Coleoptera; family Chrysomelidae; genus Chrysolina; species Chrysolina haemoptera. The sequence continues at coordinate 27,439,338 of OY282592.1, read as the reverse complement.
TTTGAAAACAACTAATATTTGCACTGAACACATTCGCATGCACCAAATCAATCATAAACGCACCTGTTGAGCGGGAATCTGGATGAGCACCAATGCAAAACATAGGGGAAGGGCGTATCTTCCAAGTATTCATTATGGTACAGCTCTGACATAAGTAATATCGCTCCTAGAAACGGTACCCCGTTCTACCCCGCTACCCCGTTCTACCCCACGTTCCCCTACAAACAATTTTTTTTCTACAAACGCCAAAAAAAAATAGTATAAAATTTTGTCACAATTTGAAAAGTGTTGAAAAGTGTTGTTTTTGAAGAGTTATTATTATTGCTTGGTGCAACTTACAACTAGCAAACTGAACATAAGTTGAACTAGTGTCAAATCATATGCCAATATTGTTGATGGTACTTAATAATAGAAGAACTATAAAGGTATTATATTGTTATCATTCATTTGATTTAAATTCTTCTAAGATAATATTCGTGCAGTCAATTTCGAAAGAATTCGTACATATGCAGTTCCCACCAGACGTGCATGCATGCAGGCAGTTTCGTAGATGTGATTTTTTTTTATATGTCTACAAAGCACGCGAAAAATGTTTCTCACACAAAAGATAATATTGCAACAATGAAAACACGAAACATAATTTCAGTAAATATGAGATTTTGAATTTTTCATTGTTATTTTAGGCCAAGGTGTAGGCGAAAAAATCGAAGTGTACGCCATCTAACAATTATGCCAGCAACTACCGTAGGTGTGAACAACAAAGAATGGCACATTGTTAACCGTGTAAACAACTAGCTGATATTTCTTAGATTTCCAGTTTTTCTGATTAGATAAACACCTTAAAGTTCTTAGAATTGACCATATGTGAACTGTAGTGTTTAGCTGCTTGGTGTTTGTGAATATAAACATGCAGAATATTTATAAAAACCTACCTACCAAATCGCGGAAATTTTGTTCTGTACCTCAATGTTCATCTTATTGCAATCAAATATCAGTCTTCATAAATGTCCACTTGGTCATAGAAAGCTTTGTTTCAAATGGAAGACAGTGCTCAAGATTAGAAAATGTATTACGCAAAATATGCATGTTTGCAGTCTCCACTTCCAAGACAAAGACTATTGTTTACATGGTAAATACATTGTTTCAAATGCAATGCAAAGCTCAATTATTATGATTTGTTACAGCTACACCTCTAACAATTAAGAGAAAACCTAAAAAAGGAGTAATTTCCAGTCAAAATATTCCTTATTAAAATATAAAGGTTAACAGAAGTCAAAGAAAATGGTGAGTCAACAAATAGATTGTAAAAATAGGTGAAAGTCGATTTATGCACCCCTACTTTATAACTAAACCTAAGACTAAAAACTGGAATTAACAGTGAACCAGTGTGTATGTTCTTAGTACTAGTTAAAGTTCGATAAATGCTTGCGTAGTTTCCCTATTGATGAACTCTTAGTTCTAGTATTTGATATAATTCTTAAGTAAGGGTGCATAAATCGACCATAATTTATTTCTTACTTCAATAATTTATCTGTAACCTATTCAAAGTTAATTTTAAGTTTCATGTAGATACAAACCTTATTACTGATTTTGATTCAAGCTGATTGAAAGTTAGGTACTTTTTTGCCTCGTTCTTTGAAAAATTAATTTGCTCATTCAAGAGACCTTATTATATTCATAAAAATGTGATGGGAGTTTTACATATAATTTCAGGTTGAAGAACCCAATGGAGAAAACATGCCAAGTGAGAGATAAAATGAGACTGCAGGAGAGCGAACATGAAATTCAAATGAAAATAGATGTGTTTTTTCAAGATATAAAGATATGAAATTATAAAGCGTATGATTCTTCAGTTTCAATTTGCCTTGTTAAAACATTTATAAAATTTTGAACTTATTTTTATTCGTAAGCTGTTAATAACAACAATGCATTTTTCTGTTCATACATTTTACTGAAATTTTAAACATTTATTTATTTTAATAAGACCAATCTATGGCCAATGTTTGTAGCTCATTACATTTGTCATTTTGTGACATCTTTTTGTGAACTAGCATTGCTATTCATTCAGATAAATAAATAAATAAATATACTGGGACAACCAAAATAGATCTTTCACCAAAAGAGGAATCTTAATAGTAAATTATTTTCTTCGTGGATTTTCATGATTCACCCAAGAATGGTAGATATGTTTAAAATGGGAAATACGAGCAGGAATTATAAAATTTACTCTGAACGCCTCTATATAAATAATTTGTTTTATTAATGACCAAGATAATGACCATCATAGTTTGAAAATGTCTATGAGTTCAGGAAAAGAAACTGCAATAACATAAGTGGTATAAAAACATAAGAAGTTTTATTTCTTATTCTTCATGATAATCTACCACATAGTAAGGGCAACATCCATCAATTTAGGTCAAGTTCCTTCTTCAGTATAAGAAATTATATCACAAGATCCACTTGTACTGTTGGCATCTTCACCTGAATTTATTCTATTCATAAACACTAGTAGCACCTCGTAATTGTAAACTTCATGCAACTGAACAAGCCTGGGATTATCTCAAAAATACTTATAACTGCAATTCTCAATAATCTCAAAGCTACAAAATCCACCAAATTTACAAATTTCACCACAAGGCCTTTATTTGTTGAACAAAATTATATGTTGTTCACCCTTAACGGTAGCCATATTGGATTATTCAGCGACATCTAGTGGTTTCCTTTTTTCGCCTGTAGTTAAAAATAAGAGGCTCTTTTCACACAAAATAAAAGACGCAAATGGCCTATACTAGTTCGTTAATGAAAACCCCGGTTTTCGCCCCAGCAAAATTGCTTTGTGGAAGAAATAGTGAAAAAAATCACAAATTATTTGGTTTCTTGCAAATATCCCAAAAAGTATTGAAGGAAGAAGATTTCAATATCTATAATTTGCATATTTTGGATTTTCACCTAAGAGGTGGGAAATATGTAGAAAATGCTCTAAACGCTTGAAAGTGTGTTTGTGGCAGAATCGAGGTGGGGTAGTGGGGGAATTGCATTGTTCAAATCGCCGCGCGGTTATACTCTCCTCTCCTCGATGTAGTTCCCCCACTACTGCTACTCGACTATGCCATGAACACACTCTCAAGCGTTTAGAGCAACCTTCAGTGGCATTTTCAACGCATTTTCTACCTCTTAGATGAAAATCCAAAATATACAAATTGTAGTGTTTGATCTTTACTTCCAGATGCCGTCCAGATACAAAATTTGAATTTGATGATTTCCCTCAAATCTACGCATTTTGCAAGATAAGCCCGTGAATTGTTCATAACGCGATTGTGCAGACACTACAAATCGGACAGAAAATATCATGCGCAGAGTTGAACCACATTGTGAATTTTAGAAAAATGGTCTCTCTTTTGAAGTTTTCCCAGATTTTCTAAATGCACCGATCCGGTCGTACAAAAAACGCACAAAACCAAAAAAGTTGTGATTTGTTTCACTATTTCTTGTTTAAAAATTTGATAAAGCGATTTTGCTGGGGCGAAAACCGGGGTTTTCATTAACGAACTATCTTGTAAAAATTAGCATAGGCCATTGGCGTCTTTTATTTTCTGGGTGAAAAAACTTCGATAGCTTGGTCTATTTATATATTCTAATATCGCCTAATGATGCCTCAAAATGACGTGTTTCGTTGGACTCACAAATGAAAATGCATCAGTCACTGTTTTCGGTCAAGTTTTTTCGAACATTTGGCATTTGCCAGATATTATCTATTCCACGGGTAATGAATCAACACAAGGGGGCTATTATAACAAAAATAAATTTAAAAATAAGATAAGAGTTAAAATGAAACAGAAGCGCTACTCCAAGAACAGACCAACACTTGTTGTTGGCGGAAGGAGAGGCTGATTGGGAAATATCATATTCATCAATTAAATTGGACGGTAATAGCTTTTTCGTGTTTGGTTTGATACTGATAGCATTATAAATTGTAAATATCAGAATAGACGTAATGGCATTAGATTAGGAGTTGTTATCAGCGTTGTAGACTTGGTTTCGACCAATTACATACTACAGTGTGGGGCGATGGAAAAGGGTTGAAATTCATTTTTCTTACATTGTCAAACAAACAAAAATACAAGGGTTTTTCATGGTTCCAGTGTACTCTCGATGAGGTACCAAAAAGGGTGGTTTCGAGGACGCCAAATTATATTATATATCGAGTGACCCAGGGTTAAACCGCCAAACGTTTAGAACGGGTTTTTAGGTGAAAATGCGAATTTTTCTTCTTTTTCGAGAACTAGGATGAAAAAATCATCATTACAAAATCATTTACTACTTAAAACCTTTTGGCTAATTTTGATAAAACTTGGCAAATATACATTTGAACCTTTAACTTTTCTGCGGGTCCGTACCACTGGACCACACAGGTACTTACAAAATTTGTTGTTGTGACATACATATAACTAAACAAACTCTGTTTGACCAAAAACCGAGAAAGAAAACAGGCAATCTGACATACGCGCTTGCAAAGCCGTGACAAGTCCAATGAAGCAAAGCCTTATTGAGAAATTTGTTTGGTACCTTTGCTGGTTTGTCATTGGTATAAATTTCTCAATTACCGTGGATTCTGAAAATTCTGAATCTGTGATTGGCGTTGAATAATGAGTAATGACCTGAATAGCGAATAATAATATTTGGTGTATAAAAAACAGAAAACTTTAAAAAATTCAAAGTTCGAAGATTTATTTGAAGTGTAATGACGTTTCATGCCTCACGCTTTTGAGTGTTAACTACTCTAGCTCAAGCAAACGAATTCGTTCGTTCGCTTCTGTTTGCTCCAATTTAAACGCACCTTTTGCGCTCGGGAGGGTATGGAGGTAACATTTTTTTGAATAAAAATTCAACGCTCCGATGTTTTTCACAATTTTTGTGGATTTTATCGGGTTCATGTAATTTACTGAAGTGAGTTTGCTCTCACAAAACTTCCTCTCACAACTGCTTCTCGAACAAATTGCCCTCTCACAATTGGCTCTCAACCAATTTGCACTCATTCAATCTTGTGAGCATTTTTTTAGTCTCTTCTAACCAGAACAAACTAACCTTACGTATTGGGCGCGAGGAAATTAAATGAATAAATTTTGTGAGGAATGATTTTTACTCTGTTCTAACCAGAAAAAACTAACATTGAAGGGTATGAGTAAAAGCATGGAGCGCCAGCAAAAAACATTTCGCAATGGTGATTAAGCGCTCCACGCTTTTACTCATACCTTTCATTTTTGTATAATGATGAAAAAAATATTTTCCCTTTTTAGTGCATTTTAAATAAGCGTGCTTTAATAAGAATATTATTATTATTTTTTATTATTTACTTTTTAGTCATCAAACTATGTTGAAACTTTGTAATATACTTACACTTGAATGTAAAATGTTATTTGGACATTACCTTTTCGATCAGAGAGCACTATGTCAAGTTTTTCAAAAGTTTTTTAAAATTTTTTACTGTCACGTTTTTTTAATGTCTATCCATATCATGTCATAATCTCCGACCGCAAAAACCCGCAGATACCAATTTTGAATCGAATTGGATCATAACACAAAATTCGTTCGCCATATTGAAGCCGCCATCTTGAATTTTTCAATTTTGACAGAAGAGTCATAATCCTTGCCCCCGAAAGCTCTCAGATACCAATTTTGAATAGAATCGGATCATTATTACGAAACCCGTTCGCCATATTGGATCCGCCATCTTGAATTTTCCAATTTTGACAGAAGAATCATAATCTTCGCCCCCGAAAACTCTCAAATACTAATTTTGAGAAGAATCATAATCTCTGAATGGAATGGAAATAAGAACTTAATGTAAAATGGATGAATTTCGTTAATGTTTGAATAAAAGTTTTGCATTTCTTTGTAATATTTCATTTGACGTTACAAGGTACTCCTGACAGATCAATTATCATAAAATTGTCATTTAGACTCCACGGTTCTCGAGTGGCTGATAGAGCCATGGTAACTTGAAAAACGCGCAGTTTTGAAAGTTAGATTTGCACACGCTGAAGCGTGCTGCAAATAGGTAAATAAATCAACACAAGGGGTAGGGGGAATAATATAAGCGTGGTAATAATAAAAGCTTGTAAAAACGGCGCGGATAGTGGCGTTCGAACTGCCGCGTTAAGCGTTGCGTATAGAATGGCCATAAGGCCTATAAGCTCTTTTTCCAGTTGTGCCTACCTAACTCATTGTCAAATCAATAAAGAAGTATTGATTCCGGTTTTAAACATTTGAATTAGGATATTTGTTCACAATAATAGTATAGGCACGTCCTTCTGTCTGAAAAGCATTAATCAATATATTATGCAATCAAGAAAGGTTTAGTTGACACGTAGAGAGCTGTTTCAGCCTTTTGAGAGTCGTTAGCACTAGGTGGACGGTTCTCATTCCTAGAGTGTGAATATTTGATATATTGTTAATAAAATTAAAGTTTTTCAGAACCTAATTTTTTTCATGAACAAAGTGGTTTAAGTAGTAGTAAAACGGTTGATCTGATTACAAATCCGAATGAAATAGTAAAATTGACAATGTCGAAGTACCCTTGAATATGAGGTAAACATCTGACAGAAAACAACTACCTCTCTGGCTAATACCACGGCGGACATTTAATTATATCTGACAGATATTTGTGCAACTTTCTTCCAAGAATACCCAATTGCAAATGCTTATTGTAATAATACAGCAAATTATCTTTCATTTGGCTGGGGAATACTTACCACCTGCAGACGCGTTTCGCGTTATTATAGTTAAACAGCTACGCCTAACTATACAAAAAATAGTACAAGCTTCACTGGCGTCGAGAGTATTGTACTGGCTTCAGACAAAATTGGATGCATCGCTCCAGTGTGCTTGTTATGGATCTGTGCAGTTCTATAAATAAATCACGGATTATCTCAACTCAAAAACCATTCTTGTATGGAAATAACTCCGCTAATAGAGCTCTATTACTGAAATCGAACATTCCACTCAAGCAAGCAGTCTCTCGTGAAGTTCCATCGCCGATATAGGCATCCTCGCCACAGAACGAGTGATCTGAATGGGCGGACGAGCTCATAGCATGCCATCAGCATCACTTTTTATTTGTACTGGTGGCGTGGCACGAACGATACAGATCTCTCATTCTAGCCGTCCGGTCCGTTACAAATGCATCTTAGTCTTACCATCATCAACAGAACAGAACGCCACACCATGAGAATGCTTTCAGATTGTAACAGCTTTGTAGCAAAGAACCTATCCATTAACGAACGAGTCGCAGTTAAGCAGATGCTTATCTGCGCTTCACAAACCCACCCTCTGTGCCGTAACTTTCATAATTAATTGGGAATATGGAAAATGAATCGAACACTTGTAAGTAGCGGAAAGATCGGAAGTCGCCGCAGCTCCGAATAACTTTATTTGCGGGTAATTGATATTTGAGTCGGCTTCGACTGTTGTACCGGGAGGCCACGGATTGTGGACAGTGCCGTAAATGTTGAAGATGATAATACTGCTCTGCTGGCAGCTATTGTTCAACGAATACCGGAGTTTTCACAAAACGTTGTTTATGATATTTTAGCTTCTTCTCAGAAAAAAAACAACAGTTAGTGGGTGGTGCACAGCTAAAAATTGATCATTTTTATTGCGGACTTCCATTGATTGGATTGTTTATAAAAACACGACGCCTACGTTTCAATCGGTTTTCTGATTGAACAAAAAAAAATATATTGAAAAAAATATTTATACAGGGACCGCCAAAAAGTATGTACCATATGAGAAAAAAGTCCGATAACCTAAAAATCGATTTTGACACATGTCACGTGATCGCTGGTATGGCGGCAAATTGAAAAAAATTAGTATGAAAAGGCAAAAAGTGGGGTAAAATGGCAAGATATCAAAAAAAGTTATTTGAAAAAGTTGCTTAGAATAGTTTGAAAAGATAATGAGAGAAAATTGAAAATAGCAATTTTTTAAAAATATTTTCCTAGTTGTATAAAAATATCAAATTACTATCCTATGGATAGCTTGACCATACTGAAACATTTTGTATTTCAATGATTATGACAAAACTTCCTCATTTTCTCTACGCAAGAGAGCACTAAATTAAAAAAATTGGATTTTGTCAAAACCCTGGCTGTTACATTGGTTCGTATCTAACAGTTATATCAGAATTCCACGACTAGTTGATGAAATGACACTCCAGAAACATGGTGTTTTCTAGATCATAATCAAGTTTCGATGATAATCGTGCCAGAGCGTTTCACTTCCCTTTAATTTGACGCAATATTTTTAAGATTATGTGCGAAGTGAAACGTTCGTGTACGATTATCATCAAAAATTGATAATAATCGAAAAAACACGGTATTTTTGGATTTCCCTATCATCCCAATAATAGTGAAATTGTGATATAACTGTTAGATACGAACCAATGTAACAGCAAGGGTTCTGACAAAATTAATTTTTTTTAATTTAGTGCTCTCTGGTGTTGAGAAAATGAGAAAGTTTTGTTATTATCATCGGAATACAAATATTTCAGTATGGTCCAAGCTATTCATACGAAAATAACTTGATATTTTTGTACAGCTAGAAAAATATTAAAAAAAAATTGCTATTTATATTCTCACATTATTTTCTCAAACTTTGTATATGTGTATAAAATTGAATTCTAAGCAACTTTTTCAACTAACTTTTTTCAATATCTTGCCATTTTACCCGACTTTTTGCCCATTCATAGTAAATTTTTTTCAATTTGCCGCCATACCAGCGATCACGTGACATGTGAAAAAATCGATTTTTAGGTTATCGGACAAAGCACAAGCTTTTCCCAAGAATCTTTTTTCCAATACTCTAATAATAAACTTTTTTCCCATATGGTACATACTTTTTGGCGGTCACTGTATATATATTCACAAATTAGTGGGAAGCAGTCAATGGTAGACCAATTAACATTTCTTCGTTTTTATGTCGAGCTTCCGAAAATATTTATTTTCTTATTCAGGACGTAACTAAAAATATTTGTTACATAAATATGTGATGTTATTACATAATTTGAGATACTTACTAACATGAAATTCAAAATAAATTAGATACAAAAAGAAAAACACAGTGACAGAATTTCTTCTTCTTCTTTTTCTTAGAATGGCCTCAGCTGCTGGGACTATCCGGCCAGTTGGTATCACACATCACTTTTAGAGCCAAATGCGGTCACAATAAAGTGAGCCTGGGTGCAATCCATCCACATTTGGGTCGAATGTAAGTGGGTAATCCATATAGTAATAGGTTTGCGGTCGGAATTTCAAATGTCCACATATAAATGCCAAAATATACAGGTTGTCCCATTAATAATTTTGAACTTGATGGCACGTGACCGAAAAAAAAAACTCATTGGGTAACATATCAAAAAAAGCTGCACCAATTGCATCAATTTACAAACCCGAAATTACAATTAATAATAATAATAATAATAATAATAATAATAATAAATGACTTTATTGTTTTCTCAAATTCGTACAACTTATACAAAAATTTTCAGTGTGTTCACAAGAGAAACAAAAGGCGAAGTTCAATTTGGATTTCGCGAGCGTCACCAAATTGCTCTTCCACTTAACCTTAAAAGTATCTCCACGGTGCAATATGGTTAGAAGAAAAAAGGAAAAAAAAGAAGCGTATTATCCCTGGCATGAATGTACGAGTGGGGCTGAGGTGGATAGAAGGTCGTTTGGTTTCCTTATCGCTGATTGGCAAATAAATAATTTTTTCTTGAAAGTTTGTAATTTTTCATTTCTAATATTAATAGGAATTGAGTTATGGATTTCACAGATTTGGTAACTGAATGATCTCTTAAATTGTTCCGTTTTGAATTTAGGTGGGGTTAGTGTGCCTTTGAACCTCATATTTAAGGTGTGGACATCACTACTACTCTCGAGTTCCGAGATATTCTCTGTCTTAATCGTCGTGGGACACCCTGTACTGTATACCTGATTTTTTTTATTCTATTTTGTTTTTGTTTTTGCGCTGAACAGAATTCTCAAACGAGATAAAATGAAAAAATCAGGTATATGTATATAGAATGGGGAAAATGTATATACAGGCAAACCGGTCGAAATTTTGACGTAAGGCTCCGTGAACACTTCTCTTTGGACAAAAAATCTACAATATATGAACATCTGCAAGAATCAAAACAAGTAAAGATAATCTCAAATTCCTACACACATGTACCGTGGAAATTAATAAATCAATTGAAAAACCGAAATATAGAACTCTAAATAAGCAACTCGATTTATGTAGGTCTCCACTCTTGAATTTATAAGTTTGAAAACCCCGGTAATTTCTATAATCTCCAGTTTGAATTTATATAGTTGGCACCCCTGTTCATTTAATTACCTCTCCATCCAGCTCACCTACAAACTCCCTATAGAACCACGTTATATTCGATATTTTCAAAAATGAAACCTTTGATTTTCGGAAAAATGGGTTCTTCACCATTTTCTGATCGTTTTTCTGTAAAACTGTTTTTTAAAATTTGTTCGTTCATCAAAGGTCTATCTCTTGCAGGGCTCAAATTTTTTTTGTTTTTTCGGAAAATTGCCCGGGAAATCGTTATGCATTTTCCGACCTATCTCAAAAACATAAGCTTTCTGTAGGGTAATTACGAGTATTTCTAAAAAAATATGAATTAAAAAAAACGAAAACTCCGACCCCTATCGCGCGCCTTACGATAAACGACTAAAGTCCCGTAAAATGTTTCCGATCGCAAAAAAAATATAGAAATCATGTCCTCAACTTACTGAGGTGGTTCAAATTTCAAAGCGATATCTTGAAGGGTTCGGAAAATATAGCGTTTTTGAAATAGAACAAAAAAAAATGTCGAGAAAATAGAAAACGGAAAAAGTCCCGTCAAATTTTTCATAAATCGACAAAAAAATTTGACTTGCCAGAGTCTTCGTTCGAATGCAATGGCGTAAATTTCGAATCGATATCTTCAACAGTTCGGGAAATACGACGTTTCGAAAACTCATACACCCCCTCTGATATCCCAATTTTTGAAAAAGTTTTATTTTTCGACGGTGATCATTTCCTCCAAAGAAACTATGGGTCTGAGACGTCAAATAAGGAAGTTAGGGTCCCCTTGGAGGACCGTAGTATAATACTCTTATAGCCGTATTATAACTAGTGAATTCATTAAAGTGATCATGAATTTCGGAAAAATAAAGAAGTCATCAATTACACAAATTGAATCGCTACTGTATGTAGCCAAAAATATCGATAATACATCTATCTGTTCGCTATGGAAACACCTCATACTTCAAAAAAAATCTCGATAAAAATTCAACTTGATCTTTCCGGCTTGCGTCCCAAAACCCCGGATCGCGTTTCATAAAAAAGCTCGTTCCACCAGGCCGATCCGATGTCTTTGAATGACGACGCTTCCGGTTCCAGATCATTGTCTCGCATCAAGCAGCCAGAATTCAAGTGCGAGACGAATGACTCTGGTGTCACAATTTAATATTCTGACGATGGCCCACCCGCCACTATAATATTATGCACGTGCCAGATAACAATTCGCAATACAGTGGAGATGCCGGATTATGCATCCGGAGTCAATGACAGTTTTCGAGGGAGCATTTCCCTTGTTTGAGTTGTGTGAGAAGGTAATGCTGGTCCCGCGTTATAGTTATGTAAATTTATGGTAATATCTTCTTGTAAGAATCGAAAAATTTAATTTTGTTTAAGAAGTGGACGTATAGTTGATATACAATAAAATTTACAATTTACAATTATCAATTTACAAATTCGTAATTTAGGACTTTTTTGTATGAGCTTGGAGTTTGTTGAATGAAAATCTGTTTAAGCCCCAATGAACACCTTCAGATTTTGAACATATCATAATGTATTGTAAAACACCCCCTCTGGTTTCAAGATGTGGGATTTTTCAAGCAGGAAGTGAAGGAGAAGCAATAGTACTAACTAAGTAACACCAGTTCTTCGCAAGTTATTTGACCTCTCTTATAAATTGGGGGTATTTCCGTCCACCTTCGCCAGCTACACCTCATCCTCTTGGGCTTTTTGTGTTTTCCGGGTTAGTTTTATAGCACCCCCTCCGTAACTCTAGTCCCCTGTACCAGTCTATACAGGTTCTTCACCGGTTGACTGCTTTATTCTTCGGGAGTTACTCTAGGTTTCCCGAATATTGCCTGTCTCTTGCGGTCTTCTGACAGTACGTTTCTGGCTGTTTCTGTCCCTTTACCACATTGTCTGCAAAATTCTCCGATGTACAGTCCCATTTTGTGCAGGTGTTTTCTCATTGGGCTGTGGCCAGTGAGAAGGCCTGTTATTGTTCTAACTTTATTCCCACTCAACTTGAGTATTTCTTCGGTTCTGTGTTTTGACGGTCCTTCAATGAACGTTTTCCCGTGGTGCATGTTTGATGAGCCCACGCTGGCTAGCTCATTAGCTTTTTCATTGCCCTCGATTCCACAGTGTCCTGGAACCCACATCAAAGTTAATTTTTTGTGTTTTCTTTGAGAACGGTGAGTTCTTCTTGGCATTCCCATACCAGTCTTGTTGTCACTTTCGAATTCATGAGGGCCTTCAGTGACGCCTCGCTGTCTGTGCATATTTTGATCAGTGCATTGTGCATTTCTCTCATATTGATTTCTCTCGCGCATTGCAAGATGACGTACATCTCTGCTTGGAATACGGGGGTGTTTGTTCCTAGTGAGACGCTTTTTTTGGGAGTTTCTCCCCTCATTGTATATTTCAGCAACAGTTCCTTCCCTGGATCCGTTCGTGTACCAGATCCTCTCTCTAAGTTTGTCCCTGATGTTGTCATCTGTCCACTCCCTTCAATCTTGTATAATAACCTCGAAGTTAATGTTGAAAAAGTACCTGCTGGTTGTCATGTGGTCCATTGATTTCATTTCGAGAATGTTGCCTCCCACTATCTCCTTTATCTTATTGTGATCCGATCTGTTGCTCGTGCTTTGTTGCCTTAGAAGTTCCATTCTTGCCTCTGCCATGATTGTTATGTATGTCAATCCCAACAGTACTAACATGGCTGATGTTGATGTTGTTTTCATAGCTCCCGTTATGCTAAGGCATGCAAGTCTTTGTACCTTTCAACTCAGCCGCGGGTATTTTTTGTGTTATCTTTGTCGACCATACCAAAGTTGCAAATAGGATCATGGGTTTCACCACAATGTTGTATGTCCAATATACCATTTTGGGATTAAGACCCCATGTTTTCCCGTGTGCCCGCCTGATGCGGATGATGGTACGTTTCTTACTGCTTTCTCTTTCAAAGATATCAGCCAGAGACAGCAGAAAGGGGAAAGAATTGTGAATGAAAAAAAAAAAATCTATGATGGGGATCCAACAACTTGGATCAAAGTGGCCAGCGTAACTATACACCAATGAAATCTTCAGTTTCAATGCTGGATAGTACCATCAGTATTATTACCCTTTCATGCGAAAAACAAGTGAGGTCCATTGCCAAAAGTAGGTACCTCTCAAAAACTTGGTTTTATGTTTCGTGTTAAGAAGTATATCATTTCCTGTCAACTGGTTATGATTTATAAGGCACAAATCCGACCTGTTCTAGAATACTTTTCCCATATATGGCGTACAGCACCCAAGCACACATTGGATGAATGAACTAACTTTTTTCTCAAAGATGAGGCCAGGCAGCAGAAACTTTACCAGGCATCTCCCATTGAATGTAAATGACATTATATTGCACGAAAATTAATCTTTTTCATCGAATTCAACGCTTTTGCAATAGAAAACCTCATTATAATTCCTCTTCATAAAGGAGGTGACAGAGAATATCCCTGCAACTTCAGACCAATATCTTTAATTCCCACACTTGCAAAAATAATAGAAAAACTAGTAAAGAAAAGAATCAATCATGGAATTTTTGACGAGTAATAGAATACTGAGTGCAGAACAGTTTGGTTTTCAGAATTCAAAAAGCACAAATGATGCCATGCACAGATTGATGTCAATGATTTATAGAAGCATATAAATGGTAAAGAGCTGTCGCGGCGGTGCTGTGTATTTGATTGTGTAGATCATGATATTTTGCTGCAGAAGCTTAATCGATATGGATTTGGGGGAGTTACTCTGAACTGGTTTAGATCTTATTTCTCAGATAGAAAGCAGTGTGTAAAATTATCCACTACTTCAGATACAATTGGCATCAAGTGCGGAGTGCCCCAGGGCTCTGTACTGGGCCATATACTTTTTCTTTTATACATAATTGACCTTACAAGTCTACCAATTTCGGGAAATTTAACGTTATTTGCAGATGATACAACCATATTATGGCACCATAAAAATAAAGATAGACTCCATGAAATGATGTGTAGTGACATGGTCTTAATCAAAAACTGGTGTGATTCTAATTTACTTTCACTGAAAACTAAAAAGATAAGTGCCAGTTCTTTCAAAACTGTGATACCGGATGTGAATGTATAGGTAGCCAAATATTAGTAAATAAAGACACTGTTTAAGTTGCGTGCAAATTTCATAAGAAACTCACAAACTCAAGAGATTAATGAACTGTAATTTATTTTATGCGGTTGAGAATAGACGAAATAAAAGTATGCGAGTTGTTAAATGATCAGAAAAAAAAGAGAGAACTGAGACCTCAAGACCTTACCTGTACTCGTAAGTCTGGGCAGCGAGATGTTCTTTCTTCTGCGGTTTTCTCCTAGAGATCTCTAGTGGTCAATGCTTCTGCTGACTCAATGTTAGTCGCGTAGAATCACAATGAATTTGGTAATGTTCTGATCACTTTTTATAAGTATATGGGGTCGAGTCTATATCACGGCGAAAACAGAAGTGCCATCGAAAAATGGTTTTCTTCCATCTTTCTTCATCGTTGAGACGGGAGAGACGAGGCGAGGATCTTGAGGTGTTTTTTGGTGACTGATTTGATAGGCGAAATGATTATACCCGGGGAGCAAATAAACTATAGATGACGATGAATACCCATTATATTTAAATTAATGTGAAAATTGGTTTGTTTATAAATTTTGATAAATAAATTAATAATGTTAAACATAAAAGGACACACACAAGAGCGCATGGACGCGACAGACAGCAACATTTTAGGAATTTACTTGGACACAAATCTGAAGTTTGAGGAGTACATAAGAATCTTAAATATTTTAATAATAGATTTTTCTCATACCATCTTAAAGTCAAGGTTTCAAAGAAGAAAATGAACGCCGATAAAGTTGAACAATTGAAAATTTTGTTAACCAACTTTTTCGATCACCTACCACCTTTCCTCGAAATAATTACAGCTTATTTGAAACACAAAATGAAACGTTTTTACCAAGTTTCATTAAAATAAAAAATTATGAAGGAGATGAAAAAAAATTTAAAAAAATATTTTTAGCGCCTCTCTCATTAATTTTGAAGTTATGTTGAGAAATGATCAAGTCAAAAGTTTTAGATTGTTTAATTATCTACAACTTTTGTATCACAGTTTTTAGGATGAGATACATATTCCAGCCAGAAATCGTGTTAAACCCTCAAAACTTATATTTAGCTACCTGTTAAATCTCTAATCTCAATAACTTTTTCTTATCTAGTCTTCTCAATAAGTTGTATATTTCGGAATTACATTGAATCTGAATTATCTTTCAAAAAGTATCAATATGTCATTATTATGTCCTAGCAAATTCTAATAACTCAAAATATATTTATATACAATATGTGCAGTATATATAACAAACTAACCATAACCCTGCCCCCTTTCCGGGCTTTTACTAGTCGTCTTGATTTTTCTTAATTAACCTATAAGTGACCCTATATTTCCCGACCATCGAAATACTGCTGAAAATTTTTTTTTTGCTATATAGGACGGAGATCTAAAAACCTTTCTGAAGAGTATACCCGATTCCACCTTAAATTTTTGAGGTTTTCTCTGGGGATACTGAAATATTTCATATTTTTTCAAAAATTTCACAATTTACGTGCAGTAGATGTGTGATTTTTTTAAGTCTAGCATTCTGAGGCATTATGTGGTTGGAAAGTTGTCACATTCTGTATTGTATACTTCATATTCGAGAGACTACGTCTGGGAACTTAATTTGAATTATTCAAGTATCTGTTTATCTGCGGAAACTTTTCCGTATTACTTTCAGTGTTATCTTTTTGTGTGTGGTTGACTAAACACATTCGAGTTATCTCAGTAATCATATCATCATTGCTTATCATCCATTCCAATCTCTCCTCCACGTTAAGTTCGGTGTAAATATACGATAAGAAAGTTACATAAAGGAAAAGAAGCTAGCTGATCCAGATCAGTTAACCGTTCGTATATGAACAGAAGTGCTTATTGTGTGTGAGAAGATACAGTTTTTTCAAAGTGTGTGAAGATTTGAGATTGTTGTGCTCGCTATCGGTCGCACCTTCGATGATTGAAAGGACAATAGTGGTGGAAGTAGTACAAATGTTGGTAGGTGTGGATTTTGGAGGAACTTGCAAAAATAGTTACGAGGACAAGCGCTATTTCTCAGAAGCACGGGAATGTAGAATTGCATATCCTTCAGGAGGTGATTATATATAAAATAGTTATTTACCTAACGCAAGTGCGCAAAGAACTATTTTTCCGCACGCAAATACAGTTAGGCGAACGACGCGGAGTTCGGATAAGTTTTTGCGTGCGGAAAAGTCACTTTGCGCACGTGTAAGGAACAACATTTTTCCTACGAGCTTCATATCAGATTAAAACGAAACCATTATTGAATAATTTTTAGTTGATGAACTTGTTAGAAAGGACTAAACAACAAACAATTACATAACACTAAAAAATACTTAAGAGAAAACTAAATTATTTGTACGCAATATTTATAAGTAAATTTACATTTTGCAAATTGATTGCAACGGTATTCGTAGATTCTTGCCGACAGAAACTGAGGAAAATCTGACATCATTTGTCAAAGTTGTTTGACAAGTGCACTCACTTATTGTTGCTTGACAATATTATACCCATATTTTATTTGGAGCTGAAATACAAATATCGGAAATACGATTAAAAGATAATAGGGAATAAATACACTTGCAACGGCTTCTCATACTGCACAGAATAGTCTACAGCTAAAATAAATATTGATTTGCCATACCAGTGAGATTTTTGAGTAGTTTTACTTTTCCGCACTCAGTGCGGAAAAAATCTTATCCGCACGGCGTGCGGTAAAGTGCAACTTTGCGCACGCAAATGTATGCAGAAAAGTACTACTTTGCGCACGCTTGTAGGAAAACATATTTTCAACCGTGCGATAACTTTGGTACAGGCACTGTGTGGAAACAAAGTTCGTTTAATATTTATTAATTTTTCGGGTTTTTGCTTTTTCACTTCTACGTACGTACCTCCGTAGATCTATCGGCATTGTTCAAAGGTCAAGTAGCTCAGTGGTTGAGACTGAAGCGTTCAAAACCATTGACTGCTGGTCGGCTAGGTTCGAATCCTCAGCGACTTCAGATTTTTATCTGATGGCCCGAGAAAGTGCTAGGAATCGCACGTTAAAAGGTAAGACCTCGTTAATCCTTGGCTCGCACAAGTTTCGACTTTTGAGGGCTGCCGTTCGTAAGGGGACGACAGCTGGTTAACGGAAAAAACAATTTTTTTTTTGTTCACGATGTTCTCCGAATACACGGAGTTAAGTAGCAGATCTGAAAAGCTAAAGGCAGATTTACCGGAGTCGTAATGGACATTTTATTGCACGAGCGTAATTTTGTTTGGAAAATTTATAAAAGTTCAACACACATCATATGAAACGAATAGATAGATAAACACAGTTTCCTAATCCATAATGCAAAGGACTAGGCACGGATATAAATGGGGTTTCTTTACATCGATAGATTTTGCTGAAATTTGCTGAAAATTTGGTATAGGTTGATTGAGTAATAATTGCTACCTTAGAAGCTGCATTGGTTGAAATACAGGATATAAGAGAAAATATAAGATGGTTTCTAGGCGTCGATAGAATTTGATTAGATTTTAGTAATGCGCAACCACTATAGAGACATTCAGGATGTAATAGAAACTTCCTATTTCTTCTCATGTTGAAGCTATTTTAATATATCTTACATCAGAGCTATTAAATACATCAATTGCAACATTTTAATCGAAGTGTTAATAATTTTATATGGGTTTTCAATCTTTGTATAATAAGGCGCAGAAACATTATCTTGAAATTTTGAATAATTGTTAATAACTATCATTCACTAATAGATGCAGACGATTTATTTTCGAATAAGATCAGATATATAATCTGAGGAGCATACAGAAGCGACCGGTATCATAGCAAAAGATAATTCTACAGATGAATCTCCGTTTCTGAGTTTGTTTTTGAAACATGCTATACAGATAGTATTTTTAATCTTTCCAGAATCCTGTTGTACAACCAAGTAGCAGTGTATAAAAAAAATATTGATTTTCACTCATTGTGAAATTGATAGTTACAAAGTGAAAATAACATCGGCCTCAATATCTAACCTTGCGGATCTCTATTCCTCATGAACAGAAAATCAGAGCAGTCACATTCTACTAAGTCAGTTTGCATACGGTTGTTCAGATGAGCCCGCATTGAGAAAGACGCAGCAGCAGAAAATACCATGTGATAGAACATGGACAAAAATGATGGATATAACAATAAATCTTGATTCGGTGGGAAGCTTGCTAAAATATAGCATAACTAGGACGGTCAGTTGGTTCAAAAATATATCAACATTACAATACGAATGAATATTACAGTGCGACAAACGTAGTTGAAACTGTGAAATTCCTATTGCTTGTGCGAACTCTTGATGAAGTCCCTTATCAATGGATATATGACGGACTATATTCCGTCGTACGGCGACTAATGCGCATCATAGTCGTGCATATTTTCTGGGTCAAAATAATTTGAAATTCTGTACAGGGAAAAAAATGTGTGTAGTTTTTTTCCACAATTGTTTGACATTTTCAAACAAATTGTGTCTGGAATGGTTACAGAAAAAATTTTTGTAGAAATTTCGCACACTATTTTTTATCCTAATTTGTTGTAATAATACAGACACTTTGATTTTAGTTCGAAAATATGAATAGGACATTCATAAAATCTGTTGTGGAATCATCTGCGACTGAAAGACAAACTTTAGTCGCTATTTTCCATCGTTCAAGATAACCTCTTGGGAGGTATTCATGTTGAAAAGGGAAACATTCTCTATGAAACTTGAAAAATGTTATTTATTTGTAATATCTAACAGAAAACAACTACCTCCCCGGCACTATCCACGCTGGACATTAAACTACATCTGATAGATATTATGAAAAGACTAACTGAAAAGAAAAAACCTGAAAGTGAAAATTCGCATTTTACACATTTTACAGTTATGTATTTCATAGTTTTCATGAAGAAAAAATAAATAAAATCGCTTATGACTTGGGAAGAAATAGGAAGCTCTTATTGTTACGTCACTTCTGTTACTTTCCGCATACGTGCGGATAAGCTGTCAATTGTATAATTAATATTTAGATCTAACGCTGTTGAGACCATTTCCGGCGAAACCGCAAGTGCTACAGAATTCATCTCAAAAAATCACATTTCAGTTGTTCAATAACCCCCTAAATTTTTGTGTTTTTAGTCGGATCATTTCTCTCAGAAATAGGGGTGCGAAATTCTCTCAGACTCACCCGGTATACAATTCATTTTTCTCAAAGAATATTCAGAAATGAATTTATTTATAGAAAAATGGGGTACTATCTATCTCTGAATATATTACACCATTTATTAATTCCCCAGATAATCCCATTCTCCCGTTACGGAAAATTCATAATTAAAAAACTGAATGAAATGCCCATCAGAATAATTTTTCTCTTGTGAATATAAATTTTTAATTTGATATAAAAACAGTTCAAATGACCATCAACCAAGCATGTCATGCAATGCATTTTTTTATAGTTCACTTCTGTCTGAACCACATTTAACGATTTCCTGATAAGAATTGAAGGAGAGCGGTCCAAATGGAGTCCTTTTTAGACGATCTGCGACAAAGATTGATGGCCGTTTAACAAATATCCCGCAGAAGAAGGGATCACCCGCCAAAAAACCGTACTATTAGCAGTACACATTATAATCAAGAGTGCCTCACTCTCTTTGTCTTTGTCGCGCGCACGGTTCGTTCAGCAGAGAGTGTGTGAAATATCCTAATAACACCTCGCAGGCAATGATAAGCGTAATCAGATAAAACGGGTATATATATCATATCACAATGGCAGAGCAAAAATGATTACGAGAGATGTTCCTTCCTATATCTCGGCTGCTCGGTCGGTAATGTGAATCACGCTTTGCCGGTTCTTACACTCGCTTCTTTACGCCCTGATTTATATATTATGCTGCAAATATCTCGTAACTCTATAAATCTTTGAATTCGTGATGTGCTCGAATTTAATTCACCCCCAACGCCGAGTTACTATGATAAGTCAGACGCGACGTTGACTGACGATCTGAAAAATATTTGGTTGTTATGAATTGATCGGGAATGACTCGATAACTATCTCAGCTCGATTAGAACGCACAAATGTACAGGGTGTTACGAGAAAAAGGTTACGTTGGGCACAACTTGAAAAGTGTGACCTCGCATTTTCAGTATAGAGGATTTTTTAATATTTCTTCTTCATTTGTCGGTTGATTCGTGAATTGCCATTATTTTGGACCTAGTGTGAGACTCATTAATTCTCAGTACCACCTGCATGTAGGTCCAATTGCCAATTGCCAATTTTATCATGCCTATATTGTCACCTGTATCCAGTACTTTCGTACCTTGTACGGGTTTGTACAAGTGCTTCACTAGATGGGACCTGTATAATAGTATAATTCTGAATCGCCAGTTGGATGCCCCAGAATTGCCTGATATCTTTTGCGGTCTAGTGTACACAACAGCAAGCACGGTATGTGTATCACTGTTTTATGATCCTTATCACGCAGTCTGTAGGTCATGTCTCCATTATACTGTCCATTTTGTTGAGGTGTTCCGTCACTGGTGCATGATCGGTCAGGAGCCGCTATTTTCTATTCTTTCCCGTGTTTGTTTCCTGGGATGCTTTCCCAGTAAATTTTCTGTCTGTCCCCAGTCCAAGACACTCTCACTGCACACTTCGGTACCACCAGTGACTGCCCGTGGTTTGGGAGATTTTGCGAACCTTTTCTTGCTAGTTCGTCTGCTTTCTCATTGCCTGCAACTCTCTAGTATACTGGTACCCATATCAGTTTGTTATGATTCCGGTCTACCAGCGCTCTCAGTTCTACTGTCCCATACTGGTTGATATGCCACTTACTTGTTGCACAAGGCCTTGGGTGTTTAACTGTCTGTCAGGATGTTGCTATGCGCGTTTTCAACGTTTCTTCCTTTTGTTCTCCTTCGCGGATTGGATGATGGCGTACATCTCTGCCTGGAAGACAGAGGTATGGTTGTTTGTCCAGTGAGTAGCTAATGCCAATACTTAGATTCCTGGAGAACACTCCTGAGCCAGTCGCATTCTCAGTTTTGGACCCATTTGTGTACCAGATTTTCCCTTGTGGAATTTCCTTGAGTTGCAAGCATTCCCACTCAGTTATGTCTGGTATCAATCCCCTTAATTGCTAAAGCAGTACTGTTTCGAAATGTAATCCGTTCTTGTACCCAGCGCGTCTTCAATAGAGCACTGTCAGCTGACGTCACAACATGGCGGTGATCAGTGAACAAAAAATTTGAATTTGAAAAGAAAATTGTTTTTTGCGGTGGTTAGTGGTTAATTGTGATTTTTTTGAACTTTACTAAATTAAGTGATCCTATTATTTGGTAGTATTTTGAAATACTCTTGTTTCAAATGAGAAATCGTATAATTTTACTAGTAATACAAAACTTTCCGTCTTTCATAACATCCTCGAATGTTGACTTCAATGTTAACTGTAAATTCCCAGTGTTTTTTTTGTCCTACGTATTTTGGGTAGGCATATGGTCCGGATGTTCGGAACCATCTGACTAGTATGTCTCTGTACTCCAGCAGTTTCTATATGTCTCTGCCTTGTTTGTATAGAAGGACATTTGGAAATTTCACGTACTGGTCTGGATCGGATCGGTTATAACAACCCATAACATCACAAGTCCTCATGATTTGTGTCCTCAAATGTAAAAGAGAAAACTGTTTGTATGATATCTTTCATCATAACAACGCCGTATTTTTGAATTGAAAAATCCATGTTTATAACACCTCTACAGTCTTATGCACTCAATTCAGGCTATACACAATGAATTTACACTCACTAAAATGCCAAGAACGTGTTTTCAGAATTTTTTTCGCAGAAAATCCACAAAAAAGACACGCGTAGTCTTATGGAAAATGGCTTTGTTTGTCCCCCATCGAATTCTTGACAACTGTCAAATTACGCCACTGACAGTGATCTATTATAATACTAAAGGAGGGAACGCATTAGGCGGTCGCGAACCCGACGCATCGCGACCTGCGGTGGGATTCTGTGTACCATAGAATTCTATTGTCGACAGTTTTATCTCTTTCTCTCCCATGAATTCAACTATAATGTCATTTCACTTTTTCTATCGACAATAGAATTCTACGGTACACAGAATCCCACTCCTGAGCTGGTCTCGACTCCGCTAGGTAAAGATATTTCCCATGTTTTATAATGCATGCATTTGCACTCGGCGTTGTAGGGCTACGCTCATACGCGACGCGCTCTCCTTCGATCCTTCAAAAGAATCTTGGGAGACCGCGTTGCGATCGAGATGAGCTCGGGAACGTCTAGTGCACGCGTTTTTGATGATCGCGTACCACGCTATTTCTATGAATCGTTTACAATCGCAATAAATCGGCAACATCCGTCACCACTGACGCTGTTTACATTCGTTTAGTTGTTGTTGTGTGCGATAGTTCTCAAGTAGTGCAATATTGATGATGAAAAGTTGATTATATTAGTTGAAAAAAATAATATAATAACGTTTGAAATTCACCTTCTACTTGTCTGCTTCTGTTAATTGGATGAATCCAAAATCTCGCGCGCGCCCTTTTCTTAGACGCTTTTCTTCCTCTTCAACCCCTTGTCACTTGTAAGACCTTTTTTGGGATGAATATTAGATTTTTGATCCAGTTTCAAATCTGCCACTCAATAAAATGATTCCAATTGATTTTTTTTTGGATTGACGTGGCCGTTACTTGATGGAAATCCATAGTTATGACACTAAGGTAAAAAACGATTAAAATTTCCACAATATTTATTGTCTTTGCGACATTTTTCGATACACAGTATCTTTTTCAACGGTTCCCCTTTTTTAAATTTGTTCAATTGAGCGGTGGTTGTCTTTCGAGATTTCCAGGTAGAGTCATTATTATGTCAATTTTATAAGTTGTAGGAGTCTAGGTATTAGCGATAATTATAGGTAGTCCCTAATTATGTTAATGGGTAAGAAAGGTATTTAAGTAATTTCAATGAAGAATAGTTTAATGTACTATACATGCTTGAAAAAGATACTGTGTATCGAAACATGTCGCAAAGACAATAAATATTGTGGAAATTTTAATCGTTTTTTACCTTACTGTGATTCCAATTGACAAATGACAAGCGGTTCCCGAGTTACCGAGGAAAGAGTACGGTTGCTCTGGTGTCAGATAAATCACCGAAGTTTCAGGAGATAGTCACCGAATTTTCATGAATTTAGTATATACGGATCGACAAATTACCAACCAGAGTAACCAAGGATATATACGGACCATACCCTTAACGAATAAGAAATTCAGAAACATATCAATGTCAAACTACTCATTTTCGTAACCAACACCGCGATAATTGATAAACAAATGAATAAGTGAAAAAACCACTAGTGTATTTGTCGCTGTAAAAGTTAAAGCTAACTTTTGCCGCTGTCAAAGTGACAATTGTACAGTGGCATATATGCGATTTTTTATACATGAATTAAATTGTCAGTTGTATTGAAGATTTTCATAAAAAATGTTTAATGTTGGTATTATTTTGTTGTTTACTCTCTATTTGAAAATATATAAAAATGGCAAAAGAACATTTATTCCGTATTTTCTTGTAGAGCATCATTTTTATTTCTCAAACGTAGACCTATAATTTTTTAATGAGGACTTCCCAGTCAGGATTCATAATTGTTTTGAAAAAATTGTTCATTTTTACAATCTACAGATTCAACATGTTCTGATCCGAGTAGTATTTTAATACTGGAACTGATTACCCCTGGCTGGGTGTATGAGTTTTGTGTACTATGGAATTAGTTATCTTAGAAAATGAATCTTAAAAAGAAATCTTGTCGGATAAGGAATGTCTACTATCTGTTAATTAAAAAACATTGAATATGAACTCAAATAGGTTGTCATTTAGATTCATTTCATTTTTGAATAGCATCATTATTCTCGAAATGCTTTTGAACCGATATCTGAATAGAGATTTCAAGGCAATAGTCGGTACTAATGGTACTGGGAATTTCGAAAATGTTTTGCTCTTTCATTTATCACAGGATGATAGAGAGGTTACATGTGGAACTTTTCCGCCTTATTATTCGGATACATATATTTCTGAACTAATATATAAAACCCTTTATTTAGCTGAACTATATTCCTTTGATTTTTGTTCGAAAATGTGAATACGATATTCATAAAATCTGTTGTGGAGGTATTGGGGGGTATTCATGAATACCTCCCAAGAGGTTATCTTGAACGATGGAAAATAGCGACTTAAGTTTGTCTTTCAGCCGCAGATGATTCCACAACAGATTTTATGAATATCCTATTTATATTTTCGAACAAAAATCAAAATGCAATGCCCATGACAGGTCTATGTCAAAAAATAACTTTCAAAGTGTTACCGCAGAAGAAATATTTCCCTCATATCAATCCATGATGTGTATAACTGCTTCTGAAGAGCCTGTTTTTTTTCAATCGAAATAGATTATCATCGACCAAAATGTATTGGGGATTAAATGTGAAAGAAGCGAAGTAGTTGTTTTCTGTTAGATATTACAAATAAATCACAATTTTTTATTTTTCAATTTTCATGGAGAATGTTCCCCCGTTTTTCAACATATATTCCTTTATTGGCCCAAGCTTTGTTTTCTTTTAAACTTATTACTTATTGACTTCGAACAATCGGATACATTTAATAACTAGTTCAGGCAATATTATAAGATGAGTAATTTGAATTAAAAAAACGTTTCAAGAGTCTGAAAGGTATTTGAATCGAAGCACAATTAATTGAAATCTCCTTTTCTGTCCATGACAGATATTCGACAGAAAACTATAGCTAATGCAAGGATGAAAGTTGTGACCGGTTTATTGCAAGTTGCTGCTTCAACCTCAACAATTATATGGAAAGGTCATGGCTGTGAATAACGAGATTATGACGTAGACGGCTATCAAATGTCTTCCAACTTATTCTGTATTGATAAGAGGCAAGTACCTCTAAACTGACTGATAGATGGTTATTACTTCCCGCTCTGCTGTTTGATTGCGACTATAGACCAGTAGAGATAGACATGAAAAATCGAAAATTTAACAATAGTTCCAAAAGTTTTCAAACTTTGGTCAAGTGAAAAATGCATCGAGAAAGGAATAAATCTCAGTTCGGAACCTGTTCCGAAGTCCGCAACATTGTCTAAATCGCATTTAATTTGAATTTTGCTGTATACTCGTTGAGAAAATTCCAAAATTTCTGCAAACTTGAAGTAGTATTGAATATATTATTTCATATCACGAATCAAGTTTGCAACCAATTCAAGTGTACGGAACATTTTTTTTAACGACCTATAATGTTTTTCTTTGATGTACCATAAGAGAAAATTCCAAAAGTTCTGCAAACTTGATAGATACATCGGAAAATATTCCGAACAGTTGTGCAGAATTGCAACTTAGGTTGAACGGAAGATATATTTTTTTTATTCGTGATCATTTTTTTGATAAAGGTGGTCTCGAAATAATTGCAAAAGTTTTGAAACTTTGTTGCAAATTTTCAAAACATCTATTTGCAAATTGTATGAAGTTCCGGATCGTGTACAAGGTTGAAAATTTGTGAATGCATCAGCATAGATGTTTTCAAAAGGACATGGCACTGAATACATTTAGATTTTTTTGATTTTTTTTATATATCACTGCAGAGATCAAAGGAAGCAACTTTCTTCATTATACTTTCTTTCTGGCCCTTCGGTGTCGTGATTTCATCATGTTATTTGCTCCTATCTATTGCCAAAGAAACCAAGTTTTTGTTCAAAATGAAAGTTTATCTGATAAAATGAAAGTTAATCTGATAAAATGAAAACCTCTTACCCTCGAAAAAAATCGGGCGCAAATTCTTATTGGGAATTTTGACAAATATCAACATTGATTTTCTCGTAAACTATAGCATATGCAAAAAAATTATTAGAAACTTTGTTGTGGGAAATCTGTCAATTTGTGCAGTTTTTTTCTGATAATTTCAATGGTTGACGAGTTATAAGCGAAAACATCAGGATTTATTTGACCAAAGGGTTAATTGGCTTTTTAGGGTTGAAGCCATACACCTCCAGAATGAATTATCGTGGTTTTATGATAAATGGGACCTCTACTAATAATTTATGAAAGACCACTACACCGACTGTACTAATAGAAGTATGTATGGATTATGAATCACGACGAACCCCGTATTTCGCCGTGAATCGAAAAATACTCGCGTGTTTCCAGATAACATTCATTAATTTTGAAGTCGTCGAATATGTGGAATAACCGAAATAGCAGAGTTTTTGAATGTTCGCCGGGAGTCTGCAAGCCCTAATGGCAGATCATTAAGGCCCAGGTAATCTGTTCCCGTTTTTCTGCACGAAAAGATAAAAATAATAAATCATTGTGGTCTCCATGAACATTCTCTCCTCATGCAATTCTGATTACGGTATAACCGATAACTAATGGAGTCGATCTCGCTGCACCCTAATCTCGGGATACGGGTGACCAAGACGGCAACCCGACTTCAATGAAATTGAGAATTGTATACCGCGCGTTTGAGGAATATGAGAAG
This sequence comes from Chrysolina haemoptera, assembly GCA_958298965.1. Taxonomy (NCBI): domain Eukaryota; kingdom Metazoa; phylum Arthropoda; class Insecta; order Coleoptera; family Chrysomelidae; genus Chrysolina; species Chrysolina haemoptera. Next base: position 27,412,270 of record OY282592.1, on the reverse strand, counting down.
GATAAGGTGGTAGAGGACGGATGCACTTTTCTTTTTTCGTTGTAACTCTTGTTACCTCATCATTGGGGAGTTTTTTATTGGTATATTTTCAATAAATAATCGATCCCACAAAAATTGTGAAAACGATTGATGGTTACATCAACAAAATTGTAAGATACCTGCCAATGAAGTAGATAATCATCTAACTTTGGATTCCATGGTTCGTTTCAAATTAAGTTTCAACTAGTAAATGTATATGTCACAAGTCACTTTCCATTAAAACCATTATAACAGAAAGAAATCTATTATTTAACAATGAGCTTATCAAGTTAGAAACTAGATAGTTTCTAGATAGTTAAATAGATGATTTCTAACTTGATAAGCTCATTGTTAATTAATAGATTCCTTTCTGTTATGATATGTTCTTTGCGAACAAGTGGGTATTGTTTAGTTTGGCTGAGATTAAGATGGCGCTCGTGGTTTGGTTAACGCCGACCTACAGGTGGTGTCTCAGCTTTTGCCTTGACATGGATTGATAATTTGACCATTTGTTGCATTGTGTGCAGATACCTACCATATACTGATGAGGGCAAGAACCCAAAAATCGATCTAGAGGTGGTCCAAATGTTTTAATTACCATTTCCATGCAACTAGCAATTGCGGAGATAGCCTTGTAGAAACTCAGCACGGCAATTCATTGGATAGATTTTGACCCAAATACATTCCTATATTATGTAGGAAAATTGCAGTGAGCAGCCTGGTATGGCAGGACATCTAGTTTCTGACTTATGTATATACACCAATAAATGACTAATTGATGATTGATATGAATTTGGGAAATTGATCAGATATGAGTGAATCAAATAGATGCTGAAGTTATTTTGAAATAGTTCATATCACTGTGTTTGGTGTAGTTGCCAGTGTTTCGAATGAATATAATAACATTTTTGGACAACATAAAGTCCTGTAAGAGTAAGGATTTGCTTTGATTTGTCTCTCTTAAGGATGTTCCATAATTCAGAATAATCAGATTGTACATTATTCGCAATATTTGTTCTGGACGACGAACACGTGATTAATTTGAGATGCAAGACCCCACAATTTTATATTGATTAATAAAATAAAAATGTTTGGTTGCAAAGTAGTAGTGTATAAGAGACATTTTTCGGAAGGAGAACAGAGAAATAACATTTGTTCAGTCTGGAGCAAATAAACTGGATGTGATTATTCCCTCTCATATCGCTGTCTACTTTTGTATCCACCAATTTTATATTTTTTGCAGTGTTCATAGGTATATTTTCTGTTTCAAGATTTATTGTCCGTGCACTTGGCATACAAACGGTTTTTTATAGATTAATTATGAAATGGTTCCTTTTGTGGAAGGTAAATGATTGTTCTAAAACTACCAACATTTGATTTTTTATCAAGTTCATCCATAGATTTTGCCGATACAAGAACGGTGGTACCATTAACGTATTAGGTACATGAATAGCCTACTTTTGATACATAGAATGGAAACTAATTCATATACAAAAGTAATTGAAGCGATCCTAAGTAAAATTCCAAGAAGAACATAACCTAACCTAACCTAACCTATCGATAAAACTTTCCTGAATATTTCAGCTTGTGTTGGCTCATGTCTACCCTCTGCGGAAACGTAGGGCTGTGCTCACACAACTTCACTGATCCAGTGGCGTATAAATGAAGGTTGTCATACCAAAAAATGTTTGAATCATTAGGTACAGCTCTCAAATTTTGCAGGTACATGACAGACGAGTATGCCATTTATTTTTCGGTGAAAGATGGTAGTTCACCCTCTATAGTATAGGTACCTATATACAGTTACTAATTTACGATACGTACCTACCAACACGCGCTTATTATTTTTAGATATTGATTGACAGCAGATCTAAAGCATTTCTAATATCTTTATCCCTATTAAATGGTATTATCATAATTTTAACTTTCACATGTTATCCAAGTAATACTCGAAAATCACTAGAAATTCAATCACATTTGCATTGGGCGATCTCTAAGTACATAAGTATATGGCTGATATGATAATAATTTTATCATTTGATTTGAATCAGATTTCAGTAATCTTGTAAATTTGTAGGATTATTGCGTCATTTCAAAGTGAAATTCTATATTTGGTTTTATTTGTTTTATTGTGAAATCGTTAATTTATTATATATATTAATTAAATAGTTGCAATATCAATTCGTAATTCCAGTGAAAAGAAAAAATTATTGAGATATGAAACAATAAATACTTATATTATATATATTATGTACATACACCTATGAATAAATACTCCTCTGAAATCCAGTGGTCTTATCTTCGTTTCTTTTCAACTCGAAATTCTTCTGGTAGTGTTCATCCGTATAGAATCCCTGGTACAGGGTAACTATGAAAATGGTACAGTGTGATCTCCCAACCAAAAGCAGTGGAAAACTAAGTGAAATTTCGTACAAAAAAATTACCTTTTGTATGTGTGGAGAAACGTCGCGCCCCACCCGTGGATGAACTCACTTGGGCCACCAGAATCTTTGTTCCTTCTCCTTATTCAAACATTGAACTGAAGCAGGTGATTTAAAATTGAGTTTTATCAGGACTCCCAATCAGAAGTTGCAAAATGAATGATTTTTGCAGAACACAACACATCACAACCATGAAAGTTAACCGTTGGTGTCGAATGAACTTTCCGTATACGCGGAGAACACGATGTCACAGATCGTACCTATAGGTGTTTCATTCAAGCAAGTATTCTTCTACTTGAAGAAGCCATTGTATGGCGAAACATTTGTTGTAAACGTTAACATGAATTTTCATCAAGTATCGGCTAGATCGAATAAAAAAAATCAAATAATAATTCAACTGTATTCATATATTTATATTTCCTTTTTTGTGGATGTTTCAATTGATGGCTATGATATTACTTTTAAACTTCAACTATATAATGTGTACTGATTTTAGTGAACATAGAAAAAAGCTGTCTAGTGCAAGAACCTACTGATGGAAAGATGGAAAATGCGACTAAAGTTTGTCTTTCAACTTCAGATGATTCTACGTCTGATTTCATGAACATCCTGTCCACAATTTCAAAAAATCAGCTTTAACATTTCTACAAACATTAATAAAATGTCCTCTTTTTATACAAGTTTCAGCAAACCCTTTATATGTGAATATTAAAAGTATACTTATGTGTCGATTTCAGAGACACCACTGTACTTTAGAGTTTATATTCAAAATGTTATGTAAGAGATTGATCGCGATAGTGACAGCGGTGTGTCTTCAGAGGACGACTAAACTTCAAGATATTGAAAATTTATGATTCAAGTTGCTGCAAAGTGATGGTATCGGTACTCAAACTCATTTGAGTATTCTAACCAAAATGAACATATGCTAATATATTCTTTAAATCCGATAAAACCACAGATATCTTGGGAATTAAATGATGCTTTTGTTTATTTATAGCTGAAGTCATGCTTTGACAATGCGAGATGAGAGATACTATCTCATGAACCAAATACGTTATCTTCGACTATGTAAACAATTATTTGATAAAAACATCAGGTGCGATATGCGATCTGTATGAGATACGGTTGTTGCATAGCAACAAGGAATGCCTGTATAAATTATACTGTCTACACATTGGAAGCAGAACAAAGATTTTGCACTAACCATAGATGAACATAGACAGATTGAATGTAACATGGTAACAACTGTTACCCAATACATTTCGATTATTTTTGTGCTGAAACTTTTGGTGCTCAATAATTATTTTCTTCATATTTGTTCTTGTATGAAATGTTTATTTTTCTCTCACCTTTTTTTTACCTTTTAGTCCGGTGACAGACTAGAGAAATTGATTGCGTGAAACATGTTTACATGAAACTAGTTTCTCGTTTAGTGCACATTGTAGAAACTATTTTCATATTTAATATTATTAAAATAATTAGTTGCAAATATGCTTTTCGATGAAGAAGATGTAGTGTTATTATGGTGGACGAACCGTAGACGCCGAAATAGAGTAATTAAGAAAAAACAATGCTTTTGTGTCTACGCATCCTAGTAATCAAAAAAACTTGCAACATAGCGCGACCGCCATTGGAGAAGAACCCAGACAACACCCAGATAAGTTTCAACAGTTCTTTTGGCATTTTTCCAATATACTCGAATGACCCCAAAACTTTTTGAAGTTTTGCTGATGCAAGTGGGACTAGCACTTCAAAATGATGCATTAAAAAATACTTTACCGCTTCCTTTTGAAAAAAATCCGGTTGAGTTTATCATCGGACGAACCAATCCGCTATCATCAAAAAATCATACACCGAGAGAAATATCTATTAGCTGTAATACAAAATTGTGTAACCGTTAAATGATTTCTGAATTGAATAGGCGCCAACATAGTTCACTTTTCAGTATGAACAACGTCTTTTTTTCAAAACAATTGTATTACTGTTAAAAGTCTCTCACTTAATAACGTATTTAAATATTGTTTTTTCCATACCATCTTTTAACTGCAATCGTGTTCTTTGTCAAAACTAAAAGGTAACATTTAGAGACAAAAGGAACGTTTTGAAAAAAAGACCTGTTTCATGTTGAAAATGTTTACATTTTGCATTCATCCGAGAAAATTTAGTGGTTACAATATTTCAATTAGCAGCTATAAGATTTTTTTGAAAAAATACTTGTATAACTAGATTTTTCTGGGTGTATAAATGAGAAGGCCTATTCTACCCATACAAAGTTTAGGGAGTTGGAAATATTTTGCTAAGAAAGAATTGTTTGTAGTTTAATAAGTAGCACCGAATTATTATACACTGCTTTTCTTTAATGCCCCCCCTTTTATTTTTTGAACGGGTTGACTCAAAAAATTGAAACTTTGGAAATTGATGCATGAATACTATATTTTGGAGTAAAATTGACAGATGAAACTTCGAAGATAGCGACTGAGCGCCATCTGAAAAAAAATTAAATGGAAAGGGGTCTTGTGACCATCCTTTTGAAGCTCCTGACAAATACTTCACAACCCTAGAATATAAAGTCAATATCTTCACCTACTACAAAATGGCGGAAAATTAAATAATTACCTTTTTTGAGTTGACCCGATCGGAAAATAAAAGAGGGGGGAGGACATTAAAGAAAAGCACTGTATATTTTAGTAATCTGTTCAAATGAAATTAAAATATGCTGAACATCGAACGTTTTGAAATTTTTATTTAATATCTGATAATATCGATAATATATATATATATAAGTTTTTCCTATTTATAGATAGATATCCGCATTCATCAAGTGGCATGAAGTAAAAATCGAATTAATGTGGTGTACTCAATATTGCTGATTACATATTGAACCAAAAATTGTGCTAACTGATAACGATACTTATCGATATCATTATCAAAATCGTGCTTGATACTCAAAGTGGAGGAAGGAATCATCGTTCACATCATATAGTGAATATGATTTATTTAGACACTCTTGTATGTCATTACTTATTGAATTGGAGTGTCTTGTCTTTTATGATATAAATAAAAGATTATAATTGCACAAGACTTTGAAACAAATTATTGATCTTTCCGATTTATAATGCAGTCTAACAACTTCCTCTTGTTTACATTTGAATAGATTGGAATTTTTGTTTTGAATTTTGTTTGGTCAGATGGTAGTTTCATATGCTCTTCGACAACCACAAAAAATACCTCATTCGAGACGTATTTCAATGCTCTATACTACAGCAAAATTTCAGACAAACATATTTATCCAAAACAAAATGAAGTAAACTGATAATAGAATTTTTTCTACAAATGTCAAAAAATTTTGTTCTAAAATAAGTAATATACTTAGCTAATATAAAAAAAATAAAATTAGGTAGTGTAAAATTTTATCACAATTTGAAAAGTGTCAAAAAGCCTGAATTATTGTTAAAAATTAAGTAGTAAACGGTTTCTTAGATTTTTGCTCGATTGAGGACAATAAAGGTTGAAATATAAATAAGTATTTCGCGCACAGTGTCATGGTAACGAAGGAAAATTAAAAAAAGGGTTATTTCGCAAATTGTTATCAATGCGCGATCCTTGTCATTTTTTGACGTTTTAGTATCTCCAAAACTTCTCTGTTCCTCAGAATGGCAGAGGGGAGATGATTTCCTTGATTTAACTGAAGTATCATTACTCTCCTGCCTTGTTATTTAAATTATTTCCAGACATGGCACCCATCTAACAAAATAATAATATAATGGGTTTCTTCATGATAAATGTATACCGGGTGACAACGAAGAAATCATTGGCCAGAGCATTATTCAATTGTTTTTTAAGTTAGAATTTTGACATTTGTATCGAAGATATAGTTTTTTAGAACCCATATTTTCCATGAAAAAAAGTTTAATACACCGAGAGAAATATATATTAGCTGTAATACAAAATTGTATAACCATTAAATGATTTCTGAAAATGTTCACATTTTTCATCCATCCAAATTTAGTGGTTACAATATTCAATTAGCAGATATAAGATTTTTTTGAAAAAATACTTGTATAACTAGATTTTTCTGGGTGTATAGTAGTAATCATGGGGAGGCCGCTGCTGCAGCCAGGCAAGTAGGCCCCGATGGGCCCTCTTTGCCATCCCCTGCTCTCCACATAACTACATTGCCTCTTCTAGTCTTCCTTTCCGCACCTTTGTGACCTTCTAGTGAAGATCAGTATGTCCGTCCACTCTAGTTCGATGAGTTCCTCTTGTTGGAGTTTTTCGACTCCGAAGATTTCGAATCTTAGCCTCTCTGGGTGTATAACTTCAATATTACCGAAAATAGACCTATAGATCTATCATTTTAAATGGAACCCTGTAGATATTTTTAAGCCATTCGGTAGAGCATAAATTAAATGATTTCTTAAGAGGAAGTTGTATACTATATTATAAACAGTGTATGCAAGGCTTTGGTAGTCCCTAACTTTTTGGTTCATTTTTCACTTTAAGTGAATTATAAAAAAAAAGTTATATCCACACTCTGGCAAACTTCTCGGACTATGTCCGACTACTATTATTTGTTGATAATTATTCGCATTTAATGAAATAGTTTTTTAAATGGATTAAATGTTCATGAACACTGCCTACCTGACGTACACAATAAATCATATCTTGGAATTTCTGTCATTCAACAGGATGCGTTGCTTTCAATACAGTTACGGTTCTGATGAAATGTCTTGATTCATGCAGATTATGTTTTGGTTGGTTTCCGGGTTTTGCCGGTTTTCTTCGGTTGAAATGTTCAAACGTTTCAACTGCAACTCAGTCATCTTCAGGGGCGTGATCGAAGTACTCAGATTATTTTTGATTTTTTAACCATCGTTCCTTTTTTTTAAATAACTTTCTTTCTGTCAGCTCTACCAAGAAATGTAATATAAGTCTTTTTGTTGAGAATGTAATTATGATTCGAAATACATGATAAAATGTTGGCTGTTCCATTTAAAATAATATCATTCAATGAAATATTCTGAGAACGCGACTGTAATTTTTTTTCCCATTTTTAAAGTCAATAATAATAGAGTTGGCCATGATGCCGACCTAATCTGAAACAGACTATAATAATATAAACATCAAACATTGAATTCAGATTAAATTTTAATGATTTTAGATTTTTTATTTGAATTTTTTAACGGCTACCTCGGGTTCGTTTTTGCCGTTATGGGTATGGTTTCATTATAATCTAGAATTATTATCAGTATGTCAATGATTGGAATCATTTATCTTTTATCTATATATCTATCTGAATATCAAATAACTTTGTTTGTATAGGTTTACACTTGGGTAAACATGGCGGTTTGATAAGAAATATTATGGTAAACTTAAAACGCAGTTTAGTTTTCAGAATCAATCTAAACAGGATTCTCAAAAAAACAAAATTGTAACTCAGGATTATCGAGATGGAGACTGCTACACACGGATCGAGTGCACCGTCCAGTTTTCATGAGACTTGATGAGGCTTGATCAAGTTTGCAGTGCATGCATACAGTATCGGAACATAAATCTACGAAAGCGCAGGAGGGCCACAAGGGTTTTTTTTTTCATCACGTCGACTTTAAAGTCGAGATTTCGACTTTTTTCTCAAAATTTCGACTTTTTTTTCGAAATTTCGAGTTTAATGTTGAAATTTCGACTTTTATGTCGAAATTTAATCATTTCGACTTTTTTCTCGAAATTTCGATTTTAATCACTTCAACTTTAAACTCATTAAAACGTTAAAGTCGAAGTGATGAAATAAAAACCCCTTGTGGCCCTTCTGCGCTTTCGTATAAATCTCCGAATTCAGCTCGATAAATTTTCAAAAAAAATCGTTTTCGTTGAAATTGAAAAATGTATTCGCTGATAAACGAGGTCTTGTTATATTACCCCCGAAACAAAAAAGTCACAGAGTAAAACGGTGGAAGACCAGGTCGTAACGTAATGAAGCCATATGCATGGAAAGTTTGGAGAGAGTAAATTTTTTGCCGATGGGCACTATAATGAATAATTATAGGAATAAATACAGTATCGGAAACTTTTCATCTGGGGTATAGACAGAAATCTACGCGAGCAACAAGGAACGCAATGATATAATAATAAAACATAAACAAGAGAGACAAACCATTGTACGCCTCTCCTGTTACCCCACCCGACACATTAACGGACCACGTGGCAATGCGACACACCGATAACAGCTCACGTCGATATCCCTTCCTCGAACGAGTAGAGGAGAAATTGTAATGATCTCTCAACATATAGCAGGCTATTCTTTACGCTCTCTTGAAACCACCATACCCAAGATGAAAATTTTCCGATACTGTATATCCAACTCACGACAAGATCCAAAGGCCTAGGTCATTCCATGTGGAGAGGGGGTAATCAATCTCACTGTCACAATTCATGAGATTTTTTTTCCTTAGCTGAATCCGTAAAAAAATATTACTGGGCTTATGGGTAATCACCATTTTCGCATATTATTCATTCATTTACCTTCACTCAAACTATGGGGTGGTTGGTAATTACCCCATCACCCCCACCCCCACCCCCCTCCTAGGCAGAGACTATCGAGTGTACAGTCCAGTTATTTTTTATTTTGTGGGGGTCGCAGTGTCGCAATGTTGGAGGACAACGATATAATGACGATCGATTTTTTTATTGGCTTGGAAGATTGAAACTAAAAAAAAAAAAAGAAGATTTTGGTGTGAAACCTGACTACCATTCCCATATAAATGAAATAAAATTAAAAGCTCTGATTGCTTTTGAGAGATCGTTAAGTAACGATAGTCGTTGCCGACCGATGTTTTACCATTTTTACTTCCACCCACAGTGTCAAATTCCTGTAAGAAAACGACTACTCCCTTGGCTAATACCACGATGGGTATTAAATTATATCTGACGGATACAAGTGCAATGTTTCTGATTGTAGTTCCTTAGTACAGAGCATACAATTGCAAGTGCTCATTGTAACCAAATAGAAAGATATTGTTTCGATTCAGACAAAGTGACCACCTGCAGGAGATTATTCCTCTCATCAGTGCAAGGATACTCCATCACAGACAGCTGTAGTGCTATCTCTGATGAAACGTAGTCTACGCCGCTCCAAATTTGGAGCATATTTTGTTGCTAACAGAATTTCTAAAAATAAAGGTACTCATTGACTTTTGAACTGAAGTTCATTGAAACTGATAAAAATTGAGATAAAAGATCCTTGTCTTCGCATTCTATCTTTTGGTAGTGTCAAGTGTCAAGTATTATTCTCCGTCATGAGATATCTCATGATTATCATCACATTTACCATGATTATCATCAGTTTTGCATTTCTTTTATCAATAATCATTTCTCAAATCTGCTTTTTCGTTATTTGATGATTCTGTTCAGAATTCATAGGTGAGAATTGATTCTGAAGTAATTCTGGAAACTGAGATAACAAATATTGCCTTTTACTACATACTTTTTTTATACAACATATTCCTAGAAATTGATTTCGATAACGAATACATCTTCATCTTAAAATAATAATTACCATGCTTCACTAATTTTTGCTGTCATCACAGGTGTTCATTTTCCCATTTTCTATAAACTGCCTTCAGACACAGGAATTCTTGATAAAGGTGAATATGTTTCTTTCTGTTTTAAAAAAATCTCAAAATCCGCCTAAACAAATATGAAGGTGGTATGCAAAACTCCGTATAAACTACAGAAAATCTTGAGTACTCTCAAACATGAGACAGACGAAAGAAAAATGTCGGAAATTTATGAAATTACCTGCAAGGACTTCGAGAAGAAGTATGTAGGTCAAACTAGAAGATACATTGAAGCACGATTCAAAGAACACATTGCCTATGAGACCAAAAAATCAAGTGTGCAACACCCACCGGTTCTATGACAAAAGTTTGAAATAAATTAGACTTAATAGACTTCAAGAAGTATTCCTTGTGTATTCCAGAGTCTGGAAATTACGTCAATAGCCTATAATTTCTAAAAAATTCATGTAATCTAATTCAAAACAAATTTTATAAAATATAAATTTAGAGCAGGTAAATTACATTCTGATGATGACATAATGTTGTTGGCAAACGCGCGTCGAGTGAAATTTACGTCGTTTTTTGTTTGGGAAGTATCCATTTATTGGAATGATAGTCCTTATTGTTTCAATCTCAATCATAAAAAAAAAAGAAAATTGCAACATTCCAAATGATAATGGCGTTATCATTTGGTTTATTTTAAGATGATGAAATGGAACAATGGAAGAGAAAATAGTGTAAACATGATGTTCTCTTACGAACAAGTTATTTTAAGATTTTCCATGACAGATAAAAATATAATAACACTGATAACTTATTTTCACAAATCAAAATCATCATTCAAAATTAGATAGTCGTTTTCCAGTTACTTTCGATTGTAAGAAAACAACAATTTATGTTATTCGGAATCGTGACCAAGAGTAAGTTTCCGAAAAGGCATTTTGATTCGATGGAGTTCATCAATATTCATTTGGCGACATCAACGTAAATGTATATAATTTATTCAAACGTCAAAGATATTTTATTAATGCATTTTCACCCCGATTTCCAACATTGAAATGGTTAGGTTGAATAATGGACATTTTTCTTATTGGTTCCCTTTGTGTCCCTTAATTATGAATAAATGAAAATGAATGAACGCACACAAGTCTGTTATGTATGGCTGTTCCTTTGTTAGTAAGTCAGTAACTAACTAAGTAAGTAATTTATTGATGTAAAAGTCTTTTTGTAATACCCCCCTATCGCCTTTTGAATGGTTCGACGTACAAACAGGACAAAATAGTTTGGTGTGTATCACTAATACTACTTTTTGAAATCAAAGACATGGTGATTACTCGACGGAGGGCGCGAGGATCACATCAACTTAAAAAATTCATATGGCATATGGGTTGAGTGTCATATCGTTAAAAGATAATTCAATTCTCTTTACAACCATCCAAATATTTTTCACAATTTTGATCTTGATGCATTTCGAATGTTCAAATTGATGTGCCCCCAGCGCCATATGTCGAGTAATTGCAATGTATTGCAAGTAGTCTCATGCTTTTTGAAATTTTAAAGTTGATCTGCCCTCCGTGCCCTCTGTCGTGCAATCATCAGGTTTTTGATTTCAAAAAGTAGTATCGGTGATACTCCCCAAACTGTTTTATTCCCATGTTGGTACTTCGAACCGATCTAAAGTTAGCAGGGGAAGGGGGATATAATGAGCCGCACTGTATATTGCAACGATTTTTTAAGTTGGTCCTGATCAGGCACACCGCAGAAATCACCGCACCGAACTGAAAATACAGTCCACAGGACGAGTTGTATTTTCTTGCGTTGGGATTGCCAATGAATTGATATTCCAAAAAATTATAGGTTTTTAATCATACCACGAATTATATTTAGGACGACAATATATCGATTTGAAATAAAGAAAAATCGTGTCACCTGGTAATTGATGCTTTACTTCTAGCCGTATTCAACGGAATTCTCTTTTCCACTGCCTCGTCTATGATACCAATGGACATTTGTCCCCAACGATCGCTAATATTGATACATAAAGATAACTAGTCAAAACACATAAATTTCACGTTTATAATTTAAATCATTATTTTCACTTGACAGATAGTAAAACAAAAACTAAGCAGGTTTATCACCGAGAAAATACAGCGACAAGCTACCACCCAAAATATTTTCCGTCCCATTATTTCACATCAAACCCTTCAAAAGTTATTGAGGTAAGGTAAGGAAACGAATTCAGATCCGCTCTTACACTTGACACTTCAAATGCTTATTGTGAAAAAACGTGTCAACGAAATTTAAAAAAAATTTGATGGTTGAAAAGAGAATCAAATTCTCTTTTCAACGATGTGTCACTCGACCCCCCATGCCATTTAAAAAAATTAGGTTTTTGTGCCCCCCCGCGCCATCTATTGAGCAATCACAATGCGTTATATTTCAAAAAGTAGTATCGGTAAAACCCTCGAAACGGTTTTTTTTTTATCTCTCTAAGGCAAACCGTTCAAAAGTTAACAGGGGGGGGGGGGGGACTATAAAAAGCCGCACTGTATGTAGCTTGTTATCTTCCATCCGATAAAAAGATCATTATTGCCGAAGCTTCAATTCGTTGACGAAGAACCACCATCCTGTATATGCATAATTCATAAGACATGTCAAGATAGCGCTTCGACGGAGAGGTAGCTGGTATCTAGTTATTCGCCGAAGAGGATCCGAGAGAAAACATTACACTCACACACATACAATAAAAGAATCGAAAGAGTTTATCGGCTGCATGTGTAAACGTGCATAGAATCACTTCCACCGGGTTCCGACACACATAAAGAACAATATCCGAATAGATCATTAGAGATTCGAGTCATGTCTAATGCCGAACAATCGCTGTGCTCGTAGTAACTTGCTGGTGTAGCCCGCAACACACGATTCTTTTTGCTTGTCCGCCGAGACGACGAATATCTGTTATTCGCTATTGGACACGAACATAAGAAGCGTAATGGAAATTGTGCAATATGCAAATATATGGTGGAAGTATATTTCACCATTTCACTCGAGAGTGTGACATCAGGAGATATTTTGTAGTCGAAGTAGCAGGCGATTTCAAGAATAGCTTATGAAACAGTCTATTAGATTAACCTCTACCTTACCTGTGTTTGGAATCGTACGTTAAATGGTAGGGCCCACATATTCTTTATAAGTATAGCAGCTGTCTCTCAAAAAATATGACAAGACTGTGGCTGGAATGTCCTCAAAAATATTCGATAGTATTTTCTAAACTAAACTCCCATCGTATGACCTAATGTATGACCTACCTTCTCTGTTGTTCTCGTTGCTATCAAGATTCTTCTCTGATAGATCTCTAGAGCTTTAGATGACGAAAGACCAATCAAAAATTTTGGAATTAGTATCCAATAACTTGATATCCAATAATTTGATATCCAATAATTTGATAAAATTTCTACCAAAACATGTGTATATTTCTGAGAAGTTAATCTTAAGTGCTCGTAGTATTTTATGGTAACACTACGCGAGGTCTATTTTGCCAAACCAGCCTTCCACAAACTTCGCCTCTACTCGTACTGAGATATACGTGCCTAGGGGTTGCTCGTAAGGGTGTAGCCGGTTGACAGAGAGAAAAAACGTCAACGCCAAAACAAACAAAAAACTTTTGCACCAGTAATATATTCCTGTAACAAGTTATTTCTGCGGTCGGATGTACTGGATAGGTCCGGCTCCAGCTCGTTACTTACGGCCGCATGCATAGTCATTCGCCAGCGCGGCGGCTTTCCAGATGTGCGCCGTTCGCAATATAATATGTATAGCGAACAATGCACCTCTGTAGGGTCGCCGCGCTGGCGAATGATTATGCATGCGGCCGTTGGTGTCGGCAAGAAAAAAAATATTGATATTTTCAATTTTCTTTAATTATCTTTTTAAACGTATATGTGTATAAAATTAAATTCTAAGCAACTTCTTCAAATAACTTTTTTCGATAGGTATCTTGCCATTTTACACCACTTTTTGCCTTTTCATAGTATTTTTTTTCAATTTACCGTCATACCAGCTATCACGTGACATGTGACAAAATAGATTTTTAGGTTATGCACAAACTTTTCCCAAAATTGTTTTTTTCAATACTCTATAATAATAAACTTTTTTTCCATATGGTACATACTTTTTGGCGGTCACTGTATATGGTCGTATAAAATAAATTTTGATTATTGCATTATGGGTTCGGAGTTTTGCCGTGATTTCTTGGTCAGAATCTTCAAATGTTTCAACTGCAACTGCGGCATCTTCAGTGGCGTGATCAAAGTACTCTTCTTGATGTTGCTACGTCGAGAAGTAGAATGTTGGGGAGATAATTTTCTCTGCCTGCGAAATAAATCAGAAAGTTTATAAACTCTACATTCTGAATAACTGTCAGTAGGTATAGGTAAAATAAAATAAAAAATAATATAAAAAAACGAAAATACAGTGTCCGGCATACAGTTCGAAGTATATGGAAAACTTTTTTATTATTGATTTGTGAAAAAAAATCATTCCAGATAGAAACTTCTACTTCATCCCAAACCTGAATGCAAACACCAGAATTGAATTTTTCACGACTCTATGCGAGGGAGATTAAAAAACATGCTTTATTTTAAAAAAAATATTTTTCACTGTTGACTTAAAAGTCACAAGGAAATATTGTTCAGAATCAAATGTTGATCCAGAAATTCGAATCATAGCCACCTATGACCAATTTAATTTTTCAACTTTTCTTCCATTTTCTCCCTGTGAGACATAATACTATGTAAGACGCATGGTATATTCTCAGATATGATGATATCACTCTCTGGATGTCCTTACTTTTCTCGCTTCTATCAGAAAATCGCATATTGAAATATGGAAAGGAATTTCGAAAAATCTTGCTGCAAATAGTAAATGAAACTGAATTATCTCAAATAGTAAATGAAACTGAATTATCTCCAAGATGTGATACCAGAACGAAAATAAATAGAATAATGTATATTTGTAGCAAAAAAATTTATTCGTAGTGTGAAAATAAATTAATTTTCATTCTGGTTCTTACCTTGGAGACAATTATGCAATATTTCATTAAATTCCGTCACATATTCCAATTATTGTGATTTTCCGATGGGAGGAAGAAGGGAGAGAACATTCAGAGTGAGATATCATCATATCTAACAATATACCATTCGTCTAGCATAGTATTCCTTATGTCGGACAGGGCGAGACCATTTATCAAAACGGCTGAAACAACTGCTGATCAAAGGTGCATTGGAGAATTTGAGGCGGATATGACAAAGGAAAGGACAATATTGAAAAGACACCCTGGTGATATCTCTCACAAATTATGTAGGGGTTCGATGTGATTTATGAGTTTGTCAACTATGTGTGACAACTCTTTTTTATGTATCAACACCATGATACCACAACAAACAGATATGCTCACGCGCATCTTCCCCCGACTCCCCTCCTATCGATGACGTCAGTAAGTGACAAGAGTAGTGATAAGCTGTGTGTTGTCTTATGGATAACAGGTGTTTTCAAAGTATGTTTGCCTCATTTTGAACAAAAATGGTTATGTGCGCCGGCGCCGTTGTAAATTGTAAAAATAATAACAATTCAAAGGCCAAAACCAAGTGCAGCTGTTTTTAGTTTTCTAAAAACAAGACTTTATGCGGAATATGGGTGCAAAGGTGTGGTCAGCGATTTAAATTCAATGTCACCAATGCCAGAATTTGTTCGGAGCATTTTCTAAAAGAGGACTATAGTTTGAAACATAGGCTAAGAGATTTTTCTGCAAGGCGACCTTAATTGAAATCAGATGCTGTACGTAAATTTACTTTGAGATTCCTGTGGGAAGTTCTTTCATCACAAAGTCTGTTGAACACATCTTGACATTTAATATACTTGGAGGGTTTATATGCATCTAGGCTTGGAGATTTTATCTTCTGCGACATGGATATATCACTAATAAATGCTGTGCAGATAAAGCAATACTTTCCTTTCAACACCAAAGTTACCCGCTGGGTCATTGTCTCCGACGATGGTTTTTACTGATTATCATTATCAGGCTTCAGATAAGAATAGCTTGCTATATGTTGAGAGAGCATTACAATTTCTCCTCTACTCGCTTGAGGAAGGGGTATCGACAATTCGTCGGGTGGGGGAACAAGATAGGCGCACAGTAGTGCATCTCTCTTATTTATGTGGTATTATCATATCATTGCGTTCCTTGTTGCTCGTATAGATTTGTCTAGACCCCCGATGACTACTTTCCGATACTGTATACACAGGGGGATAAGTAATTATACGAGATACATTCCTTACCATACAATATTAACACACTTACTTCTACTTGGTATGCCACACTTGCTTTGAACCTTAATAAATTAATCAACAAACTAACATGAATCTTGGCTGGAATTTGAATGTCTTCTACCATAAATGAGTCTTCATTTATAGTAGTATGTTATTTACATTTAGCCGATACAATGGGTGTCATGAATAAAAGCTAGCAAAAGCTTTTACTATAGGTTTGTCTCTCTCATTAATTAATAAAATGGATTGGTCTGTTTCAAGAAATCTGAGTAAAAGCATTTGCTTAAGGTTTATTCATTAGACCCATTGACACTAGCTGTGATCGGTGCAAGATGGATAGAAACCCTGGTGGATTGACTGATTCGCTTTTGTTTCACCCAAAGTTGTTATTGCTGTAATAAGATGGGATTAGCTTTCCCGTTGTCAGTAGATGGCGCATTATCAAAAAATAGCCGAGTTTACATTCCGAAGTACTGAGTCATATTTTTTTTGGAATATTTGAAATTTGACTGTTTATGACTATGTTTATAATTTTTGATTAACTGTGATTTACATTTCATCGGGATATTTATCGTTTTTTTTCTGTTCTTTTACTACTTTTCGTTCAGTTCGCAATGATTAGTTATTTGTTTATTGTTGAGTTTTCTGTAATTCTTGTAATTATTTGTAGTGCATAATGTTTTTTCAAGTTTGTACTTGGACATGGCTGCGTTTGTATGAAAGAGCTAAGGTTAGTATCATTGTTTAAATATCCCGTACATATCACATATCCAACTAGTTCATTTAAAATTACTGTTCTGATTTTTGATGAAATAAGCACGTTAAACATGTTATATGGTGTATTTTTTAACAAAATTGAATAAATATGAAATGTAAACATGTCATGACGATGATAATTGTCCAACGTCATCATGACAAGTATTCATTTATCAATCTGTAATGACTTTACCGCCATCTACGAACGATCGTGAAGCTAATCCGATCTAATAAAATATGAAGAATAACGTAGGCCGTACCTTAACAGTTTTGGTAGGCCGATTTCACAGGTATAAATGAACGCACCAGGGTTTCTATCCATCTTGGATCGGTGTAACCGAGTGTCATGGCCAAACTGTCATCAGACTCATTCATGGTCGGGCATGGTTCCCTAATTGATTAATAAATAATAACAATGACTGAACATTTCGTACTCGAGTCATACACAGGGTGCTCTTGCCATTCTTGATATATACAGTGATGAGGCACTGAACATGAACGTTCGCGAAAGAAATGAGAATTTCACATGTTCAGCTATGTCGGTCGAAGTGTACTATATCTTCAGGTGGTTTAAATCATATATTTTATTATGAATATTGACAATCGTATCATCCGTACCGTAATGTCTGCGAAGGAACGAATTTGAAACTCCCTTCGACAACACTTCCTCGTTCTTTTTCAATAAGCCATGTTGTTATGAATATTATTACGGAACACATTTGTTTCCTGCAACTCGACAAGAGATCCATCACCAGACGTTTCATTCATTGTTCGAAATAGGAACTCCGACGTATATAGACGCTACCTGACGAAATAATTAGTTTCGTTCGAGGCAGCGAGGAACGAGGAAATATCGCACAGCAGCTACTTTGTTCTCGATCTCGAATTCATTTCATCTGCGCCTATTATTTCTGCGGCGAGACCGATATCCAGCGTTATCGCCTCGGCGAAACAGAACAGTGACGCAGAGCGTCTTTATCAGTGGCAGACCTCTCCGTCGCGACGCTTATCGCACCAGACCAGCACTAGCATACATGTTATCAGCCAACTCCGCCACTATTAGAATATCTAAATATCCTTAGCTCTCTGCTCGGAATCCTCTTGGGGGGTCACCTCCTCCCCTCCCACGATCCCCTTGCACCGTTACGATAAGGCTGCTGCTAGCTGCTCCTGCCACCGCCGCCGTCGACTTTATTTATTTATATTCATCAATGCTGGCGGTATCTGTGTGGCGGTGTGGCGAATTGCATATTTATGAATATGGCCAGAAGTTTATTTGCCAGGAATTATAAACAATGGTTGATATCGTTAGTCAGACAGTCACGAAGAACACCCAAAATTAAATAAAAAATCTCTCTTCCCTAATTTCGAGTAATGATTGGAAATTTTAAAATTCAGTTACTTGAAATTTTGAGAGTAAAATTTCAAGTTGTAACTAAGGATTTAAAATATCCGAGATATAACTCAGAATTCTAAAATTTCCACTTATAACTCGGAATTTTACTTTCAAAATTTCTTCCAAATTCCGAGTTACCTATAAGTAGGAATTTTACTTGAAAATTCCCTGATTTTTTTATTTTATTCTGGGTGTCTCTTCAAGAGCTTCGTAAGAAGAAATATTCCAAATTAATAATCGGGGGTAATATAACGAGACCTCGTTCATCAGCGAATACATTTTTCAATTTTAACGAAAACGATTTTGTTTGAAAATTTATCGAGTTTAATTCGGAGATTTATGTTCTGAATAAAACCCTAGAGGTTTTAATTTAATTCTTTGAACACAAATCTTCGAATTTAACGAGAATTTTCTAAAACAAAAATGTTTCGAGTGGAAATTCCAAAATTTATTCGATTTGATAAACGACGGTCGAGTTATATTTGATCAGATTATTTCCCAAATATGTCAATTAACCAATAACATTTATTCCACAATGTACATAATTATTGTTATTGAATTAATGAACATAATTATTTACGGCAGAATGTCACACGACTTGTGAAATGTGTTGCATACATTCAGACAACTGTCAAGAAGGACCAATTTATTCGCAAAAGGAACGAAGCAGGTTTATCAGCGACAATTTAATTCATGTATAAAAAATCGCATATGCCGCAGTGCAATTGTCACTTTGACAGCGGTAAAAGTTAGCTTTAACTTTTACAGCGACAAATACACTAGTGGTTTTTTCACTTATTCATTTGTTTATCAATTATTGCGGTGCCAAAATTAATAGTTTGACATAGAAATGTTTCTGAATTTCTTATTCTTTAAATTGTCCTGCCGAATTACACTCGAGGTTTGTATTGATATCGGGTAAATTTGTGTTCAAATTCTAAACTGTTTCCTTTAGCAATTTGACTTGAATAACTGTCAACCTAAAAACACTCCACCTTCGATGTCGTGTTTTTAATAGTTGACAGTTATTCTCGTCGAATTGCTAGGAAACAGTTTCTCATTAAACAACCCAAATTTGCCCGATAAAATACAAACCACTTGTGCAATTATAAGTGAATAAATTTTGACAGATGAGGAAAATAATCATTAAAAGAGCCATAAGAAAAGGCCTCTCTGTAGTTCTGTCCAACCTCAACCAGGGAATGCTAAGAAATTGAGAAGTCAATCTAATATACCTGCAAGCCAGAGGTTGGATCATGCTGAACTTCTTTAACTCTAAAATTTGAGCCACCATTATTGAGCTCAAGGTCATGGAATAAGTCTAATGAGAAATTTTTTAGTCCAAGAAAAGGCAATTTGGGTGGCCCAAAGATGAGAGCAACTTGTAGATTTCTACAATCTATCGTGTGATACCTAAACCGCTCCAATCCCATTATGCGAAGTGGTCGTGGTGTTAAGGCTTTTGCCTCTCACTAAAATGGTTCGGAGTCTACTTGTAGTGTGATTTGTAGATTTTGAGTTTTGGGAGATTGGTTGAAACAGATTTTACAAAAAAAAATAGGGCTCTTTCTTTCAATGAACAGTGAAGCTTCAGAACGCATTTCCTATGAAATATTCCTCGAGGCATATAGAGAAATTCAAGGAAAGCACCAATTACTACCGTCGTTTCCCAGGGCTTCGCGATGTTATCTTAACAATACACGATTTTCCTTTTCGAAAAACCAGAACAAAAAAAAAAGAGAACATTTTTTCAACAGCTTCAAAAGAATCAGAATTACGCAGATGTATTAAATGTTTGTGTTCTTCGATAGTATTGATTTCTTCTTTTCTCTTCAATCTAAGAATAGAAACACATTTTTAACCCTTGGAAAACTCCTCATTCTCCAGGACAAACTTCCCTGACTATAAGAGAACAAATCAGAATTAATAGCCATTCAGTAAACTCTGCGTTACTGTACCGACGGTGATAAACAGTTTAAGAGCCGCCATGTCAAATCTACCATTTCCAGCTTTCGAGTGGTTAACGCGTTCAATTTTTGATTATGTCATTATATTCGATGGCAGATAGATCACATTTTCGCTCTTATTTCTCCGGCTTCTGTCGCAGCGCTTTATTAGCGATATCCTCTCTACAGACGTGCCTAACACCAATCATTCGGGGATTTTTTTATGATTCTAATTATTTATTAGTCATAACTGTTTCAGTGGCGTGTGTCACAATTGTTTGCCGCGTGTTTGGTAATGGCAATTAATGTTATTTGAATGGTTTGTACAAAGCGTTTGCAGAAAGTAGCAAACTGATCGGCATTTCTGTAAATTATTGTATGTTGATATTTCTGAAATGAATGATTAATACTTCTGTGAAGTAGGCTAGCTCTTAGATGCCATATTCAGTTAGGTTATCCAGGTATTCTTACGAACACCCTTAATCACTAGCTAACTCCAATAGATTTCCCCAAAAACTTTCGGAACAGTTGCTAACATTTCAAGTACGATTACTATTTGATCATTTTTGGAAAAACTTGGTATTCCTTTTGTCAAAATTTCAAAAAATGCTGAAGCAATGAAAATTCGTGAATAATCCTTGGGGAAATATCAAAACTTATAATATACCAACCCAAACCACCTCGTGCTGAAGCATTAAAGCTCCTGGATTTCGCCTACATATGTTCAGTCGGAACCATCGCATAGAATGCTTAGTTATTGTGAGATCAGTTGGGAGATAGCTAATACTCGGAGCCATGGATAGATGGGCCAATCCACGCAACATCGTCGTTCGTATAGAGCGGTTGTTTGTGAGGAGACAGCAACGACCGACTGGGTATGTTTCAGGTAGCCGAAATAAAGGATAACACCGAGCCAGTAGACTGTCAACAGATGCGGGTTGCTGGGTACATGGAAATATCAACGGGTAGCTCAGTATTCCACTCAGGCTGCCGCATTGCCGCAAAATTTGTTGAAGTCCAGAACTTTGATTAAAATGCTCTGTTGAGCTTTGAGAAAAGCTCAGTGACGAATTCTTTTATAATTGGCTTTTGTTTCCAACGGTTCCATTGTGCTTAGGATGCAAGGCTGTAGATAGCTAAAACCGCCGGAAATACTAATGATCGCTAACTATTTGCGAGAACACCCAGAAGATTCAAAACTGGGAGAACTTCCTCTCCCCAAAAGAAACTACATGTGAGCTCTTCAGTGGCTTCTGGGTGACTGATTATATCATCATCATCATCATCATGCACCCCCAAGGTTGAGTCCCGGAAGAAGGAACTCCCCAGCACTTTTTATGTGCTCGAACGCTCCCTCCCCCCTTGCACCACCACCGCTCTCATTGAGCGGATCCTCATCCTCTTGATTGGCGATCAGCAGAATGCCATCTGATCGCTTGATATGGAGTGCTTGGCTTCTGTGCGCCTGAAGCTCCCTTATATCTTTGAATAACAATGACTTTATGTGCATGATGCCCCCCTGAAACGTGGCTGAAGGCCCTAATAGCCAGGGCTGAAGGCCCTGGTTTGTCTGATGATTATTTTACTGAAAATATCTGGGTCGGTCCTTGTGTGCTGAAACATATAAGATATGATTATTCGATGTTCATGCCCTGTTGAAGTAGACGCTAGCTCTTGCCGCAGCTCTTGCATTTGTCTTATTTCTTCAGGTGTGTCATTGTCTGTCTGGTCGACTGGTCTTCTGTACTTGTCTCTGTTTCTGTCGTCTTTGTCTCGTCTGACTTCGAGTAGGTCGGTCATTATGGGGTTTGGGTGGTTACCCACTCTACCAAGTGTTGTCGTGGCGTGAGTACGTATCAGCGTCTCTATGTAGTCCAGTGGTATGTCTAGGTCTCGTTGTATGTACCGGTTTGGCATATATCTTGGTGCGTCTGTCGCCATTCTTAGGCACACGTTGAAGAATGTCTGGATCCTGTGTCTATACGTGTGCGCGCACTGCCCCCATGCAGTTGATGCTTACAGTATGATCGGAAGTAGAACGGTCTTGATGAGACGTAGCTTTAGCTCTAGGGCCATTTTGCTACGTCGTCCTATGAGCGGGTACAGCTTCCGCCTACGGATTTGGCTATTCCAAGTCTCTGGGTGACGTGCCTATCTAGGGTTACCCCTAGGTATACGGCTTCGTCTACCCAAGGGATTTGCTGGCCGTTCATAATGACGTGTCTGTCTGGTGCCCTTCGCCGCGTTTATGCTAATTTTCCACCTGTTGAACCATTCTTCAAGCAGGCTTACTTGCCGTTGTAGTTGGGCTGTGACCCCCCTTTCATGGCTTGACTCGGCTATGATGGCAGTGTCGTCTTCATAGAGAGCTAGCTGTGTTGACGGATGCTCTGTTCTTGGCATGTCCGAAGTGTAGATTGAGAACAGGTGAGGAGATGAAGCGGTACTCCTGCTTCTAATCTTCTGCGGGATGAAAGTGCTGTTCCCACTCTACATCAGTACTTTCGGTTCCTCAGGAAGGAGCTGATCAGTTTGACCATCGGAGTTTGGTATCCTGAGTCTGATTATATCAGCCAAACTGAGCCACATTTATACATTAGCCAGCAAAAGGGCTGGACCAATGGCGTGACGAAGTTACGGTGGGCGGAGCCTATGTTACTCCGCTGCTGGATATACTCTCTGAGTATAATTAACGTGCGAGAAATATTTAATATTTCTTGGCTAAAAATAACAAAATATTTTAAAAATATAATCTGGTCAAAGATGACAAGAACCCAGAAAAGGCAAATAAAATCTGCATCACTGGTCACAGTGCTCTTGGTCAATACCATCTAACTCCAGGAGTATTCCTTCTTCACTAATGCTGCCCGAAGCACATAGAGCACACCACGCCGAAAGCTGGCGCCCGAGGCAACCCCTACAACCCAAATAAGGACACATCGTGAAATTATAATGACAGGGTTGATTTCTTTGTGAAATAAAAGTTTTCTATAATCATAGGAACAAGAATGCTTGCCTACATAAGCTATTAAGTTAAGTGTTTGGGAAGAGAACCCAGCTTGAGCAATGACAAAAAAGACGAATTATGTTCCACATAATTCAGTTTTGCTGAAATGCTCAAAATGCGGATACAATGACTAGAATTGTTTTTGATTTTCTCTCGGGACCTTTTGAAATTATAATGTATTCTTATTTAATAATAAAGTTGAGTTTTAACATCGATTCTTATTGCTGTGCTTTTACGATATAACGATCTTGTATGTAATGTTACACATACTGAATATGGGCACCTTGTGCCAATATTTGGAACCTGGGTTTTACATTTGACCCTTTTTTTTGTTTTTTTTTTCAAATCTGCCATGGAATATTTGGGAAATTCTGACTTGATTTTGGCATTTCTCATGTCCTGGAGTATACCTACCATTATTTGAATTGTTTTTTGATGAATACTGAAATTGTAATGAAGGAATGTGCTTAGGATTCCCCATATTTCAGATTATGATATAAAAAAACTGTACAACCACCATCATTGTTCTCTTCTATTCTGCAGTCGGCGATCGTAATATATGTCAACACAACTTCTCATAATTCAGTGGCGCTCCTATGGAGGTTGTCGTATAAAAAATAGATTAAAGCATTAGGCGTAGCTCTCCAATTTTACAAGTGCAAACACGACAGATCAGTGCCCATTTGATTTTCGGTGAGTGGTGGTAGTTCACCTTGTATATAAAACAGATCTTCATCTTATTCCTTGAACAATAATCTACGAATTCAAGAAGGTGAATTTTCTGTATCAAAAACGTTCGAGTGAAAATTGAAAAGTGTACGCGATTAAATTGATGATCAATGTATATTTGATCAGATTATTTTCAATCATCCAAAAATATTTATTTCACAAAGTAATGAATGATATACTATATATTTTATTTCCTGTAATATACGTCAGAACTCTTTTCACGGACGTAGTATGTATACATTGAAGTAATTGTTATTTTTAAATGGCAATCGGACAGAATCAAACACAGTTTCAACTATTTATTAATTCATGAATTCGAACAAATTATTGATGATTATATAAATAGGGTATATCATCATAAAGGAATAGATACCCTACTGTGTTTGGGTATTATCTGATAAATAACAGGTCAAAATCATGAAACTAATCCATAACAAAATTGTGCAAAAGAAAAATGTAATAGTCAGAAACACTGAGCGATTCCGGGTTAAAGATCATTACAGATCTTTCCACTGAAAAGTAGACACAACATATTCAAGGAGGAAAAAATCTAGACAGATAGTATTGCAACAGTGGGTCCTGAGTCCAGTGTCTCCTGATTCACGATACATACCGTTAATGGGGGATAAACCGTTAGATGATTGGAACCAGCAAAAGGGATGCCAGTGTCTGGGTTAGAACAGTTACCATCTAACACGACCTTTTAATTGTCATTTGTAGTGGTTCAATGTTCTCTCAGTTATAGAATATGACGAAACAGCTGCTAAAACTAGAACAATAGTCCTTGGTAGTTTCTCAGATTCTTTTTATGTATCTATTTATGTATGAGGTTGAACTTTCCCCTTTGAAATTTCTCAACAGTTTCTTCGTATATTATTCGATACTTCAGCTATTTAGCTTTTCCCTTAAACGGATTACGCAGCCTGAAAAACCGGCCCGATCGATCTGAGATTAGAAAGAAGAGAACACATATACAACATTGCTACAATAGCTATTTGTAAATGGGGACTGGTTAAAGATTGCAATGATGATAGCTAATCTCGCCGGTGCAGGCTACATTAAAAAATCAATGCCGATATATGGCGGTGGTTCAACCATTGTATGCTAAAGCCAGGAGGACAATTAGAGTCGGAGTGTCGCTTACACTGCGGCTCTCGCTACATCCTGCTGAATGCAGCGCCAATACGTTTCTCACTTCGCCTTTTGCTTTATTTCCGAACACCTGTGCCGTGGATCATGACCCATTTTCGTATGCACAAAGACCAGTCTTGAAGAGAATATAAGTACATGGTTTCAAATAACAAGCTGTGAATACATTCCCACATTTCTGGTAGGAATCAGTTTATACCTTATACGTAGTGACGTCAAAGGAAGATGAATTTGAGTGAAATTATAAGAAGGTAATAGTCCATACTCGAAGTGGAAGACCAAGTTTTTTTGGAAAAAGAACACAAAGTCGTCTCCACGAAATTTAATAGAGCAAAGGATATAAATCCAATCTCAAACAACAAGACATGTTTCGAACATATATATGTTCATCTTCAGTTGGGTACAATTAGTAATATAGAAAAGAAAGTGTGGAGAGAAAAAATACAAAAATAGTAGGAACTAACAATTGAGCTATAGGTACATATATGTACATAGGTACATAGGCTATAGGTGATTTTTTTTATTATTTTTTTTGTAAAGAATAAGCGTCGCTTCGTGTATGGTATAGTTTTCATGTTCAAGATTATGTCTTTTGAATTGATATTCTGGGGTTCTATCCCTATTTTCATATAAATAACATGTAAAAAAGTACATCATGTACCTATAGCTCAATTGTTAGTTCCTACTATTTTTGTATTTTTTCTCTCCACACTTTCTTTTCTATATTACTAATTGTACCCAACTGAAGATGAACATATATATGTTCGAAACATGTCTTGTTGTTTGAGATTGGATTTATATCCTTTGCTCTATTAAATTTCGTGGAGACGACTTTGTGTTCTTTTTCCAAAAAAAAAAAATTGAGTGAAATTGTCAAACTGTGTGCACGCTTCAATATACTTGAAGGAAGAAACTTTGTATTTCGTGCAAAATATTTTTATTTTAAAAATTGTAGCAAAGCGCTTTCGACTGTTAAGTCATCATCAGTGCGTACCTGCAAGTAAGTAATGATTGAAAATGAATTTGATAAAATTGAAAATTTTTGAAATTTAAAAGTTATGAAAAGTGAGGTTACTTACTCGTCAGGTGTACAAGAAGCCATATAAAAACATCATGTCCATGGACCAAATTAAAATAATACAAAATATAAAACATATTTAAAATTGAATAATTTTCATCCTGTTTAAGGATTATTAAAGATAAAGATATTGGGATACTACATCATATCTGTCTGAATGTTGAAGCGGAAGTGGAAAAGAAATTTAAATTGACAATGTATGCCAATGACACTATTGACAAGTGACAGTGACCACTGACATATGTGACATAGATTCAAAGAACTCAAATAGAAATTGAACTAATCCAGACATGAGTTTAAAGAGGAAACGTAAATCTGAAAGTGATTAGTCTAATGGGAACGTTTCGTTTTCCAAAAATACGCTACCAAAGAAAACTCTATCAAGATTACGAATAAATTATCAAATTTAGTAATGGGTGAAAAATAATGAGTAATAATCAGAAAGAAAATAGGGAGGTGGGTTCTCTATGGATCTGTCCATCCTCAACCAAATATTGCTAAGACACCGAGAAGAAGTCTAATGAGAACTTCAATCAATATACCTGCATACTGGGAAGACAAACTGAACCTAAGAGGTGACCCAAGTTAAGTGAATTAGCTCCAATGTTTGAGCACCCACAATTGGGCTTAAGGACATGTGAAAAGTCTAATGAGACTTAGATAGAACGGATTGGCAGTTTTCTTTGTTGAATTCTTTTTGGTGCAGTGGTTGCTCATAAGCTACTTTTTGAAAGAACAATGTTTATTTTACATAAACATCAGAGAAATTGAGAAATAAAATTAAAACAAATGAAGAGACGATTCTGAAATTCGTTTCTTACATTTCCAAACATTTCTTATTTTTTTTAGTATTTTACGTACTGTCGAACGTAGCATATCATTTTTATCCGCTAATTCAGTTGTGGATTGTTGATGGTTTTCTTGAGGATCTACCAAGATATCAATCTGCTTGTTTGGAGAGACAGATGGTGGACCACTTTTCTCTCGACTTTTCTTGATATTAAAATCAAATCTGGAATGGCAAGGTTTTGATTTCCTTGATCTTGCCATAAATGGATACTTTGATTCACGTTCGGCCTCGAGGAGAATACATACGCGGATTGTTCTTGATATCTGAATTACAATTGATACTCTCTGAATAACAACTTACCCTTTCTGAATTACATATCACACTTTTTGATTAACAATTCACTAATCTGAAAGACAAATTACACATTATGAAATACATTTTACTAATCTGAATTACAGTTTCTGAATTTCATTCGATCGATCTGAATTACAACTTATACTTATGATTTACGGTTGAAAAAGGAGTAGTTAATACCACGACATGTTTCGCTAACACACTGGAGTATAAACTAAGAACATCTATAATATATCCTGTACATTAATTAATAATTAGAACCGCCATTTCCAGGCAATTACCTACTAATTATAGTTAAAAAGTTATAACTACCCCTAAAATATCTAAAGTCTGCATTCAAGTATTTTGTCTTACCCTGTACCTTCATGGAGATTCGATTTGCACGTGTATATTATCTGCCAACAATCAAATTTCGCAGGAATTCACATCCCACATGTAAAATGCAGTCTACAAGGATTTCGAATCAAGGTCTCCACCTAACTTAACATGATGTAGATTCTGATGTGGATATGTCGCCCGATACGTCTCGTTCTCCTGAGTATTTCTTCTGGGAAACATGAACATCAACCTCGAAAATATAAACATCGGAAAATGAAGTATCGTGTATTTGAAGCAAAAGCGTATTTGTGGGTATATTTTTGTTGCAAGATCGTTCGGCTCTCATTTGGGCTATTTTGTGGGAGAGCACAGTGCGTTTTGACGGACGCGGACGGTGTGAAATCAAACTTGGAGGAAATTATACATGGGTCCCTCAGGGTTCTATCTTGGGGCCGACTCTCTTCATTTCACTCATAAATGTTCTTTTTTATCATATTTTGCCTAAAAAAGTATTATTTTTGCTGATAACACAACTTTTAATTGGCCCAAAGAGTGATATGGTGAAACTGATCGAATCCGCCAGTAACACTCTGGAATTAGCAGGGGAATGGTTCGGCATCAACAAGCTTTTGGTGGATTCGGAGAAAAACCAGAATCTCATTATATCTGCCAATGCAACTATATCAGATGGGCATAATGTCAAGTTGCTCGGCATATTTTTTTTCACTAAGTTGGAACCATATGGAAAACTTTTTTATTATTGATTTTAGGAATAAAAGTTATTCTTCATAAAAAGTTCTGCATGATCTAAAATCTAAAGTACAATCATCAGATATCAAATTTTTTCAGTCGTATACGCGGTGTGACAAAAAACATGAATTTTACTCAAAGAGTAAAGTACCTTTACATTTTAAAATATCGAAAATTCTTATAAGTGCTGATATGTACTACTCTCTCCTTGAAATACATAAATATAGAGCGGATTTTGCTCGACATTCGGATTTACATCAGTATCATACTAGATCAGGAAATTTACTACGAACGCCTAGATACAGGCTCTCAATGTCCCAAAAAAACTCTTTAACTCATATAACAAGCTACCAAGTAATAAGAAAGCTGAATTTCCACATGTTCAAAAATAAAGTTAAACCTTTTTTGTTGAAATACTGTTTTTACTCGGAAAATGAGTTTCTCATCTACGACCACAAGATCGAGGACTGGTGAAAAACTCTCAACCACCTGGGCTTAAATCTAGTTTACTTATCTGAATCTATTTTATCGTCTTTGTTTTTCTTTATCAACAAAATTTTTATTGTAGATTGTCTGGTGCTTAGTATAGTGTCTAGATCATTTCAGTCAGACTGGATTATGTATTGTCTTTTTAAAAATGTACTGTCTTTTAATCAAAGTTTTAACTAGGTGATATTAGTTTAACTATTGATATTAGTAATAAAATATCTTCTCATGCACCTGCTACAAATGTAATCACATTATGTAACGTAGTCAATAAACTCTACTCTACTCTATACTTACTTGTTTTTCCTTCATTTTATTGTATTCTCCATCATAATAATACAGTTGTGTAGAAATTTCCTGCACAATAATTCTGCAGGGAAATTTTCTTTCACAAACTCTTCGTTGTTTCCATAGAACCACAAAAATCCGTCACACGGCCCCTTTGGTCATAAAAAAACATGCGTTTTGTAATTTACATTTTTGTATTTGGTGACCATTTTGTTGCTTGTATACTAGACATGTGTTTTTTATCAAATCCTGTAAACGTTATAGAATGTTACATAAACTACACTCAGACCACAGACTCTTTGACTTTGTGGTTTTCTGTTAATTGTCATCGCCGTCATTTAAATAGAATTGTAATTACACATTTTTTATACCAATTAGCTTATTATTAATAAGTGTAATCATACACTGATATTTCGTTTTTATAACTCCATACAGTCCTACGAAAAATAAAGGGCTTTAATATAGTTCATTAATGTGTTCAATTATAGTTGAATGGTATCAGTTTGATGCACAAAAGGTAAAAAATAAAGATATTTCCTTTGAAAAAATTTAATCATCATCTTGAAGTTCGCCAAATTGTCTCTGATTGTTTATTTTTCAGTAAAATGTAAAAAAAACATGAAAATAGGGAAAATTAAATCAGTGTTCGTTTCTACCTTCCTAATTAATTACCCGTATGTCCGTATTTTTTTCATCATCAGTGAAATGTTGGCAAATTTCAGGATACTGTTAATTTTTTCGAAAGGAATATTTTTATTTTTCACCTTTTGTGCGTCAAACTAATACCATTCGACTAAGCCATGGTTTCCTCTGTCTTAAGAAGTACTAAGGAGGTATCTGTAATATCAAACCATTTGAATTGAAACAAATCTCAAACTACAATTTCAAGAATACCCTGTATTTGCAGAATGAATTCGACCTTAATGGCCTCAATGCATTTAGGGTGGGAAAACCCGAATTCATGACCACAACAATGATTCATAATCGAGATAACTCCATGAATGCAACCATGTGCAATTTTTGATTATTTCTGATAGTAGCGTGTAGTAGGACAATCTATTGTTTTTACATTGTGTTTTTCCAGTATTACTCGGTAGATTTATTCCACGGTTAATGATTCACTATCTCGGAGGAGCCTAGACAACTGATATGATACCCAGAGTTTGTTTGAACATGTCATTGTATGTGTCACACAAGAAATTCTGAAACAGTCAAGTATACATCGATAGATTGATAGATATATTACTTAC
Organism: Chrysolina haemoptera; assembly: GCA_958298965.1. NCBI lineage: Eukaryota > Metazoa > Arthropoda > Insecta > Coleoptera > Chrysomelidae > Chrysolina > Chrysolina haemoptera. Next base: position 27,381,634 of record OY282592.1, on the reverse strand, counting down.
ACAGAAAGCACAAAATGGGAAGCCATATTATTCGTTGAACAAAATCAAGGTAATTACTTTGTCAAGTAAAAAATTTTCATTACACAACAGCACTATCAGCAAAGAACAAGATTAATCGAAGACAAAACCATTATTTCCTTACTATTAATCTCTCCAAAAATTACAATTTTAATCAGGGAAATGTGCGATCTCATCAGTGTTTGGTATGTTGATGTTCGTTGAAATTTAAGTGATGTAGATGTTATCAGTATTCAGTTTCGAAGCAAGATTTGTACGAAATGTGAAATTGTCAATTTCAATATACCTAAGTATAAAAAAAGTTTTGGAATGAAATACAAAATGTTTCCCTTCAAGAAGGAAACAAGATGTCCTGCACTACCAGGACGACGTTTATTGCCATAATCCTATTCAATAGGAATAACTGGGTCGAAAATCCATCAGAAAACAAGTACTTTCCTGGCTAATACCACGACGAACGTTGAATTACATCAAATGAATTTCCGTGCAGAGTCCTACAAGGATGTCTCCGGCATTGCTAGTTGCATGAAAATGTTCATTGTAATATTTGGACCACCTATAGATCGAATTCTGGGTTCTTGCCCTCATCAGTATAGGGTAAGTCTCTGCAGACAATATCTAATGTCTGCAACAAATGATTCAGCAACCTCTCCATGTAAAGGCAGAAGCTGAGACACCGCCCGCAGCCTAGCGTTCACTAAACCACGGGCGCCATCTGAACTCCAGCCCCTCAACCTAAGCAATACCCAGAACTTGCGTGATTAATTTAACCACAATAACCACTAGTAGTCCTGGTAGTGCAGGACATTTTGTTTCTCTCTTGACAAGCTTATTGTGAACAATGACATGCAGATTTTTTGGCTTCCCTTCAAGTTTAACGAAATGTGGTGAAGAGCAGAAAATCTTGCTCGACAAAAACAGCACGTCAAATTATCACCAATCAAAATTTTCTTTTCGCGTTGCTAGTTTGAATGACGTCAAATATACCAGGAATTGAATAAAGAGTAACTGTATTGGCTTTGATAATCTTTTTATAAAAATGTTGTGAATATCAGTTGATTGATTGTCGTCTCGAATAGATTCATCACATTATTTTTTTTTCTGCTGAGTGGAAACATGCCAAGAGAATATTAACTCTTTACGTTCAGAAGATATCAGACGGTTAACATCATTATATTATAAACTATGAGCAAATTAACAAATGGCATCATTCCCTGAATCCTAGCCGACTCCATAACAGTTGAATAAATCGAGTCATTTACTGATAAAATTCCGCGATATTATCTTTTGCATGAATCCGATAAGCGCTTGTTTAGTAAATACACGACTTTCCTTATCAGACCAAGCCCACAGTTATCATTATATGACCAGGAACTGTGGCAATCAATACATCAAAATCGTTTCATAAAACGAGTCAAACCTAAGGGGGAACATAAACAACTATAAATCATGTATGCTTATAGCATTCCGCCAGCGAGCGTTAAAAATGAGTTTGTTTATTATCGGCTCTGTTGCTTTGTGGGTGACTAGCTCCGGGCTATATGTTCAGCATTGTGCCTAGAATGTAATTTTGTGCGATACTGTCTTTACGTTTACCTACTTATTATAAGAATCTTGGAAAATTATAATGTTTATCGTTAAACACCTTAACAACCTCATGTTATATCCAGAAAGTGATTGGGGTTATTGATGGTTTGTATTCTGCTTTTTACTCGTTGATTTAACTCCCGATTTTTACGGTGATTTCAAAATTTATTTTTTATTATGAAGTGCCTCTTCATCAACTGCACAGATCTCCTCACAAACCTTACTCGATTTACATGAAGTTACATGATTTTGGCTGAGTATTCATGTTTTGAATTTGGTAAGGTGAAGAGGCCAAAATGTTTCTTTAGTATTAACTTCTGATTGCATTAGCAGATAAGCAGGAATTGATAGGAACTTTAGTACAGTAAGCACAGAAAAATGTAAACCATAAAAGTGAAGAATGAATCGTAGCACTTCGAAACTCGGCACATGACTTCTTGACATCATGTATTGTTAGAAAAAAAAAAACAAATTTACCAAAAAATCAGTTTCAACAAGGCGAAAGATAATTCAATTCTCCTCAAGAAATATACTTAGTAATTTCTCACAAAATGCGCTCTTTTTCTCAGAAAACCTGATTGAATTCCGACGTCAAATTTCAGGCTTGCCTTAACCCGCCACTGTCATTTCCGGCAGGGCCGAAAATTAGATTTGTCATAACTTTACTAAAAATTATAGTAGAAGGAAAAGAAAAAGTGTTTATCGTTCCTGAAGACTTCTATTTCCTCATGCAAATATAACATTTGAGTATCTGAATACCCAAAATGTGTTTTATCCCACTTCACATAACCCTTTTACGATATTTACGGAGGATCCGAAAGTCATAGATATTTTAGTTAATATGAAATAATTATACTGAAGCAGGAATTAGTACCCTCTTTGGACCATATGCAACGATTTTAGACTAGTGAGACAAGTCTCACTTATACATGCCAAAGAAAAAACTGGATTTTACTTCTGGCTCAGTTTTCAACTCACCCATAATCCTGGCAATTTCTTCAGTAAATGTTGAAAATAATCGCTCACACACATCCTACATAAAAAATGAAGTATGTGATTTCAAGCTTGAGGTTTGCACTTCATACAATAGTGTTATTGAACATATAAGTATGCAGGATATGAATAAGTGATTATTTTCAACATTTACTGGTAAGTTGAAAATGAGGCAGGAGTAAAACAATTTTTTTTTCTGGCATGTATAAGTGGGACCTGTCACTCTAAAATTGCATATAGTCCAAAGAGGGTATGGGTTGCTGCTTCGGTATAATGATTCCATATTTACTAAATTATTCATGATTTTCGTGAAGTGCCACAAAACACATTTTAGGTACTCAAATACTCGCATATTATATTTGCATGAGAAAGTAGAAGTCTTCAGAAAAGATATAAACTTTTCCTTCTCCGATCATTTTTAGCAAAGTTCTGGGCAATCAAATACTCGGGCTCCGTCAGAACTTTCAGCGGCGGACAATTATGAACCTGAAATTTCATGTCAAGTAGGTTTTTATCTACTATTTGAGCCTTCCAAATTTCGTTGCGATATACCAGGTGGTTCAAAAACTAGTAGGGGGGGAACGGACTTTAGACTAGCACTGTATACCTACCTAAAAATTTTACGGTGTTCTCATTTTTCTTGATGTCATGAATCATAATCTTTTCACATTCTTTCTGTCTGTTATGAAACCTAGTTAACTGACTTTTTTCTATGTTCATCAAGAGGTGATTGGAACCAAATCATTCCTCTATTTCTTTAAATCGTTATCCTACATTTTTCCATTAGAGCAATATGGTCCTTAGATGAGATTACTACAGACGTATCATTAGCATATAAAGAAAGCTGATATGTCGAGTTTATCGTTCATCTAAATGAAAAACAGAACGGGGCCCAGGATTGAACCCTGAGGTACCCTAATGTTCCGATGAGGTGTTATTGAAATAAATATATTGATTTTGATTTTTTGTGGACGTTGAAAGTAGATGGTGATATAATACTAGTAGCGCCACGTTATGCAATGCAAAAAACACCTCCCTAAAACAAAAACTCCGAGTAAATGCATGGTTATCGAATATAAAGGTCGATAAAATTGCCGGAGAATGGTGAAATGAAAATCTCATTTTTTAGCATCGTCAAAATACCATTGTCTTCAATAACGTTTCTAGTCGGATAGGAGATGACTATCTGATCATTTACTTTCCTGTCCAGTACCCTAGCGGACATTGAATCACAGCTGACAGATACTCGCACAATGTTCCTCGTATTCAGCATTTTCCAAACTGATGAAGGACTCGAACTACAATTTACTCATACACATTCGAGAACAATGCAAGAATACACACGACTACACGCCGATTTTATCTTCGCCGACTTTACATTCCGAACTCTAATTAAAGATGTATATCAGTCGCGAGAAGTCCCATCTGTGTTCTTATTAATTTCTAATATCTTTTATCTGCTGCGCCATCGGCACTGGTCGTTATTATTTTATGTTACTACTATTGTTTTCCAATTGACATGTTTTAAATATCGTGTGCAGTTTTTGTACTGAAGATCTCTTAGATGTGATCTTATCTTACCAAAAGTGGCGGCTCTCATGGCACTGAAATGGCGTAAAAATTATAATTGCACCAAAATTACGCCACCCATGCGATACTACAGACAAACGATACATTATACAGGGTGACCAAGGGTTAAACCACCAAACGATCAGTATCGGTTTTATAGGTGAAAATAACACTTTTTCTCCATATGAGCATCAGTCCCAACTTGCTTCGTTTTCGAGATAGAGGGTGTCGAAGTTTTTAGAAAAAAATCAGTTTTTTATTCATCACTCAAAAGCTGATTTTGATGAAACATTGCATGCTTATTTGCGGTAATAAAAGGCTTAAAATATATATTTTTTGTAAAGATTTTGATACCCTGTATCTTGAAAACGAAGCAAGTTGGATAAATGCTTATATGAAGAAAAACTATTATTTTGACCTAAAAACCCGACACTGAACGTTTGGCGGTTTAACCCTGGGTCACCCTGTATACTTGGTTGCATGGGTTCAGGGTGAAGTAGACGTTTCGTCTATATATTAAGACTTAATCAAGGCTGCAATCAAAATTGATATTTTTTTTAAATAAACCGTCATATTATACAGGGTGTCCCAAAATAAAGGGGACAAACTCCGAGGGTAGAATCCTCACTTTAAGGCTGAAAGTTCCAATAAACATATACCCTAAAATGAGTAAAATTACGGTGCTTTGAGCCACACTCGAGCTACGTGCTCGTGCGGTTACCAAGCAACATAATTTGGTTTCAAAATCGATCAGATCTGTACCGAGCACTGACAAAAAGTGCTTCGAGCAATCACATCAAACTATGTTGAAACATTGTAACATACTAACACTTCACTTGAATGTGAAAAGTTAGTCTGCGCAGACTATCTTAGGGTAGTTTACGCTTGATCAAAATTCCTATTTTTTGTTCTTCCCTGTACATTGTTAGGAAATTCAGAATTTTGATAATTCTAATACAAGTTTTTTGCAATGCTCTAATCTCTAATAACTCGAACAATAATGACGTCATCAAAAATATGAGAAAACCAAAAAATGCGCAACTGAAAAAGAAAATCGACGTTCTGAGCTTTTTTTCCCAATGGCCATATCAAGCTTTTAACGAATTTGTTCAAGCATTTATGTGCTCAATGTATGAATATTACTGACTCTTGATTTGATAAGATTTTTGCATTAAAATCGTATCAACATCAAATAAATCATGATTTTTTTCATGGAATTGTTATTTATGTACCAAGGACAAAAAACTGTCTATTATAGTCGAGCCTGCAAATTGATAGCTGAGGCGCATCCCAGGCTAGCAAGCAGGAGAGACAATAGACAGTTTTTCGCCGAGGTGCATATTACATTTTCTCGTCGACCTGTACAAATTACGTAAAAATGTTCGATTTTCGAATCAATAATCGACTAGTTTTTTAACAAGTATTTTTCGTCCGCAGACACTTTTTGTCCGCAAACGCATAGTGACCGCAGAGGACGAAAAGCGTTTGCGGACGAAAAATAGTCGATTTTTCATCGGGATATTAGTACATAAAATGTCATTTTCCGTAGAGGTCAACGAAAAAATATCATAATGCATTTTCCCTTTGCCGCCCTCTAGCGCCTTTACGACCTTCTTATAACTTGTCAAGAATTTTTTAGGGTACTGAACCAATCAAAATATAAAAAAATATAAAATTTTTCTGACAACCAATTTTAGAGTTTTGTATCCTGCCCATTTGAGAAAGTTCTATAATCTGTCGAATGATTGTTACCATACAGTTGCTACTTTGATTCGATTTTTCGCATCCGATTATCTTTAATAACAATATTTGTACTCGTTAATAGGGTACACAACCCAATTCATTTATTTTTTCCGATATTTCCGATTGCAAGAAAAGTATGTCGAAGTCGTGAGGTAGTATTCAGTAGTGATTATTGATTGTGTCACGGGCGATAGCCCTATGTCATGGTGGTGATGTGATGTACGGGTGTGGAAGAGAACGTATAAGTGTCTGCGTGGGTCGTTCTGATCGACTGCTTCATTAGAGTCGAACTCCAACATGCCCGACCCGTGTATTGCTCGTTCTTATCTCTGATGCATTTGTACTAACCTGTTTCTGTTTCCATCTCTTCTCTCCTACCCATTATTCACGAACTCTCGCCAGTATTTTATTGGTTATCGACTGTCACTATCGAATACTCGCCACACGCTTATCAGCTCTCATGTTTCCTGGTAAACCGGCATTTTTGTTTATATTTGCATTTTTTGTTGCAGGAGAGGTGGGAGATTGGTCTAGTGATCCAGCAGACACTACCGCATCAGCGAAATCTCCTCCAACGCCAAAGAAACCGTCTTCCGATACATTAGAAGAGGATTCCCAACATTCATCAAAAATCGAGTCGGAAGAAAAGACGCCACGAATTAGATTAAAAGCTAATTTAGCCACTGACCCAGCACTGCATTCACAGGCAATATCAATTTCGAATCTGAAAACAGACCAGGAACAATCGCCTAGCGAATACCTGGCAAGTTTACCGTCTGCCCTACAGACTGCTTTGTCGAGAGGATTCTTTCTACCAAATATTATTGCTGGAAATGAGGTGTCAACAAGGCAGACGGAATCTCTGGAACCCAAGCAACCAATCGTACCGTTATTTCAATGTCCGCCGTGTGGAATCAGGTTCTCATCTCTGAGCACGTTAGAGGCCCACCAAACCTATTATTGTTCTCATAGAATCACCAAATCGGCTAATGAGGATGAGTCGAAGTCAGCTGGAGCCGACGCAAGTGGAAACCAGTCGGATGTAGACGTGTCGGAATCAGCATCGAAAAACATCCGTGTTGGAAAACAGTACACGTGTACACAGTGTTCATATAGTGCCGACAAGAAAGTCAGCTTGAATCGACATATGCGGATGCATACCGTATCTCCGAGTCCTAGTCCTAGTACGATAAACCCAATACCTAACGGTGAATCGAACAGTGATAACCAAGATCGTTATTGTGCAGAATGCGATATTAGATTCAGTTCACAAAAAACATTTCGTGCTCATAAAATGCATTACTGCAATTCCAGGCATATGATCAAACCTTCGATATCAACCACCAAAACTACATCTAATACTTCTGGCTCGTCTCCAACTTCTCCTACAGAGGCTACTTCTTGCAAAACCCCTCCCTCTCCGTCCACTTCGGGCCCTCCCAATCAGCCGTTTTTGGCGCTACCAACCAATCCAATCATTATTGTGCCATATTCTCTGTTTCGAAGTGCGAGTGTTTTGCCAGGTCTGTCCTCCGCCGCTGGCTTACCAAACCCTGACACACCCTGCTTCCTTTTACCAAACGGCACTCTTCAACCGATGACGAATGCCTTGACGAGTCAATCCAATCAGCAACACGAACTTCTGAGGAATGTGAACAGATCCAAAGAACCCCTAGTTATCAGGGAAACTTCATCAGCACCCTTGGATTTGAGCGTAAGAAAATCTCCGGAAATCAACGATCTTGTTATCGACCTAGGCGATGAACAAGAAAAAGAAAATCGGAAACGATCACCTTCTCCAGAAAAAATTGAGTGTGTGCCGTCCTTTCATTGTTCCCCTCCCACAACGCCAGTGTCACATACCAATTCGTCTCCTAGCCTGAGTATTTCACCAAAAAGAAAACTGGACGAAACATCGAGGAGTAGTAGCCCTAAGCGGTTGAAATATCTAACGAAGTCTGATAAAGTAAGAACTAGTCCGGAGTTGAACAATTCATCACAATACGATAGTTCTTCGTTACACCCCTTGTTGATGCGAGGATCCTTACCCTTATTTCCGCCTGATGTGCAGATGAGATTGACTGAAATGCCTGCGCTTCAACCTGTAATGCCTCAGGTTCTGGTGAAACAAGGAGTATCGAAATGTAAAGATTGCAATATCGTCTTTTGCAAGCTCGAGAACTATGTCATACACAAGAAGCATTACTGCTCCGCGAGGTCGCAGGAAGAAGATAGTTGTAAAAATTCAGGAAGTCCACCTGCTAGTCCTAGGAGTACGGGGACGACCAGTCCTGCTGGGCAGTACCAACAGTTAATCTGTCTGGCCTGTGGTATCAAATTCACCTCACTTGATAATCTCAACGCTCATCAAGCGTACTACTGCTTGAAACGAGGAGAAATGGATCCGAGAAAATGTGGGAAGTGTAGGGGAGTTATCGAACCTGGTCATCAATGCATAACGAACCCCTCTTTCGCGGGGTGGAAATGTCCCTGCTGCGACGTCATAAGTCCAACGGCGAGTGCGGCTCAAAGGCATATGGACTCTCATGCGGGGATCAAAGCCTACAGGTGTACCATTTGCAGGTACAAAGGCAATACGTTACGGGGAATGAGAACTCACATCAGGATGCATTTCGACAAACGATCCCCCGATCTTCAGGTAAGATTTCATTCATTAACAGTAGCGAATAGTTAGTAAGCATTGAGTATACAATGTACTGCCAATTTTCAGAAGTTTTCTGAATTAATTGAGCACAATTGAAATTATATATAATTAAAAATAATTCATATTCTGTACAGTTAGGCTTATAATACATGAGCGTATAATACGTTGCGTGCTGAACGCCGCATTTTCTCCGCTGGAATGAATATTGTGTATTTAAATTGAAAGGAATACACAAGCTTGCCGAACACCGGTGTTTAGACCAACCAATATAAATTTTTTGTGAAAATTAATTCTAATTGTAAGCGACTTGCCCCATGACTTCGGGGATACTTTATAAATAACTAAAATCCAAATTGCAACTCAAAATTTTTTTTGTGCAATTGTTTAAACAATGGTTATTAAAAAAAAGGGTCCTTTTTTGTATTTTTGTAAATATCTCAAAAGGTACTGGACGAATGGCTTTACTCATAAAAGACCGTTTGTAGAGAATGAAAAAACCTACAAAATGGTTTTTGGAAAATCCCGATACGACCATTTTTCGCCGAGAAAAGCCGGAAAAACTCTTGAAAAAAGGCCTTTTTTCAAAAATTCGCTCAATTTTCAATATTAAGAAATAATTTTTCGGGAAATGGTAGCTAATATCATGTACGTTGAGCTCCCGAAAGGTGGAAATTGTCGCTTCAATAGTTTTCCTACAATCGGGTTTTAAAAAAATTACAGCCATATTTTGCATGATTCGTCATATTACGGGAAATGGTCCGATTTGAATTTTTAAAGCGGCATTTTGAAGTTGAGGTTAAAAACTACAATTTGCCTATCTCACATTTTCCCATAAGTTTGGAGAACATTGTTAAAAATGCTTCTGAACACAGCGCTTCGAGTGAAAATTCGTCGCCAAGTTGTGCTAAAGTAGTAGTGGAGGGGGCGCCGAGATGCGACGTCTTCGCTGTATAGAAAAAAGCGCCTTGTGCGCGCAACCGGTCTCTCACTCGAAGCGCTGTGTTCAGAAGCATTTTTAACAATGTTCTCCAAACTTATGGGAAAATGTGAGATAGACAAATTGTAGTTTTTAACCTCAACTTCAAAATGCCGCTTTAAAAATTCAAATCGGACCATTTCCCGTAATATGACGCATCATGCAAAATATGGCTGTAATTTTTTTAAAACCCGATTGTAGGAAAACTATTGAAGCGACAATTTCCACCTTTCGGGAGCTCAACGTACATGATATTAGCTACCATTTCCCGAAAAATTATATCTTAATATTGAAAATTGAGGGAGATACGAATTTTTGAAAAAAGGCCTTTTTTCAAGAGTTTTTCCAGATTTTCTCGGCGAAAAATGGTCGTATCGGGATTTTCCAAAAACCATTTTGTAGATTTTTTCATTCTCTACAAACGGTCCTCCATGAGTAAAGCCATTCGTTCAGTACCTTTTGAGATATTTACAAAAAACCAAAAAAAGGACCCTTTTTTTTAATAATCATTGTTTAAACAATTGCACAAAAAAAATTTTGAGTAGCAATTTGGATTTTAGTTATTTATAAAGTATCCCCGAAGTCATGGCGCAAGTCGCTTACTATTAGAATTAATTTGCAAAACAGGCTTTATTTTTGTTATATTGGTTGGACTAGTTTGCGTGCTGCGCACGTCTTCTCAAAAACGCCGTCGATGGGATACTTTATTTACTATGCACACGGATACACGAGCAGATATTTTACGCGGACAAGTATAGATAGATCCCTCCACAATAACATTTTCAGGCTAAACCTGTGATCCGAAAATTTTGAATGATAATGTCCTGTTTGAAGTCTAGAACTGATGAGTGGATGTATCCACCAACGACGATGTCTATGTTTTCGTTTTTTTTAATAGTAAGCACAATCCTGCAACTCAAACAATTTGCATAGGGTCCATTTTGATTCTGACTGAAACATGCACGGGTATTCAAAAGCCGGCGGGGCGAATCGTGCGGCACGCGGCGTGTTGAACGCTCGTGTATTCCTAGCCTGAGAAATTTTGATCAAAAGTTTATAATCAGACAGGACTATCTTGATGGGACACGAATGCTGGTGGTCACTAGTACGTCGGGCGAGAAGTAGTTCCGTATGAACCTTCTAGCTCATTCCAAAAGCCTTCACTTTTTGTGGATAATCCGCCGGCTGCTGATCAGTTTAAAACATTCTGGAAGAACATCTTGGAGTATCCGCAACTACTTAACGTAGATACTCCAGCCGTGGCGCATTTGGAAGCATTCTGCAAGAGACTTCGACAGGTCCTCAAAGGCTCGAAGAACTTTGGTGCTGCAGGCCCTGATGGGTTGAAAACTATTGGTGGAAAAAATTACCAAACACCCACTTTCATCTGGCAAGAGTTTTCAACTCATGGCTAGATGGGGGGCAGCAGATTTCGGATTGGTTCGTCTAGGGGCGAACCGTGCTCATCCCCCAAAAAACAACAGACAATAACTTGCTTAAATGCATGTTATGATATCTATGAACGGATATTATGGGTCTTGGTGGCGCACAGGTTTTGTTCTTGCTTGCTATGACAAGGTACGCGGGTTCGAATTTCCGCGCCCATCGACCTCGTGCATGGCATCAAAGGTTAGGCGTTAAAAGGTAAGGGCTGAATTTTCCCTAGCTCGCACAAGTCTCTCGAAGACTTCTGAGGGTTGCTCCTACAGATTCGGTCATCAGAACTGTTAGGGAAGAACAAAGTTGCTTCAACTAATATGCTAGTCGTTCCTATCCTACTATTCTCCTTCGTAATAATAATAAGAGAAGCTGCGACAACTCGACGAAAAAATTCGCAAAATGATGCATGATGATTATTACAGGAGCTTGCATCCTAAATAGTCCGTACCACAGTTGTACTTTCTCAGTCAGCAGGAAGGCCGTAGACTTTCTAGTTTGGAGTATCTATATAACATAATGGTACTGGATGGAGCGTGTGAAGGAGTTCAGATCCCCAGATCTCTGCTTGGTCTGCGACCATGAGAAAGCAGAGATCGGAGCATTTATTTTTAAGGCAGCAGCCCGTACAGCTGATGAACTTGGTCTCGTTTTCGACTCTAAACGGGGTTACCCAAACTCTGTAACCGAGTTGGAGCCCGTTCAGCAAGAAGGTCACATTGAAGTTGCGGAGATTGAAGTTCTCCTGCAGCTGCATAAGGGTGAGCCAATGCATGGGGTCTTCTTCAAGAAAATTGGAGACCTTGGCTCATCCTGGTTTACCGTAGTCGCGTGATGGGTACAGAGGTCCTGGACACCAGATGTAGAGCGTGTAGTGGGACTCCCGAGACCATAATGCATTTGCTGTCGGCCTATGTTCACAGGCATACCGTGTTGCTACGGGTGTTGTATTACTATCTACAGCACTCGTACGGTATAGACGAAAAACCGGGCATTTAGTCCGTTAGGGAGAATGAGAAGTGCCGAACCTACTGAAACTGTTTCTCCTCCTCCTCGCCCATCGAAGTGAGACGATTTTCGTCAAAGAGTTTTTGGTTCTTGGCAAAACGAATATCGTCCGAAAAGATGAGGAAAAACGAACTAAATATCGAGATTTATTCTTAGAACTCCGTGGGCTATACCAAAACTACTCTGTTAAAATGTTGGTTCTGATAATAGAGGTACTTGGAATGATGGACACGCTGCTCTCGAATCTGAAAATCATAGCGGCTTACCTTGATGCGGCAGAAATCTTAGATTGGCGAATGCAGAAGGCTGTCATTCTTGGTTCACTTCATCTGCTCAGGCCACATAATTCTTGGACCCAGTGATCACTCACCCCACGGGCGTGGGAAGTGACTATCTTAATAAATGGAATCAGCGCACCCTCCGAGTTATCGGGGCTCTGCAGCCAAGGTCCGACTGGGATATTCCTGAGAAAAAAATTATAATAATAATAATGTTAATTTTCAAATTAAATTTTTCCCCACATTCATCGTGCGAATAATCTAGAATACATATCGAGGACCAATGACAATACTGGAATTTCATATTGATAATGTAATAATAATAATAATAATAATAATAATGATATGAATTTTTTAATAAAATGTTCACCCACTTCCATTCGTCCGGAAAATATAAAATTTAGCACACATATCAAGGACAAATTAATATTTTTAATACACTTATTTGATTCCCTCTGGAACACCATAATAGCTAAAACAATATTAACAAACACACAGAGAAATAATATCAACAGTAGACGATTTCGTTATAACTTTCAGAAATTGTACTATAACAATAGTAGATTAATGAATACGTAATTTATCAATAAAAGTGCCTTATTGTGAATTAATTAATGAAATCTTTGTTGGTCATAATATAAATACAATATTTTTTTCTGTAATCTCAAAACTAATAACTTCAATGTTATGAATTAAATTTTTCAGTTTCTTATTTTATTTTTTCCTTGCTTATAAGTAGTGAGACCTGAAACAAGATTAAAACATATTTCATCACAGAAACTTTTTTATAGCGTTCTTGTGATGTGTGTGATCAGTTTTTGTTCATTCATGTAATAAATACAAATTTTAAAATGTTTCATTCCAAATTCAATGATGTATTTATTACACGTGGTAGTTTCATCATTTGTCAGATCATCTCGACTTTTTCGATAAATTCTTGACTATGAAATTAGATCCTATATGTGAAGAAAACAAAAGATTGGGTTCAGTGGTAACCTCTTTAAAAAAAATCGTGCGATGGCGGAAAATGAACTTCGATAACGAAACGTCGTAATCAACACTGATATTAAAAAATTTCTGTGAAAAAGTATTTTTCATCTTGTTCCAGCTCTGTCGATAACGCCAGAAAAAATAAAATAAGAAAGCGATAAATTTAGTCTTTCTTAAATAATTTAAAAATCAAAAATATTTCATATTTAACGATAACTGTCCCTAGTCCCTATGATCGTTTCGTGGACAACCTTAACTTGGACTCGCTGTATACAGTATCGGAAAATTTTCATCTGGGGTATAGACAGAAATCTAGCGAGCAACAAGGAACGCAATGATATGATAATACCACATAAAAAAGAGAGACGCACTACTGCGCGCCTCTCCTGTTGCCTCGTTGATATCCCTTCCTCGAGCGAGTAGAGGAGAAATTGTAATGCTCTCTCAACATTATAGCAAGAGCTATTCTTCACGCTCTCATAAAACCACCATACCCCAGATGAAAACTTTCCGATACTGTATACTAACTAACTCCTGCATTTCACTTAAGTTTCCTCTATAGTTAGGAAGCCGCTAGTGAAAAAATGAGCCGAACAGCTATACTCCTTCCGAGCTCAGGAATGGAAGTACTTACATGTAAGATACCAAAATCTAAAATATTTTTAATTTTGAGTAGAGCCCAGCCGAAAAACAAGGGAAAATATTTTGATAAATTTTAGCGGTCTTCTATATTCCTTCCGTTGAGATATGTTGTTCATATCAGAAAGGGATCACTTATCGAAGGAAATTTGGTTGGGGCCGTGGCTGGAAAAACATTTTTGAAAAATTTTCTCCCGAAAATGTCTTAGGTTAAAAATTAGCCGGTCTCCTATATATTCTCACTTTTTAGTTCATTAGTTTCAATTTGGACCTTAGATAGCTGAAATCACGATGGAAGGAATTTTTAGCAGGGCCAGCTCACAGGGGGGGGGGGCAAAAAGGGGCACTTGAAAAACTCGCGGGACGGCTATGATCAAAAATTGGAAAAATGGACTCGGAATGATGATCAAGCTCTGAAACTTTTAGTAACACTTATTTAGGGACGAAGAAAAGCAACCCCCCAAGGGAAGGAGTTTTCGTCCATATGCACTTTAATAAAAAGGATTCTTTATATATCCTACAAAGTCGAGGAAATAGTCATAAAAAGGGCCATAATTGAAAGGGGTGGTATGGGGTAAAAACTGGGCGAAAACTTCTTCCCTTGGAGGGTTGCTTTTCTTGGTCCATAACAAAGTGCCAGCTAAAATTTCAGAGCTTAATCATCATTCCAAGACCATTTTTCCAATTTTTTAACATAGCGGGTCCCGCGAGTTTTTCGAGTGCGTCCTTTTGCCGCCCCTCTGTGACCCAGCCCTGCTACAAATTCCTTCTACCTTGATTTCAGCGGTCTAAGGGCCAAAATGAAACTAATAACTAAAAAGTGAGAATATAGGAAACCGGGTAATTTTTGTCCCGAGACATTTTCGGGAGGAAAAATTTTTCAGCCCCAATTAAATTTCCTTTAGCTTTGTCAGATGATAACTGATCACTTTCTGAACAACGTATCTCAACGGAAGGAATATAGACGGTTAAAATTTATCAAATTATTTTCCCTTGTTTCTCGGCTGGGCCCATCTCAAAATCAAAAATATTTTAGATTTTGGTATCCTCCATAAGTACTTCCATTCCTGAGCTCGGAAGGAGTATAGCTGTTCGGCGCATTTTTTTACTGGCGGCTTCCTAACTACTATAGGGTCCATTAGTCAAATGCATTTCCTTGCGGGTTCCCTCCCAACTGAAGATGATTTAATATAACTTTCACACGATTCTTGTTCTCATGCAGCAACAATGTCTAGCATTATAACATTATATAAATTTATTACAAATGTCTTACCTCTCGATTTTTGTTTCAGGAGGAAAAATACATAACATACATACTGGAAGACGAAAGTGCCAGCACTGTCGAGGTGAATGTAGTTCCTTCTTTCGGTCCAGCTGGTACCGTGGATGACCAATCAGGATCCCCCAATGCTGAATGTCTCCTAGAACCTCCCCACCATTGCACCCAGTGCTCCTACAGCTCAGCTTACAAAGCAAACGTTTTGAGGCACATAAAACTCGTTCACGAAAATTCGCATTCGGATGAATCAGCCGTTAACGGTTCAGATGAGAAAGGAATCAGATCTATGCCACTGCTGGAAGAGGACGAGGAAATATTGGTGAAAAAAGAAGCGATGGAACCGGAAGTTATCATAGCGCATGACGAGGATCATGTCATAAAAGAAGAAGCGACAGAACCTTCCTCGAATTCGAAAACTGAGGAGTCCGAAGAAGAAATTAGTCAAGGCACGGCGAAGACTGGAGGCAGATATTGCAAGTCGTGCGATATTTATTTCAACTATTACACGACGTTTATAGCGCATAAACAATTCTATTGTTCCAGCCATGCCGGGGAAGTAACAATGATGTCGACGAACAATAATAATAATAATCCGACAAGCCGTACGTCAGAAGAAGCGTCGGTACTATGATCTAGTTGCTGAATATTGAACGAAAATGTTCGTAGGTGTTAAAAATTGGGCCAGTCCTCTCATGTATACGCGCGATATATTTTGATGCCTCGACACTTGAAGTCGAATATGAATTATAATTTCTAATATGAGACTAGTGTTTAATTATTTACAGATTTGAAAGATATTTTCGGTGCAAACTTCAGAATCTCCATAAATAATTGTGATAACTTTTGAGTTAAGTTGAATTAGAAAGCAGTTTGTTTAGCACGACTACGTTGACACTTGTGTTTATTGTTTTAACGGAATAAACGTGATAATTCTCGAATAATACTGTATCGAAGATTGAATATTTTACTCAAAAATAGATTCCAAATTTTATAAATAATTTTTTCGAATTTTGTAAATATTTTTTTTATGAATTGTCAGAATCAAAATTCAGTTGAGATAAATTTAAAAATGAGATGTTCCGGATATCGTTTGAGAGGATACTAAATATTTGAAGATAAGATTTCAGATTTCGCAAGATAATAAATAAATAATTATTGAAAACCCACGTATAAATATGAGCAATTCATCACTATAATATTTTTACCTTATTCATTTTATTAATGTTCCTAACTTTCTATGTTTTGGCTTCGCGAAAAATATACCTTCTAAGGTTATTGAGACAATTTTGGGATATCTAATAGAAATTTTAAAAAATGGAAGGACGAAATAAAACATGAAAAAAATTCATTAAATACGGGACAGACTAGAAGTGAGTTTTTGAATTTTTTTTTTAAACAAATAATGAGAAAAAAAAATCGTTGTGAAATTTATAGTTTTGCACTGACTACTTATAATAAATATAAATAATAAATAGCACAGAGAAAAAAAATCAGATTTACCTATATAGCATATTGATATTTCAACAATTACTAGATTACCTGTAGTTTCTGTAGTTTATGACATATTCAAAATATACACAAATCCCGCGAATTTTGTAGCCATTGTAGTTAGATGTAACATTAATAAAAAATTCTTCCACATTATTGGATAATTTGCTAATAATAAAGCAGTTCAGAGAACTCTAAAGATTGAAAGGATTGAATATAGAACAGTGTTTAAGTAAAGCATTTATCCGAAGAAAATATGACATAATTTTTATGGAACTAATTGTTGAAATGAAATGTAGGAACAAACTGATTTATTGATATTTTATGAAATTGTTTAAGGTTGTAATGTTTTTTATAGGGAAATTGTTTTGTAGTGTCTCGTACTTTCCTACTTTAAATATTGAAATCAACTTTTAATTTATTTGTAAAGACCTTTTGTATTGACTTGATTTCCTGGATTTAAAAATATGGGTACACTATCACTTTAACAGGGTCAAAGAATTCGCCAACTTTGTTTCGAAATTTTAACATGTTTTCCCATCCCTCACTATCGAAGTATCTAGTTTCTAATAGGAAGCATAGATCATGTAGTTACGAGAACAATTTTTTGATCATCCGAATTATGAACTTTTTTTATGAATAAAAATTCTTACGAATTTGGTTCTGGAGTTATGTTGTGTTTGATAATTTGTAGTTTATTGATCAAATCGCAATGATTTGACCAACCATTCCCAACTGAATCTCTTGCATAAAGAAAAGAATAATTCATAATCAGTTGACCATTGCTGTTGAGTAGAATATTCAGTCGCAAAGACAAAGTTATTTGATGTCAATAATAATATTGAAGTTTTTTCAAATAGTTGTTCGAAAACATCTTTGAATATTATGAAACATAATCCTGAATGGGACCTATTTCAGATATTTTGCGAAAACAATTTTTTTTGAAAAAAAGTTTTTATTGAGAAATGTTTTATTCTCTGTTACTTTATAAATGAGTTTCGATATATGTATACTAGTCGTTTGTAGTTTACTCCATTTTGCCTTCTTTCTCTTCGTATGCATGAATGATAGCTAAAAATTGTGTTACTAACAAACGGTTATTATTATGTTAATGTATTGTTTAATTTGATATTTTATTGAAATAATATCAAAAATCACCTTCCAATAATTATTTTAGAGACACTTGTGATACGAAAATTCATTAATTTAATTTTATATGTCTTTCGTATTTTCAGTGTTGGGGCATTCAATTTGTTACTATATGTAGATCGTTTTTGTGGTCATTTAAATATATTGCAATATGTTATATATTAATTAACTTGTATAAATAGACATAAACATTTGTTTTGTATGAAGTTATATAGATTTATAGTTTGTTTATTCCTAATTTTTTAGTATATACATTGAAAATGTATAATGCCAAAGCATTTAAATTAAATATTATCGGCATTGTGAAGGTTAAAATGTGTGATCATTCCCTGTATAGTATACATTCTTTCCGTAATCATATAGAAGGGTATGCCAAATTGTAATATTTTTTATGGTGTCCTAATCTCAATCTAGTATAAATAACTCAATATTACTTTCTGTTTAAAACTATAAAACTAGGAAAGGGGAAAATATAACACAAATTTGAAATTTTCTTTCAAATTTGGAAAATAATAAACTGGAATTCCCTCTCGACACATTTATAGAGAAGATGAAGGTAAATACTTTGAGAATAATTCAAGGTTGATGCTTTCTACCTAATAAAACATTCTTAAATACCACAGATAGTGAAAAATCCATTAAAGGTATTCTACCTACCTACTGAATAAAATTCCTCTCTTTATTGTCTTATTCAAAATGTTTCTATCAGAACAAAAATTCAAATCCTTACTCATATATCTCCATATATCCGAATGTTTTATCTTATGTTTTGTCAATTGAAATTAATATTTTTATGAGTTTTTTATGTATTTTGAAAGAGACATATTTGTTGAAAATATCAAATATCAAAATGAGGTTTAATGGAGAAAAATATCATTTCAGAATTCAGTAAATTTTAAATGAGCATGAGCTTTTGACTTAGAAATATGCTACATATTGGTTTACCCTTCAAAATATTGGGGTGGATATTGGGTTAGAAATCAATATTTCCAAAAATCCAATAGATTGTCTGCATCACACACTTCCACACTTTTTTTCCAATATAATTGTATGGTGTATATTGTAATTTACGTATATTTAATATGCAACTGAATTCATGTCATATTCTAGCTGTGTAGTTGTTGAATCATCTACCCAAGGTTACAACACAGTGGTTATCTTTCTTGGAGACAATAAATTATCTATTTACATTTGTTGTTATTTTTTGTTATTCTAGAACACATAAGACCTTTTAGATTTTTTAAATTTAATTAAAAGTTTTCTGTCAGCCCTCTTGAAATACGAGCTCAAAGCTGATTTTTTAACCAAAGGTAGAAAAAAACCCATGATGACCATGCCATACAGTTGTGGTGTCCGAAGTACATGCCATACTGATGTAAAGCTGCGCAGCGCAAGACAGACACCTGAGGGCCGCCATACTTGCCATGTCCAGTTATTCATAACATTGGCTAACTTCACAAGAAGTTTTAGCTTTTAGTTAACCAATCATGGATGTTTGGAACCTTTGGTGTGAATACAATTCCAGAAATGGAAAGTGAGCGTGAGAAATTCACTAGAATTTATCGATTTATCTTGATCTCTTTTGATGTAAGTTCTTTGTTTCCAAGTGTTCCAATACCCAAAACCTTGGTGAGTTACTGCTGACCAACGGTTTCAGTGACGAAATGGTAAGGGGGTATTCAAGCCTCGCCAGACTTTGCATGAGGCAGAATTGCTTTCAGTTCAATAACTGCTTTTATGAACAACTCGAAGGTACAGTCTTGGGCAATCCTCTGTCTCCCTTCCTGGCTAATTTGTTCATGAGTAAGTTTGAGATGGAAGCAAGAAAGAGCTTCCTATTTTTCTAGGGTTTGGGTTAGATATGTGGACGACGTGTTCGCTATTTTTGATACAAAAGAGGTCGACGTAGACAGTTTAGTTACAGAATTGAATAGCCAGTTTCAAACCATATCGTTCACGTATGAAACTAAAAACGAAAAACAGTTGATATTTTTAGATGTATTAGGAAGGACACGAACACACTCAGATATATCCCTGAGAGTTCTCACCATTGCATACAGCACAAAATGGCGGGATTAAATTTTTTGGTGAATCGACTCTTGTCGTTTCCACTCAACAAAGAGAGATTCAGAACTGAGAAAATTATCATCGGCGAAGTAGCTGAGTTGAACACGGTTATTCTGTGGACTTGGTAGACAAACTGATTAGGAAACTTAAATTTAAGAGATCGTAACTCTATACGACTTTTCAAACAGAGGAAACCCCTTCTGAATATATATTCCAAACGGACCTCGAGTTGCTCGAGGTTTCGACAGCATTTTTATAACCCTGAATATGAAGGTACAAGACTTAATAACTACAACAAATCTTGGGTACTACCAAAAATAAGACGGAAGAAAAAGAAAAGTCGGGGATTTATGAGATTAGCTGTAAGGACTGCGAGAAGAAGTATGTGGGCCAGACCCGTGGGGCCATGAAAGTATGGATCCAAGAGCATATTGATCATATCCGTTTTTCGAGACCAGAAAAATCGAGTGTGGCTCAACATGCTTTGGACCACGACCACCGATTTGGTGACACAAATTTGAGATTAATTAGACAGGTCTCAATCTGCCTGCAAAATCCTGATGATACCTGAGGAGTAGGCAGATTGAGACCTCAGTGTAGAATCTAACTTCACACCCTTTCAATTATGTTTATCCTTTTTTCTTGAAAATGGCTCCAAAATCGGAGCCGAAACGTCGAATTTCAACAAATTCTAGACGCGGTTCAACCCGAACTTTCAGTTTCCAAATATCTGACCGCGGAAACCTATCCGAACACATATATATATATATATATATATATATATATATATATATATATAGAATTGGAATAGGGTTAACTAGCGTAGCAAGATTATAGCTCTTGAGAATGCTAACTGTTAGCGAAACGCGCGTCGAGTGATAGTGACGTAGTTTTGGTGTTTTGGGTAGCTTCCATTTCTTGAACTTTGATCAATGTGTTTGAGAAATATGTTTCAAAAAACTGGGTTCATTTCCATTCGATTCAACACGGTTGAAATACTTCTAGAAGTAAAAAAAAGTTCATTCAGTTATAGAATAGAAGCACCCAAAACAGTACTTACTTTTGTTTTAATTTAAGAACAAGAATCTTAAAGAAAATTGCAGTTTGTCTGTGGGTACATATTAGAGAAGACCGTTAATAGGTAGGGAAATCAACCCATTATTATTCAATGGTTCATTCAAATTATGTGTATTTATGAAACACAAAATTATATTTCCATGAAACAATTCTAATGGACTCATTATAAAATATTTACTGAGTTAGCACTCGTCATATTTTTGCGAAGAACATGTCATCAAAATCAAATATCACTTCAATTGTCATATCATCAAAAACAGGTTAAATGATCTCAGTTAGTAATCAATATCCAAGAAAATTTTCATGAAATATAAACTGGCATATCATCAAAAACAATCGTGAAAGATGACTAGTAAAATATTTTCCTCATTTCATTTTTGAATCTGATGGTGTTGAACAGATCAAAAATCCTTGCCTTGTGTGTTGTTCTTTTGGTGTGTTGTAACATTGTGGTTGGATTATATGCAAACCTTTGGAATGACTTTGAGGGATGTTTGGAGAAGAAACGATTATTGCGTAATGAAATCAGAACATTAAACGGATCAATAATTTCAAAGTGTTACAGCGAGCTCAGCAGGTAAATATTTTATTATTTTAATAGATATTGATTTTGTATTGAAAGATTATTTGATCTCAATTGTACTTTTTTTGATATATTTTTTCATTTCAAGAACAACTTTCTTTCATTTATATATTATTGCTCTTTTCAACAAAAAATAATAATTTGAAAATATTTAAATTTTATAAATTATACTTTGATTCAGTGTAATACATAAAATTAACTCATTCAAATTGTGGTGATTTCTGAAACAAGTCACAAATATATTTTCATTAGATAAATATAAAATTTTAATTGTTAGGTGTAAAGCAGAGGATAAAGGGAAAATAATGAACTCGGAAGAAACTGTGTACCGGTTGAAATACCTGTTGAAAAACTGTGAAGCAGATGAAAAAGAACAAAATGATATTTTTACCAGAATCGTCAAAAATTATGAAAATCAATAGAATGAAACCATTTTTTAATATAAGTATAATATTTGAAATCATGTTTTATAGTTAAGTATAGTATTGGTTATATGATAAACATTTAAATAGTTTTTTTAATTACAAATTCAAACATTTCTACATATAAGTAAGTATAGTTTTCTACGACAGTGTTCACACACTGTTGACTGTGACACCTTTGCGCACATAAAAATCACCTGTGCGTAATAGTTATTTACCTAACAAGTGCGGAAAGTAGTACTTTTCCGCACGCGACGGCAGTTGCACGAACGACGCGGAGCGGAGTTCGGGCAAGCCGTCAAGGGCGGAAAAGACATTTTCCGTAAGAGTTAGGTACAATATTTTTCCTATGAGTAATTTTGTACATCTTATTTATGAAAAACCAAGGTTTTTAATAAACCAGTTTTTATAATAATGCTACAAAATGACTAATAAGACAGAATTGTTACATAGATCATTTAGTTAGTCCTAAATATCATTATTTTCAAAAATACAAAAATCGTGCGGAAAAGTAAAAATCGTACGGAAAAGTAAAAATCGTGCGGAAAAGTAACTTTTCCGAACGATTTTAAATCGTACGGAAAAGTACAACTTTCTAAACGAAAAATCGTGCGGGAAAGTTACTTTTCCGCACGCTCGTAGGAAATAGTTATTTACCTAACAAGTGCGGGAAGTAGTACTTTTCCGCACGCGACGGCAGTTGCACGAACGACGCGAAGCGGAGTTCGGGCAAGCCGTTAAGGGCGGAAAAGACATTTTCCGTAAGAGTTAGGTACAATATTTTTCCTACGAGTGTTTTTGTCCATCTTAATTTATGAAAAAACAAGGTTTTTAATTATCAAGTTTTTATATTAATGCTACAAAAGGACTAATAAGATAGAATAGTTACATAGATCCTTTAGTTAGTCCTAATTACCATCATTTTCAAAAATACAAAATCGTGCGGAAAAGTAAAAATCGTACGAAAAAGTAAAAATCGTGCGGAAAAGTAACTTTTCCGAACGATTATAAATCGTACGGAAAAGTAAAACTTTCAAAACGAAAAATCGTGCTGAAAAGTTACTTTTCCGCACGCTCGTAGGAAAAGTAAATTTTTACACACTGTCAAATATAACTCGGAAGTCATCATTTGATAAAATGACCACAATTCATAACAAAGCCTAGTTATCTATCTAGGTGTTCCCAAAACACGGAAATGACACCATACCTTGGTACTGATGAATACAAGGGTGTACCCGTCGCAGGTAAGAGGGTAGCTGACGCAGGTATGAGTTGATGGTCGACCCATAAATACCGGTTCAGACAGATAAAATGAGAAAGTTTTGTTATCATCGTTGAAATACAAATGTTTCAGTATGGTCCAACTATTCATAAGATAATAATTTGATATTTTTATACAGCTAGGAAAATATTTAAAAAAAAATGCTATTTTCAATTTTCTCACATTATTTTTTAAAACTTTGTATATGTGTATAACATTGAATTCTAAGGAACTTTTTCAAATAACTTTTTTCGATATCTTGCCATTTTACCCGACTTTTTGCCTATTCATAGTAATTTTTTTCAATTTGCCGCCATACCACCGATGACGTGACATGTGTCAAAATCGGATTTTAAGTTATCGGACATGCACAAACTTTAACCCAGAAATGTTTTTCCAATACTCTAATAATAAACTTTTTTCCCATATGGTACATACTTTTTGGCGGTCACTGTATGTGTGCCTAGTCCTTTCTTCCACGCAGGTATATTAGCGAAGGGGATACACTCCACGGGAAGACATAGAGGTAGCTCACCCCGTATAAAATGTATAGGTAAGAATCTGACAGAGCTAGGCACTGTTCTCTCGAATACTTTCGAAGCCATCATAAAATCCAATATATTTTTATTGGGTAAATCTGAATAACAATCTGATTTCCGGATATAATAAATATATCACGTGTTGGTAGGGCATGTTTCGCGTTAACCAAAACGCATCTACATGAGTTTTACTTATCGAATCTAGGTAATCTGAACAGGCTATGCATATATTCACCATGCACCTAGATAGCTTCGTTCATTTATTACAGCCTTATGTAAATGACTCCATATCTCGAGGGAAAAATGCGCGAGTGGTCGAACGATAGCAGAAGATATAAGCTAAGGCTTTGCAGCGACACGATAGACCAACAAATATATAACCGAACCCACACAAAAAGATTGCTACAACCAGAAACGTCGGATTCCAAATTACTTTTTAATTGCACTTTATGTATTCCGCATTGTTGTTTTATTTTTCGAAGCTGTGATGTAATTATCAGCCAAATACGAAAAAACCGCTGCCAGTTGGAATTCGAGGAGAGGTTCGTCCTCAATTTATATAGGGGAGTCGTTTTCAATACAATGGGTTTTTTTCGGGTTATTGAATTCATAAAATAGGAAAATAATTTATAATATTAGCTGCAATAACATGGACATGGCTCTCAGCCCAAGTAAACAAAGCAGAATCGACAATAACAATAAACCCGTTGTCGTTGATATTCCTCTAATAAAGTTACACTTTTCGACACGTCAGCGGCGTCGCTTCGTGGCACGAAGCGAGTCCGCACGAAGTTCGTGCGGAAAATTAATACCACTCAAAAATCACATTGGTAGAGAACATTTATTTTTATTTCAGTAGCTGTAGAGACTATCATATATAAGTTCGAGTGCCCATCAGCAAAAATTTTACTGATCGTAAGTCTGCCATCTTTTTCCTCTGTGACTTTTTCAATCAATTTGTTTTGTATGTGTTTAACTCGTGTTTCCTAACTACGGTACGAAACTCTAGATGTTGATTCGTTAGATCGTTTTAAGAAAAAAAGTCCTTATGAACATATATGTCCGTATTTGCTTCGTTTCTGAGATACAAGGCGTTAAAGATTTTTTTTAAACGTTCTGTATCTTCGCGTCGTTCGTATTTGCATGCGGGCAAAGTAACATGTTTTTTATACCGCGTGTTTCCTTTTGAACTCGGCTGCGCGTCATTCAGCAAACTTCACGCTTATACAAAATATCCCCACTTTACGAACTTTTTCATAAATAACTATAATTCGTTCCATTCCATAACATTCAGGTCATTAATAGATAACGCTTTTTTTGACTAAAATATTCTTATATTACTAATTTTAACTTTACAATAGATACTTAACGTTCAAGAGCTCAAGAGAACTATGTCGAGCACCCCACGTTTTTTTTTACATTTGAGTAATTATACCCACATTGAACATTATTTTCTATTTTTCAGTCCATGCTGGTAGTAAAGCATTTTCTTTAGTTTTTTGAACTAAGTAGCTATAATTTTATTTTATTGTTTTTAGTCTTATGGTGGGTCCACATTCCTCGCGAGCAGCACGAATGAATACAACAAGCGCAACGAACGGAGCGAGCAGCACGAATGTACTAAAAATCATGTTCGTCGTATTTAGGATGTTTGCATCGTTCCGCGTGCTGGCAATCACCCAAAACACATGTTTTGGCGGGCCCACATTGCTCGCAAGCAGTACAAACGAACACAACAAGCGCAAAGAACGGAACGAGCAGCACGAATGTAACAAAAACCATGTTCGTCGTGTTTAGACTGTTTGCAGAGTTCCGCGTGCTTGCAATCAACCAAAACACATGCTTCGACTATTCCGTAGCGGTACATCAAAGGAATTCATCTCGCGAGCAGAGTTGACGGCGGTTTTGTGATTTCTTTGTTTTTAGTGTTCACCTTCAGTCAAGTAGGGCATTGTGAAGTGCAATATGGAGTGGAATGAAGACACCATTTTGAAGATAATTATCCTGTTTTGTGGTATCGAAAACATACATTTTATAAACTGAATAACAAAAAAAAATTATGTGTGGATGGAGATCAGGAGGAAATTTTCGAAAACGATGAATTAACTCTGTTTTGCGATTTTTTTTTTAATGCGGCGTTAGTTTCCAGGGTAAATCTTGGGATACAAAATCCGAAATGGGTATCTATGCTTTCTCAGTTCATTTTAAATTTACAGTGAAAAGAAAATTTAGGTTCCAGGGTAAATGGGGCACAATATCTGAAATGGAGTAGATATGCTCTCTTAGCTCATTTGGAATATGCATTAGAAAGAAATTTTTCAAAAACGATGAGTTAACTCTGTTTTTGGGATTTTCGTTTTTGATACGCGGGTAGTTTCCAGGGTAGATATTGAGATACAAAATCTGAAATGGGGTAGATATGCTATCTCAGCTCATTTTGAATATACAGTAAAAACAAAATTTCCAAAAGCAATGAATTAACTTAGTTTTGAGATTTTTGTTATAAGGGAGGTAGTTTTTAGGGTGACTATTGAGATACAAAATCTGAAATGGGGTAGGTATGCTTTCTCAGCTCGTTCTGAATATGCGATAAGGAGGAAAGTTCCAAAAACGATGAATTTCCTCTGTTTTGAGGATTTTTTTGAACAGGGGTAGTTTCCAGGGTAAATGTTGGGGTACAAAATCTGAAATGGGGTAGATATGCTTTCTCAGCTTATTTTGAATATGAGGTAGAAAGGAAATGTTCAAAACGGTGACTTAACTCTGTTTTGCGATTTTTAAATCTGAAATGGGGTAGATATGCTTTCTCAGCTTATTTTGAATATGAGGTAGAAAGGAAATGTTCAAAAACGGTGACTTAATTCTGTTTTGCGATTTTTTTTTAATACGGGGATAGCAGAGTGTTTCGTGATACAAAATAATCTGAAATCACTATTTTGAAGATTGTTAACTATCTTTAAGTGGATATTCAGGATATTACTGAGTTAGGATTTTTTTAATGGTTCATTTGAGGTAGGGATTTCGTAGCGATGATGCACCTATAGAAATAAATAGCTTTTTCCCTCTGCCGGGAAATTTCATTAAATATCATTCGTTTACTAATAATTCATGTTGACAACGGAATGTAAATAGTCAAATAGTGTCATTTACATGCCTAGGGTAATAA
Organism: Chrysolina haemoptera; assembly: GCA_958298965.1. Classification (NCBI taxonomy): domain Eukaryota; kingdom Metazoa; phylum Arthropoda; class Insecta; order Coleoptera; family Chrysomelidae; genus Chrysolina; species Chrysolina haemoptera. The sequence continues at coordinate 27,354,700 of OY282592.1, read as the reverse complement.
TGACTTTGACTTTGACATTTATATAAATTATTAGATTATGAGACTCTTTGAATATTATTGTTGTCTGTTTATTCGGTAACTTAGTTACGCGCACAAGCAACTTACAATAAAAATGGCGGTATGAATAATCATGAAGAAAGGGTAAGAAAACAAACTTCAATCTAGGCAAATTTTGAGAAATGTCAACAAGCAGCGGGAAAAACGTAATAAGTAACACGGAAAATGTATCGACTGTTAACATCCTCAGCAAGCGACAAGCCTCGGCTCGTACTCACTCACCTCGAATGTTAACACGTCTTTACATTTCTTGTTATTAAATAACTATTATTTCTAAAACAATTGAGAATACAAATTTATATATACCAACATGACCAACATATGAAAATAAATATACACGTATATCGGGATATTAAATAATCTTCCGGTTCAATCACAAGCGAATAATACCAAAAGAAGCTCCTAAGTTTCGAGAGTCATAATTTCTTCCAATGGAATTGTTAGATAGTAATATCGAATGAAATTGTTGGAAACGCACCTAAAGGATCGTTGTCATGAGCCCAGACACACAACGAATGCTTTTCTACAATGATAAAAATAAACTGAAGAGAAAAGAAAACCCTTTGACATGCAACTTCTCACACATCAGACACGTTGCATGTCACTGTACTCTCGTCTCAGTATTGCACAAATAATAATAAGTAACTTCTCACATAAGGACGTTACTCGTTATTATATCCTCAATACTGCTCTCTGGCATGTAACTTCTCACACAGGCACGTTATACAGTCCTCCGTAAATCCTCCGTAAATCCTTCGAAAATCCTAAAAGAGGCAACTTGTCACTAGGGCACCTTGCAAGCTTTTCTGCTCTCAAATCAGCCTGCTAACAGGTAACTTCACAGTTCACACAAAGGCACGTTATAATGTTATAAATCACCAGACTGAATAGGTACTTAATAGCCGAATTATGCACCTCATCTACGTAAGAACTAAACGTAAGACTAAAAACTAAAAGCTGGATTTATAGTTTGACAGACTGTGAACGTAGACGCACTGCAAAAAGATCCAGCTTAGAAGAGTTCAACAATAGGGAAACAACGTGAACGTTTATGGAACTGTAACTAGTATACTAAGAACTTTTGCTTTAATGTTTCTCTCTCAGTTCTAGTTTAAGTTTTAGGTTTAGTCCTTAGGTAAAGTGTGCATAAATCGACCATAAAACACTTTTTCTCCGAGTAATAATCTGTTTATATATTATTGAAAACTTCAAGCTTTATATTTCATCAAATAATAGTTAATAATATATCCTTCTATTTTAGAAATTATTCAACAAATCAAAACAAATACAACTCCTACCTTTTATTTCCAGCCGTAGGTATCACTTCAAATCAAATTAACATAATCAAACAGTCACTCAACAACAATAAATTTAGAAAAATATCTATTACTCCTAAAGTAGAACACACAATTAAATTATTCACTTGCCGTTCAACAACCCACGTCGATTCATCAAATCATACTATTTCCTTAATTCCTTGCCTTCTGTCAGCGATACGTTTTTTTGAAGATACTTAAAAACCCGATCTATGATATTGATAATGCATGACACACGACTGGCCTATACAGGAAGTTCCATTTTTGAGTGGCGCTCGGTAATAAATATCTCCTTACAACTGTAATCGATGGGTTATCAAACTTGGCCTAAAGGCCTAGACATTACGACACTTATAAGTATCGTAAATATCTATATGTTCTAGAACATAAAAGTCTTTTACGTTCTAGAACATAAAAGTCTTTTACTTTCTGGAACATAAAAGTCTTTTACCTTCAAGAACGAAAAAGAGCCACTTCGCTCATTGAGATTTTAACGAAAATGTCAACATTTGAGTTTAGTTAATTAAAGAAATTGTCATCTCACTGCCATCTTGAATTTATGTATTTTGACCAAAAATTCATAGTATTCGACCCTGAAAACACTCACATTCGGATACCTACCAATTTTGAATCGAGTCTGATCATAATCACAAATCTTGTCCTCCATATCTTGGAGCCGCCATTTTGTTTTTTTCTTCATCAAATCCTCTTGATGCATTGTAATCGAAATTTTGAACACCTGCCAAATTTTAAATAATTCGAACTTCTGGAAGTAGGTGAAAATCACGTTCAAATATTCCTATGCAACGGAATATATGCATATACATAGATAGGTAGATACAGGTAAACTAATATAAAAAACAAATGTAAAAAATGTAGAAATAGTAGAAAGCTTTTTTCGCCATTATTGAATAGAAAATAGAAATTATAATATATATATACTTACTTTTAGTATGTATATAGGTACAGTATGGAAAACTATTCATCTGTGGTATAGACAGAAATCTACGCGAACAACAAGGAACGCAATGATATGATAATCACATAAATAAGAGAGACGAACTACTGCGCGCCTCTCCTACTACCTCGTGCGACGAATTAACAACTCACGTTGATATCCCTTCCTAGAGCGAGTAGAGGAGAAATTGTAATGCTCTCTCAATATATAGCAAGGTTTTCTTTACGCTCTCATAAAACCACCATACCACAGGTGAAAACTTTCCGATACTGTAAATTATAATTTCATGATGCAGACTGACTTACCTTACACCAACCTATTTGGCGGCGTGAGATCACACTTATCTTTTATCTAAATCTAGCGTATTGACGTTCGGTGTATTTTTGATACAGCATGAGAAATGCAAACCCATCGACATTCACACTAGTTCACAATGAAAGATTTAGGAAAATATACGATGGGATAATTTGAAAAACTTGAATGTCATCGTTCCTCCAGTATTGAGAAAATTTATACTGAACCAGGAGTGAGAATATGACCTTGGCTTGTGTCCTTGTGATAGAAACGCAAGTGGAAGGCACGTATGTGAATGCTCTTGCAGTTTGCAGGCACACGGGTTAAAAAAGCATATGCTTGTAAATTGCACGTGCTTGTTAAACCGTGGGTGGGCACGCATGTATCTGAATTGGCCTTTATAGGTTGTCGTTTGAAAAACCCTTATCATTAGCATTGTGAATTGATGCCCAGTTGATTTCTTATTTAAAATATATCAAAACTTCAAAACTATGTTGAACAGAAAAAAAAATTATTCCAAAATATAAATTTTTATCAAAGTGCATTTTGAATTTTATTTCGCCATTGAAAGTAACGGCCAATAAACGAAAGAGAGAAAGCATTTCATTTCAATTGCGTTGTATTACGAACTAAAAGTTTTGGCTTTTCTTTGAAGTTTTGAACAAATAGCCAATCAGAAAATAGTACGCCATTAGACCAAACGCGGATTACACCGTCATGTGACGTGATTGAATGTAACACCAGGTTTATTCTTTTCCATCGAGGATCGAGGTGTGGCACTTAGCTCTTTTCAGTACTAGTTTGCAAACTAATTGACACCTCCTAGCAATTGACACATTCCTTTGTTTGAACTGCACTCAGCTACACTCGATTCAAAATGCGGTGTAATCTACACTACACCGCACTACACCTTGATGCAAACGAATAAACCTACTAATTGGCTTTTTTTTGTTGATATGTCAAATTCAATGACATCAAAGTTAAGTTTGAAGTTGACCTTTTGTTTGTATAGATTGTTTGTACGCGAATAAAAGGTACTAAACAGAAATATATCACAATTTTTTTATTAAAATAATTTAATTAACTGTGTTGTGTCTTTTCATAGTGTTAAAATGGTGTGTGAACTATTATCTGAACAGTGATATAGTGGAAAAACGAAATATTCATTGAGAAAAAGTGGACTCGTCCAACTTGTCCTCTTGCAAGGCCAATTTCTTTGTGTAAAAATACAGTGAACTATCAGAGACTAATTGGAAACTACTTCGATAGTAGTATTTTTTGTTAACAGCCTGTTTGTAATGTACCCAAATTATTTATCAGACAAAAGATCTGTAAGACATACCCTTGTGCCCGCCGTTAGTCTCCTTCATTCAAAAAGAAAAGGAATATTCATACACCCCACAGCTATGTTCAAGAACTTTTTAAGAAATAGAGCTTTCTGCTCGCGTACCATATAAATAAAAAATAAGTTACTTTGACAAGTGAAATTTTCAAACATTGAATAATAAACATGAAGCTTCTTGAAAGCACAAGATTCGAGGCTATAAATAATGCCCTTTTTATTCAGACTGGTGATAGTAAAATAATAGGGCGCATAGAAAGTTACTCGTGTAAAATGGCCGGAGGAGACAAAGCCCTCTATAAACGGTTTAATGCTGAAGGTGTTCATCCCAGTGATCTTCAAGCACTCTCTCCCCCACAGGGAATTTCTCCTGGATATTCTCAATACAGTAGAAGTATCTCCGGAGATGAAGAAGGTCCGTTATGTGATACTATCAGTCGCAAAACTTTGTTCTATTTGATTGCTACTCTGAACTCCTGTTTTCCTGATTATGATTTCATGGATGTAAAGGTGAGTATATTCAAAGAATACAACAACAAACCTGTTATTTTGTATTTGTTGTACTTTGATATTGAATTAGACAGGGTGTTGGCTGGTAACTTGTTTCAATCCAGATCACTAGCTTATCTCTGTATTAGTGCAATAAATCTTATCAAAAGAAAATATTTACCAACTTCTTCACTGGTTTGATATTCTATCAAATAAAATAATAGTTATTTTTTTATCTAGTGTGTGAAATGCTACTTTGGTGATCAAGAACTGTTTTTTTTTAACGAGGAGCAGGCAAGTTAAAAAAAAATGCTCACTAGATGCAAACAAAATTTTTTCTACAATTGTCAAAAATATTGTTCCAAAAATAAGTAATATGCTTAGCTTTATATAAAGAAATAAAATAAGGTAATGAAAAATTTTCTCACGATTTGAAAAGTGTTAAAAAACCTTAATTATTGTTAAACATTAAGAAATAAATGATTTCTTGGATTTTTGCTGGATTGAGGACCATAAAGGTTAAAATATAAAAATCCCATATAGCTAGTTTACATGCAGTGTGAAAAATAAGTATTTCTCACACTACTTCACGGTGGCACTGTGTCATGGTAACGAAGGAATATGAAAAAAAGTGTCACTTCGCATATTGTTATCAATGAGGAACCTTGTAATTTTTTGACGTTTGTAGTAAAAAATATTTATTTTGTCGTATTAGAAGCCATTTTTGTCCAAAAAAGTTATTAAATTTTGCTCTTTGTTGATATACAAACTAATGCTCATTTACACATTTTTGTCATATTGGATAAGAAGGGATATATTCACACGGATAGTGCACTTCTTTTACCAGCAGTGGCTATGAGAAATATCCCATCAGTAATCACATTTTTGTCTGATTTCATTTGTGTTGTATAAGTATATGTTTTTTATTTTCTTACTTAGCTGTCTGAACAAGTATTCTCTACAGAAATATTTTCGTACTGTGAGAAGTTAAAAAAATATATCAGAGCTCTCCATCCTACAAATCGAATTTCAATACAAGCAAAGATCATTTCCCAAAAACTTCCAGTGAATTTTTTAAAAAAGTATTAATTTCATCTGCTTATCCGCTTACCAAATCGTTATTAATTTCAAATAACAGCTGAAATAATTACGTTTTTTATTTGAAACATTCAACATGTTTATGTGAAAAGATTGTCATTTAAACTCTTATGTATGTTTCAGAGTCATGAATTCAGCAAAGAACCATCAAGACAATGGGTGAGCAATGCGATTGACACTAATCTGGCTGCGACCGCAGGTGAGCAGTATCGCCTTCTGGGACCTTCGATTTGGACTGCAATAGATGATGAAATCTCTTTGGAAAATTGTGATATTTATTCGTACAACCCTGATCTCGCATCAGATCCTTTTGGCGAAGATGGCTGTTTGTGGAGCTTTAATTACTTTTTCTACAATAAGAAACTCAAAAGGATTGTCTTCTTTACATGCAGAGCCATCAAGTGAGTTGAGTCAAAAGGAAGGGTTAGGGGGATATTTTGAAAATGAGACTCAAATCGATTTTCCAACAAAAAAATTTTTACATACATATACTAAGATGTCTGGAGTTAAAACATCAATTTGTTGAAATAATCAGAGATTTTGTTTATATCAATTATAACTCTGCATCTCGGATTTGTCAACGTGGCATGGATTATTTTTGATGTTGCAAGTATAGGTATATTCCTGGAAATTGATCAAATTTTTCTTCATTTTCTCTGAGTGCCCCCTTGTTCCTTGTTTGACAATACCCAAGACAATACCTAATGATTATAATTTTCTTGTATAAAAACTACAATGACCTGGTATTTGGTATAAAATTTTCATTGGAAAGCCAAATTCAATGAAATTAAATCTGTGTTTGCATTATTGAAAAGAAGAACATAAGTGCTGTCAAAAGAGTATTACTGTCATGTTCTGGCCTTTTTTGAAAAAAGTTGTGAGACCTACAATTATTGTGATGTCCATGTGACCTCAATTTTCACTTTCAATTTATTCATTCAATTTTATTATTTGATAAAAGTTCGATATTTTTTTTTTTATATACATAATACACCCAATGGTCTATATTGACTAATTTTGAGTAAATAATTAACATTATTGGTAGTAGGTAAAATATTGTACAATATTTGTGTCATAAATTCATATTACGATAATCGATGGGTTATCAAACTCATCAGACAAATGTTCGATCTCATAGAAATAATCTATCTCTCAGTCATTTCATGATGGATTTCAAAAAAAAATGTCACCAATTTATTAGTTTTGATCTAGATTTTAATTCCATCGCGTTAAATATAGTATAACAACATTACTGAACTTGACAAACTGTTAGTGGAGTAAAAACCACAATTGAAGAAAAGGGGGTGTTTATGGGCCAAAAACATTTTTTATAACTAAATAATTCATCCTAATCCAACTAAGAATGCTTCTCCTAACTTGTGAATATATCTCTTTAAATATTGATGGTTCAGGTATACTTTCAAACCATTAAATCAGTTAACCCCAGTTATCAAGTCCATTGGGTCTGAATTAATTTTTATTTCTAATTTGACATTTGCTAAGAGACAGAAGTTCGCTGTTTTCAAAACACAAACACAATGAACTGGCAATTACAAACAGGATAAAAAGACTTGTTCACAAATATGTGCATAATTCGTTACATACATGCCCTTTTCAGCCAACAGTAAAAAAAATTACAAACCATTTAAAAAAAATTTGTTCACTATTTGAGATTTCAAATTCAATTTGTTATGTTTTGTTGAACTGACTATTAACAAATTTAATTTTTACAGCCCAAGGTACACAATGGATTCCGGATTTGGAAGTGATTTTATCATGGATGAAGACGAGTCATACTAATCGTATGTCGATAGCATGAAAATATCTGTTTGATGAATCTTCACTTTTTGTACTTGGTGTCCATAATGTTTGTATAATTTATGGAAAGCATTGTATTGAATAATCTTTTGGTGAGAGCAAAAGTACAAATTATTTTAAAATAGAAATATATGTATTGTGTATTGAATAATTAGATTATCTATCACTAAGATATTAGATACAGTAGTCACTTTATTGGTTTAGTTAAGAGACTTTGATATTGTTGATTGGTGCACCATGCAGTTGTTTCTTTTAGAGCAGAAATTGATGCCACTATCACAGAAACTGATTGATTCAGACACAATTTATTATTTATTACCACAACCAAGTAGAGTTAAACCCCCCATACACGCTCAAGCATGCTCGGCTCGAAGAAATCACTTTGAACTCAACTGCGAACCGAGAAGGCTCGGTTTCCACATATGTACGCACCGAACATGCCAACTTCAGTCACAAATTTGAATCGCGAGCCTAACTACTGTAGCAATAATAACAAATTGATGCACACTTTCGCTCAACACTACCAGAAACTAATGCAATTCATCAACATGCTCTTAAAATCACCATACATGTACCAACATGTTCGACACTTGGTTCGTGTTGGTAGGGATCGGCAAGCCGCACACCGAGCAGAGCATTCCAACTACCAACCAGGTTCGTCGGTCTCACACATCTTCACCCATGTTCGCCGAGCCAGCTTCCAACTACTCTCACCAACATGCTCGTCCAACATGTGTGAGTGTATATGGGGGGTTTTAAGTATGATTTTGGATAAGTACATCACAGTGGTTCTAATTTAAAAAAGTATAGTATTCATTACTGGTCTATGTCGTTTCATTTGGCATCGATAAATTGTTACTGGTTGATAATTTCCTGGCAAAATCTAAAAAACAAACTAGTAATTCATACCTCAGTGATATATATTTCAGACAAAGCACAGTGAGCCTGCTTGGCTGCAGTGCGTCCAGAAATAAATAAAAAATATCTAGTAAATTTACTAGTTTTAACAGAAACATCTCCATGGTGTATGTTATTTTAAAAATTTGTTGATTACAATATACCTTTTTGATAGTTTATGGAAATCATTTGGAAGATAGTTCAGTTAAGCTATGGTGTATCTATGGTGCATCAGCATGCAGAGTACAAGCCGCAAAGTCATAATTAATTTCTTCAGAAAGACAGTAGCATTATGTTGTTGTATGTTGGTTAGTAATTGGCCAGTCATTCAGCCCTCCTCGTCTCCAAAAAACAAAGGTAATCAGGGATTTGGAATGTGGATTGTAGTGAAATAGTGATATGAAGCAGTATTCAAGATAAACCAAAAATTGGCCATTCTGTTTATTAATATAACTTTGAGTTTTTTCATGATCAAACCGTTGATCCAGATTTTATATAGATCTTTATTCGTCTTTCACATTTATAGAATTCAGAAAAAACATAGTTTTAAAAAATCAGTATTCATTAGTTTATGCTTGTTCCAGATTTCCTTTAAAATAATTTTATTTTTCGCAACTTCCACTGTAGTTGTAACTGAGGACTGAAAATCAATTATCATTCTAGTGTAATGATTGGTTAAGGACATTTTGAACGCGATTACAGAATAACACACTTTTGATGATACAAACGAGAGGGTTACTTGTAGAAAGTCGATTTATGTTTTTTTTACTAATATTTCGTATTGTTTTACAGTTTGAAAATTGTGTAGTTAGACTTATGATCTGATAATAAAATTGAGTTACAGTTTTAATTTCTTTATTCATTAAGTTTTGGGGATCTTCTAAAGGAAATATTGTGCAAAAAAAATAATATTGATGCATTAGAAACCTAGAATTGATTTATCTTTGAGCATCTTATTTAGAGAATGGTGGGTGTGCACTCAAAGCTGGTAGGTACTAGACAGGATTGGCATCTAGGCAACTCACAACACACTTGCTTTTCAACAAGGCATGCGGTCGCCTATCGATTCCGATACAATTGAGAAAAATTATCCCACACTCCAGAATCGAAACGGGCCCAATGCTAGCAGAAGTTTCAACGGCCGACGCCTTGGACCACTAATCCACCGGCCACCTAAATAGTTTAATATACAGTGTGTCTCACTTCTCAGGGACGCCTCTGTAACTTTTGTAGCTTTTGCCCTGGAATTTCTGAATTTTGTAGAATAGATATATAGAATAATGTATAAAATGCCTCCAAGGGATAATTTCAAGTTATATACACTGCATGCCAGCAATGATAGAACCACTGACATTTCCGAAAAATTATAGGAGGCAAGATGGTCAAAAATTTCTTAAGAAGATTTTTAATCAGAACAACCATTGCACTGCTAACCCGCTATACTCCTGAAGTAAAAAAAAACACTTCATATGGATGGTGTATCTATCAATTCTTGAAGCATTATTATTATAATTGTACTACTATATGTTTTGGCTCACAATCACATTACTATACACAAATCTATGTTTTTTTGTATATTTTATATTCTATGTTAAACATTACCAATAGAATAGTATGAAGCAAGAAATTTACTAAGTTGGATGGTAACTCATAAAAAATAGCTTATGTAAGTATAAAGATTCGAACAACATAAAACTGAGCATAAATTTCAAATGAGATAGTTTCATTCAGGGTGATAATTATACATCACTATATACTATCATGTTAAATTGATTTTTTCTTGGAGCGAGTGCTGCTAAAGTTACTCTCTTGTTCCTCTCAATATATTCCTTGTCTTGTCCTCTCGTGTTTAGTTCTCTTTGTTCCATTCCTCTGTAAATTCGGGCTCAACACATATGGGACTTTCAGCAAGGACATAAAAGTTCTTTAAATTTGCATACAGGGTGTAATCTAACCTCTTGTACTCCCGTGAATGGCAGGTGTGAAAAATTTGAAAAAAATTTGTAGAAAGTATAGTGTGTTGGAAAATTCGTCAAAATTTTGAGAACCGCTGTCTGCCGAACACCAGCTGACCGGAGCAGAGCCGGAATAATACTGGAACTGCCGGATGGAAGAAACTGTAATTTCCAACTAGCGGTTTCCAAGATTATCCGAAAATTTTCCAACAAAATTTAAAATTTCCACAATTTTTTTTCGAATTTTGCAAACCTGCCATTCGTTATAAAATGACATTATAGACCAGTACTTCAAGGGAGTCAAGAGGTTAGATTACACCCTGTATGAATGACTTGTATGCTTCGTTAAAAATTACTATCTTATTGCAACTGTTATTTTATGCCAAAGCAATTCAATAATGAGTCTAGACTGTCCAAAGTACCAACATTTTTCAATAAAATTAACCATTGCTTTATTATTTTGATACTCTTTTATTAAATTAGATGTGTGAAATAAATCTGAACATTTATCATATATTTATATACAATAATTAACATTAAAAATACTGATCAACTTTTAGGTCTTAACAGTCATAAAATATTTTTCAACTAAAATGTATAAAATAATATAAGATAAAAATCGTTTTTAACAATAGTAGTTGCTAACACCATTGTAATTTTTCAAGATATGTAAATACAATTAAAACAAACAAAAAAATAATAAATAAGTTCTCAACATAAACACATTGTTTTAAATCACAGGTTATGTGTTTTTCTGTAAACAATAACTAATATGTTCTTAAGAAATAATCAGTCAGTAGTTTTAGCATAACTGCCGTTCTTGACCATTCATTATTTATGGAACTACATAATACTTCTCTATACATTTTTAAAGAAATAGGAGGCCACTGTGTTTTCAATTGATAAATTATTTTAAAAAGTTTTGATGAACAAGAAAAAAACATATCACACATTAGCAATACATATGTTAAAAAAAATAGGATGTTTTCAACTTTTATATAAATAACATATTTCGTGCATGAGAAAAAAACTGAAATTTTCAATAGTTTTTATCCACTTAAGAAGAAAAAACTTCATATTCTCATACTGAAGAATAAAAACTAATACTTGTAACAAAGGTACTAAAATAATGTGTACAAATTATACAAGATACAATTTTTTTGTAGGCATTTGGTGATATCAAAAAACTTTTTTTTATATAATGAATTGGCTACAAGGAATTGAATAATATGAAATAATACCAACATATTATGTACACTGACTCGATTTTGTCTTAATAAAATTAGAGTTAGAAAAAGAGTTAGGCAAAAAATATATAAAATACATTTCAGAAATGTTTGCTCCAATTCATTTATTTTTTAAAATTTCATTATACTCAAATTGTTGTTGAGTAAACATTGGCAACTAAAGTTGTACAGTTTACATTTCCTATTAAAAATTTTATAATCTTATAACCAGTAACTCATTACCTTCTCATTTGCGAGATTGTTAGAATATATCTTCAATTCAATTCAAAATTTTATGTCAAGAATTTTAATGTTGAAATCGCCGTAGTATAATTGGTCTTACAAAATACAAAATCTATTGGCTTCAAAGATGTTCTTCTAAAAATATGTTTACCTAAGGTGCTGTCTAATTTTTTGGAAGTACATATCGTTTTATATGAAAAATGTGTTCAGATCATTATATTTCTTGGTCATACAGAAGTACTTCCATATGACTGTGTTATTGAGTTTGCATTTTCAATACCTATACTCCAATTAACATCAATTCGTAACTGTCCATTGCAGTTTTGCTAAAGATACAAATGGTATATATTCTTTAAAATCGAGATAATTATGGTGGTAAACACAGGTTCCTGCACAGGAGGTTTCCATATTAGTTGGTAGTAACTCTATGAAATGTCTGCACAGTGCTGATGAAATTCAATAGGTAGAAACAGCTGCCCTTTATTGACATTTTGTTGAGTATTGACAGTGAAATTGTGAGTATTTTGTATTTCTGATATATTTATATCTAAGATAACTCAAACCATGCCAATATAATTTCAATAGCTTTATATTAATTTTTTTTTCACACGGAAATATTATATGTAAAAATCCCACACAGCTCAACCCTTTGAAAACTGTTCCTAAAATATATTGTTTGTTTCATTGAATTTAATTTCATGAAATAATTGGGTCAATTCTGTTTCTTAATAGCAAGATTGTTATAATAGCAAGACAACTTTCACAGCAAAATATATCTCAATTTTATAGAAGGATACATTAAGTTATCAGCAGGAGATGATATGGCAGCAACATCTACTGCCGATAGATTTCAAGCCTTATGCAAAATTGAGGTATATTTTGCTGCAAAAGTTGTATTGCTATGATAACAATTTTTCTACTAAGAAACAGAATTGACCCGAATTTCTCATAATATTTCAAAGGTAATATCGTGAAAACTTGTCGTCAAAGCCAACCAATAGAGGTTTTTTGTCCCACTTGAATAAAGACGCAAATAACCTATTCTTCTTTTAAGAGTTGGTTAGTTCATAGATGAAAACCCGAAATCGATTTGTGGATTTGTTTCAATAATAAATATTGTTAAAAATAACCACGTTTTTGTTTGATTGCAAATAAGATTAAAAGGAATCATTTGTAGAGAATTGAAAAACCTACAAAATGTCTTTTTGAGCGACCGGGTGCATTTTCCACTAAGAAAATCAGGAAAAAAACATCAAAAATAGACTATCTTTCAAAAATTCATAATTTTTATAAATTCAAAGCTAGACAAACAATCGTGCTGCAAATGATAGATAATAACATTTAGGTCAACTTTGTGCAAGATGGTTTCTGACCGATATGTAGGTTTTGCACAATTGTGTTAACAATTTATGGGCTTGCAAAATGCGCCGATTCAAGAGAAATTGTCGTATTCAAATTCAGAGAATCCAAAATATACAAATTGTAGATTTTGATCTCTACTTCCAGATGCCGTTTACAGAATTTAAATACGACGATTTCCCCTTGTGCACAGTTGAACTACATGTTATTATCTATTATTTTTCGCAAGATTTGTTTGTCCAGCTATAAATTATTAAAAACTATGAATTTTTTCAGATTTTCACAGTGGAAAATGCACCGATCCGGTCGCACAAAAAACCATTTTGTAGGTTTTTCAACGATCCTTCAAATGATTTTAAAGATATATGTAAAAAACAAAAAATGTAGTAATTTTTGAACAAATTTATTGTTAAAAAAATTCCAGGCAGCGATTTTGCTGGGGCCGACGCTGTTTTTTTTTTAACTATATTTTCAAAGGTAGTATATGAAGGTTATTTGTGTCTTTATTCAAGTGTGAAACTAGCCTTTATTTTTTTCTCTATAGAATTAGAACTTCAAGTTCTAATCTCGTTCTAATCTCGTTTATTATGAATTACTTCAATCTCCAGAGAGATGAATGATACTATTATCTTAAATTCTTGTAGTTATTCTTCAAATTTTGGAGTTTTTGAGAAAATAAATATTGTATGTATGTATTATTAAGCTTCACCTCATACGCTGATAGAAAGTTTTTATTCACATCTTAAAATCATAATGTTTCGGTTCACGTATGTTTGTTTCATCCAAGTGACTCTTTTTCTATATCATAACCTCGGCAACTGTCCTAAACGTTTAAGAAGCTCTTAAATTAAGAAAAGTATTCGTTTTTATAACATATCAGCTGTGGATGAAATTTTGTATTGCATTAAATATCTTATTAGCATATAAAATTCTCATACTATAAATAACTACTCTCCTTTAAATGAAAGAAGGTGTCTTGTTAACCACATGTGAAATATTAATATCATCAATACTAATGATGAATGTTACCCCGTGAATAAGAATTTGGTTTATAAATAGCTGCCAAATTCAAGTAAGTAAAACATTTGAAATAATTAGACCCGTCACCATTAATTCAATATCTAACATGAATTATTCACTTCCAACTAATGATCCATGGTGTGAAATATTAATATCTTGATGTTATATGTTATTCACTAATACAAACCATTCCATCATCAAGTTCTTTACAGCAATGCCAATTGAAATGAATGAAAGATGCTTCCTAGTATTTTATACAGCTCCCCAACCATTATCGGTAACTTTGAATAGGGTCGGATTGATATTCGTAATTAATCATCGAGAACATTTACCTCCTTTATCTGTACATCATCACATCAGAGCTTTGATACATACAAATGTAGGCATCACATAGTAATCGACGGGCATGCTCAGGTAAATGTCGATCTACTGGAAAATCTTCGTGCAACTGCCTACATATTGTTTCATCAGACAACCAACGGGAAATATCGGGACACGCCACCATTTCTGGTATGTTAAAACCATTTTTTTCACCTACAAATAACAATTTACTTTAAAAAGAATTTGAATTAGTAGTGAAGTGCTCAGAATTAAACATTATCCATACTATACATTTACAGACCCGACCACTTTGAACTAATGTGAGAAATATTTTGGCAACAACTCTTATTGCAAAACAACCAGATGATATTTTTTTACCTAGAGCTACAAATTGTCAAATTGAGGTCAACTTGCAGACCTGGAAAATTTTAGTTTTCCTATGAAACATGCCATCTATACATATTTCTCCTATGGTAACTTTGAAGGAAATCAAGTTAGTTTTAGGAAAATTCATAAAATTTTTGAATCAATGGTATTTCAATTTTTGTGCTGATAGCAGATAAATTTGATAAAATAATTTTAGTAGGTGACCCATGCAGGCATTCTCAAATACCCAACAAGAAATGGAGTACACCTTAGACCATCAAGGCTTAAATTAACAACATCTATACTTGAAACACTTATGGTTGGTCTTTTCACTTTACAAAGTCTATGATAACCATCTATCAGATAAAAACCTCAGAAACAGGCGCGAGTCTGTGGGGGAGAGGGATAACGAGGTTACTCCCCCATGACTGCCTCTGAGTGACCGAAATTTAACTTTTTAGAATGTAAATATATGATAGAAAAGGATGATTATCTCCCCCAACCCCATGGAATGACTTTAGACATAGTAAGGATTCAAATAGAAATATAGATATTTGAAAAATATAGTTATCAAGGACTTTATCTACATGTTACAAGATGTTAAATAAAATAAACTTCCACCACACATCAAAAACATAAATAACTATTGTTATAAAAATGCAATCAAGAAATTTCTTCTGAAAAATCCTTTAATAGTAAATTTTTTATATATATATTTTATTTATCTATTTGTATCTGTATTTTATTGATTGATTTATTGATTACTGATATTATTATATTTTATAGTGTATTTTATTGCTAGACTCATATTTATTTCAACTCTTATTCGCTCTATTTTATTCTATAAAACACAATATACCCACTAATTTGTACTTGCTACAAATGTAATTATGCATAATGTGGTCAAATACATTCTATTCTATTTGTATAGTAAATCTTTTTTCTGTTATTACTGTTATTTTATCCTTTTGGAATATGTCTATTGTAATGCCAGTTGCAATTATTAGTTATATTTGATTGATTATGGATATATATGCCACAAGTTTTTTAGTCAAAAAGCCCTTTTTTACGTTTTTTATCTTTTGCATTTGGTGAAACATGAAAAAGTTATTATTTTACATACCTAACCTATCAGCCATGGAATCAAAGAAACACCACGGAGCTTCATGGCCAACACCACACTTGACGAATGCCACATAATGTGATGTTTCAATACAAATCACAGCAAATAGTTCCATAAAAAGTCTCGGAGGTCTATAGGCATCCTCCATCGTATAAAAATCCGATGAAACTTCGAGTTTGGTGGGTCTATGGTGCTGCCTTTGTTCATGTCGATGAGCAGTTTTCAAGCAATTCATACAGTACGCAGTACTTTCTAATCCAACATTACTACAACTGTCAAAACATTCTTTACACTCACACCTTGCGAGTTTTCCACAAACAGTACACTGTCTTGGGGCTGGAACAAATAAAAAATCATCAACTGCAGACTTACTGCTTCCTATTCAAAAAAAGGTTAGGTTAGGTTAGGCTATACCAGTGACCACGTGACATACTCAATAATAATTTTTTTTTCATATGGTACATACTTTTTTGCGGTCACTGCAGATTCACAAAAAAGTTTCTAATGTATACAGTATAGAAAGATAGCCGCCATATTGGTAGTCACGTGACTACGTGAAATATTATTCCCATATGATGCAAATATTATGACCCACACTGTATATAAAAAACAAATTTACTGATGAAATAAAAAAAACTTACATCCATCAATAATATCTGTAACATCCAATAACTGAGAAGGCAGTATCCTTGGGTACATCTTGTAGTTTTTGCCAAACCTAGGCATTTGAATGATAAGACATGATGGGACCTCCTTCAACTTTATATTGCTCGTTAGAAAACTTTGCTCAAATAGCTGTTGAACAGTAGGTAGGGTTAGGTCAGCATCTTTCTCCACAAAAAGCTGGTAATGGAATGCTTCTTGACCAGAATTCAATTTTAGGAAAGGTTCTGCTTTGAGAATTTGAGCTAGCAAAGAATTGAGAAACTCCTCTGGGTCTTTTTCTTCGCTAGTAAGACCCGAGACAGAACTCAATCTATCCAGAAGTCGCCGAAGTTTCATTACATGATCAGCACTAACAAACAAGTTTTTTCTCAAAGGATTCACTATTTCTTCTTTCAGTACTCTTTGGACCTGAAAATTAAATTGATTTAGTGTGTGAAAGTATAAAAGTCACAAAATATTGTTAAGAAGGTGGGTGCCCTACCATGTGACCAAACTTGTGAATTCGGATATACAAAATACTTCCATAACGGATATCCAGTTCATTCCGGTTTTCATAATTTCACAAAAAATGTATCAAGAGTGGATGATATGATGAATTCTGATTCTGAGTATTAGCTTGACTTATTTTCGAATGGAGCAATCGACCTTTCACACCAAAACTGTTATCAACGTCGGCCTAAAAACCCGGGAAACCATCATTCATTCAACGATGGCTACGAAAGCCTTTCACAATATGTAACAGCTAAAACTGTTGAGTGGATGTGATTTAAATGTCCATGAATGATATTCGCAAAAAAGGAAAATAGCATCACTTTGTAAGGTATTAGATCATTCAACTCTTTGAATGTATTATCAAAAAATGGTAGAATTTCTTAAAAAGATCACATTGTTCTCCGAACCAAAGAAATGAATTAACGACAACATTATGTAGAGGATAATTTCCTTGGACTACAAGTAGACTTTATAACCCTACTTAACCTATCTTTTATGATATCTGTGGTTAACAAAAAAGGAAGATTTTGAGAAATGAGGTCGACAGTAGTAGATATCCAAATTTTTAAAAAATAGACACATATGCTGAAAGTCACGTGGTAGAGTCTCCAACTATTGCACCTATTGTTACTCACTTCAACATAGTCATCAATATCATTAGAGTCCTTTGGCCTGAACAGTAAACTATCAAATACTGACGTATACGTAAACATGGAAAATAAAGTCACATCTAAATAACAGGAGTTGTGATGACCTTGTATTCCTCGATATTTTCCACATACTGCCTCTACATCATCTTCTGTTGGCATGCATAAGGGGGCAACTGCCCCAGGTATCACAGGACATTCCTAAAAACATTTGCAACTGAAACCCAATCGATAAACAACAAAGGCATAGGCAGACATGAATCAAGGGTTACCATTATTATTAGCAAAATTTGTCATGTTTGATACAACTAATTATCATTATTTCATAATCTAAGATGGTAAACAGTGCTTTCATGTATTCTAGAAGTTAGCCAAGGCCAACTAGTATAAATGTTAAAAAAGGTTACATTGTTAAAATGTACTATTTGAAATTTTCAGTTCAATTCAAGCGAGGGAAGTCTAATATTGAATTTTTCATGTACATTTATCAACAACAAAATCTAGCACATTGTTCAAATCTTTTCAACTATTAAATTTTTTTTTGAATTTTGTTAATATTTTATTTAGTATTCATTTATCAAGTATATGTGTCTCAATGGTACTCATACCTCGATAAATTTGAACAGTTTGATTTGGAACAATGGGGCCGAAAACATTTTGAAGACTATTTATTATGTCCAATAATTTTTCAAAATTCCAGAACCATCATTTAATGATAACAATAACTTTAGTTCAGAAAAAGTTAAACAATTGTTTTTCGATTATTCAACTTACAATATATTCAGGAGCTGAAGCTTCAACACTTGGAGTTGGAATCCCATCCTGAAACCTGGAATCTTTATGACACTGCTCTAAAGGAACAAATAACGCCCTATTCTCGAGACAATTGAATAATCTCACACCTTTATGCATTCCATCAGTCAAGCAGATTGGTAAATTATTGTGTTCTTCCTCCAATTCTACACCAACCAAAACAAAATTGGTACCATTTTCAATTCCCATCCATCTGATTACGCCGTACATGGGTATATCACTAATGTCATTTAAAACTTCGACTAAACTACCAATCACTAACTCATTAGTTGTTCCAGGTTGCGGATCCTGGTACTTCGGTTTTTCAGTAACGTAGAAGGTTGAAGATCTCGCCACTTGTTCGTTTTTTTCATTTATCTCTAAGACAGACAGTGGAATATTATTAATAACGTCCTCTTCTTCAAAACGACTGTTAGCATAAATAACATCACAATTCATTTTAGGAATGAATTCCTTCATTTTCATGTTTTTTTTGTTTTTCTTGTTTAAATTCAGACACAGGTTGAGATAATTTTTTTGATTCATTATCCTAGATTATGAAGCTATAACTACAAATAGATACGAACTTTTCAACAGCTTTATAGTACAACACATTTTCTAGGCAAATACGGATTTGTATTAGCTAGTATCGACACTGATTCAAGATGCTTATTATAAACCAAGATAAAAATAGAAATCTAAAAAAGACTCTGCAAGTTTAGTTTGGCCAACTTTTCCTCTGAGCTATATTTAGACAGTAATGCGGTACATTTTGTGAAGTAGGAAGATGACGGAAACTGCAAAATTGAATTCAATATAACGTAAAATAGTGGAATTTGAATTGAAACATAATCTGTACAGAAAAAAGTGTATCTGATGAGGATTCTGTAGAATTATCTCAAAATCATATTACTTTCGTAGTGATTGAACAGGGTAAGCATTAGGTGGCTGGTTTTTCTTTCTTCAAAGACTAAAATGGAGATAACAGTATCAAATACAGAGACTGATACAGAACGTTTCCTGTGGGGGAAATTAGTTAGAATTGATGTTTGAAGTAGCCCAAAAATAAGTGACGAATTATGAGGGAGAACTGTCAATGTTTGTCTCAAGAGGGGGGGATTCCCCCTTGGATCCTCGCCTCTGATCAAATTCGACTAAATCCTATTACTAATTTATAGAAGATAAATTCATCTTTTGGTTTTCTCCTCTTTAACTGCAAAAATATAAGTGTAACTTGAGGCTCTTCAGTACTAGTCAAGATCAAGACTGTGCAAGAATGGAATGCAAGGCAGAACTGCACCTAGCGTAAATTTTTCAAGAAATGCCTCCTTTTTTTTATTTTTATTTATTCTGAAGAATGTTAAGCGCAAAAACGAAGACGACATTGAAAATATTTCATTTAAATATTTATTTTGTATGTCTTGCAAAACATTCTTTAAAGACAATAGATCAAAACTAACTACCTTATGATTAAACAGATAGAAACGAGTCTGTAAACCAGGAAAGGACAAGGTTAGTGATCTTTTTGTGAAGTTGCTTCTTGTACTGATGTGATTGATATACTTTCAAATGAAACGTGGATATTAACACTTGCTTCATGTTCATTCAAGTAATTCATTGTTCAGCAGGGCACTATGGCCAGAAAGTTGATTTCTGATGTGTGTCAATCAATATAATATTACGATTATGGGTATCTTTCGTTTTCAACTCATAATAGGAATGTCATAAAATAAAATCATGCTGAACTAATCAATCGTAAACTTAAATTTTCTTTTAGACAATTAGTCAATACAATATTTGAAAATCTGCTTTGCCCGTACTGGACTGAATAGGATCACCACTGCACATAAAAAATTAGCATGGACTTTCTGTTAACTGCTTCATGATTTTAGTTCCTTTATTTCAAATGATTTGCGAGATAATTTTTTTTAGTAACTACTGCAGAGTTTTTTTTTTTATTAACATATGTCAATAACTGTCGGATATAAATGAAATAGTAAAATCGACAATGTCAAAGTATCCTTCTCTCCAAATATTTCCCCCATATGGAAAATATGAGGCAAACATCTGAAAACAACTACTTCCATGGCTAATACCACGACAGATATTGAATTACATCTGACAGATATTTGTGCAAAGTTCTTCCAAGAAGACCCAGTTGCAATTGCTTATTGTAGTTATACAGCAGATTATCCTTCATCTGGCTGGAGAAGATCACCTGCAGACGCGTTTCGCGGTCCTTGCCGCTCGTCAGTGACAGGGTAGGTCGGACAACATTAGAGTCGTCCTGCCCCATCCCAATGAATTATAATCAACTGTTTAACTAATAATTCCTCACAAATGAAGCAGCGACTAACAGTAAAAGTCAGCCGCAGCGCCAAAAATTTTTTAGTATGTTTTTCCCAATTTTTTACTTTTCAACTGCTCATAGCAAGCCATGAAAAAGTAATATTTGGGTATTTCTTATAGCATCAATTGAACACGTTAAGGTACATCTTGACAAGAATAAAAAATTGAAAGCAACCAAACATTATGGATGAATAAAAATTAATAAAGTAGCTAGTAACAGATGACACCCTGTATATTTTAATGAATCAAGCAGCGAGATCTAGGAGTTTTAGGGTGTTCTGAGACACAATCGGGTATTATTTTTGCGATAAAAAATGCCAGTATGTTTTTCCCAGTTTTTCACTTTTCAATTGGTCATAGTTAGCCGGAAAATGGGTAAACGAATATTTCATCAACCTAAAGGTAGATATTTCTGGTTACTATATGTAATGAAAAACAACTTTCAAAATAGTTGTACTGTCAAGAAAATACGAGGGTGTAGTTGCTCAAAGTGGAACACACTGTATATAAAATAGATATTGAAGAGTAATATTTGATAGTGAAAAAAATCATGAACTTTTCACAGGAAGTAATGATTTACCTCGGCTCTTTAAATTCCTTTCTTATGCTTGGCAGAGTTATTCCTATCTACTTCCCTTTTAAAGTATTATACCGTTATTTAAATGGAAATAATTTTATGAGAACAAAAATATTTTTTTCCTTTACCACAAAAGTAATTTAATTCCTAAATGTGCATTTAGATGTCAAAGTTATCTTCCTCAGTAGGATCTACTAAACTTCGTACTAATAACATCAGTAGGATCTACTAAAGTTGGTACTAATGACATCAGTAGGATCTACTAAACTTAGTACTACTAACATCAGTAGGATCTACTTAACTTAGAACTATTAACATCAGTGGGATCTACTTAACTCAGTACTACCAACTTACCTACTAAGTTTAGTAGATCCTACTGATAAAGATAAATTGGTTATCGAAATGCGCATCTAGGAAGTGAATTGTGGTAAAGAGGAAAAATACTTTTTGTTTCCATTAGTGACTCCACAGGTGTCCAAAATTCCATTTTCGATGAA
This sequence comes from Chrysolina haemoptera, assembly GCA_958298965.1. Classification (NCBI taxonomy): domain Eukaryota; kingdom Metazoa; phylum Arthropoda; class Insecta; order Coleoptera; family Chrysomelidae; genus Chrysolina; species Chrysolina haemoptera. The sequence goes on along the minus strand of OY282592.1, from coordinate 27,332,798 downwards.
ATATTTTTATTACTTACTTTTAGTTATCTCTGGTTTCACATTGGTGATCTTGTTTTGAGTAATATTTTCAGGTAGATCATGAGTATAAAACTTTGCTGTACTCTTTTTCATGGAGTTGGTGTCCAGGAGATGAGAAAGAGGATTTAAACTCCTGTTTCTTTTGCTGATTGTATTATTTTCGGAAGGTGCATGTTTTTCTTTCAGATTATCATTTTTATCAAGGTTCTTTCTGAAATTCGAAAATGTTTCCAAACTGTGTTTATCAGTAGTACCAGACCAAGTACCACCAATTACGTCGATCAAATCCATTTCTGATTTGTTCTTAATTTTTTTTTCATTAGAAACGAGGTAGGTTCGGTCAGGCTGAATAACACTATTTTGATCAAAGTCGTTGTTCGTATTAACAGATGTGTTTTCCATCTCCAGCATATTTTGAAGGGACAAAGAGTTTCTCATATAAGTACAGCTCTTGCTAGGCATGGTCAGATTTTTCGGGTACTCTCCATACTTTGTTATAATTTCTTCATATTTTGGTTTGGACTCGTTACAGCCATTCATCGTGCTGTACATGTTATTTTCGAGGCAGAGATCTAATTCAGTATGTTGAGATGATAAAGCTGAATCAATAATGCTACTACTGATACTACTATTATAATAGTTACTTGGTACAATTCTTTCTATGGTAGTAAATACTCCATAGCCAGGTAAACACTCAAAATATTGAATCCCAGCATAGGAACCGTTGCAGAAATTGTCCTTTCTTTTTTCCTGGAAGAAATATTTAAATAGGTAAGTTCAGGTGAATGTGGAGGCTATACAAACAATTAAAAGAATAATAATAATATATGTACTTTATTGTGACACCCAATATTATCAAGTATAAAAATAATACTAAACCGGCCATTGAATGAGGTCCTTAGGCCTCACAACCAAAGAATTCCCTTACTCTATTCATTTTCCAGCAAGTTTACTGTTGTGCCAACTTCGAATAAGGAAGCTTTGAAATACCATATATAGAGTATTGAAAATATTCTCAAATTCATTGCATAAATTATCACCTGAGAAATTGAAAAAAACACTGAACAATCCTTATAAATTGATCATTATCCTATAAAAAGAAAGGACCAATGATTATTGCATTCAATATCCCAATACCAAAGATCTATTTCAAAATTTCATGTACTAGGTTACTGGCCAAATTTTATCAATTATTGTCAGTAGTATAACATATTTGTCACTTCATAAGTAATTTAGAATAATGCTCATTATACGCGAGTAATAGACTACCTATACTTTCTTTACTACATGAACATTTATAAATTTATGACGAAAGCTCAGTTTGTGGTACTTATAGGTATCTATCGAAATTATTGCCTTTATTACCAAAAAGTAGTATAAATTACAAAGCAATATAAGGACAATTATACATGAATAACTAAATGCTTGAGTGGAAAAAAAACTTCCACTAGTAGGATTCGAACTCACGCTCTTATAACAAACTTCAACTTTTCCGCGGATCCGTACTACTGGAGCACACAGGGGTGCTATTCTCGAGTTTGTACATATGCGATTTCGTTTTACTGTTCCACACCAATACATATGGAATATGTATGTTCTTCTCTCTTTTTTGTATACGATTTGGAACCGAATGGTTCGAGAATACACCCCCAGGTACTTACAAAATTTGTGAATGACATATGACTAAACAAACTCTGTTTGACCATAAACGGAGATTGTGTAGAATGTTCAGAGAAATATTATTCGAAATACCTTTGTTGCAAGAAGATTTTATCAGAAGCTAAAGTTAAAATTAAGAAAGAAAACAGTCAATATGACATTCGCGGATGCCAAGGCGTGACAAGTCCAATGAAGCCCCAAGCCTTCTTGAGAAATTTGTTTGGTACAGTTGCTGTTTTGTCATTGGTCTAAACCTCTCAGTTACCGTAGATTCTGAAAATTTTGAATCTGTGATTGGCAGAGTGCCGTTGAGTAATGAGTTAGGATCCACGGTGTCTTGGAATCATCTTCATTCTTCAACTAATAATCAATATGTAATCAATGTAGAATACAATAGTCGTAGAGAAAAGTATGGAATATATTCATTATTTCTGAATACAAAGATATTTTGGGAAAATACAGGAATAGATAGAATTTCTTTTAAGAGCCATTTGACATAATTATACCAAATCTGGTAACAATGGAATCGAAATGATGTTATTGATTTTATATAACTCTTTTGGCTATAGTTTATCATTTCATTATATGTCTGACATAAGAACATTTCAACTTCTCAATCAACTGAGATCATATCCGTTATGAGTTTTTCAACTTACACAAATTGACAAATTGGCTATCAAATGGGCTCTCAAGTTTCATTTATCTGAAATCAGTGATGTAAAAAAAGGTTGTCATATTAACCATTGTTATGGTAAAGCGTAAACATAAAAACTATTCCTGTTTTGCGGCTTCGTTGCCAAGTTGCGTCAGTAACAGTTTACCTGAAATCAGTTATGGAAAAACTGTTACCATGGCAACTGTTGCTATAGAACGAGTGAACAACAACCAAATTCCCATGGTGCGGACATGCGGGGTTGCCAAGTTGTCTGCTTTAGTTCAGTTGTGAAAAATATGAAAAACGCTAATTGCAGAATATGTAAGTGGTTACCAAGTTGTGTCAGTTATATTTTAGCTGAAATCAGTTATGGAAAAACTGTTGATATGATCACGAGCAAACAAAAACTCAAATCCCTTGGAGCGGAAATGCGTTGTTACCAAGTTATAGACTCTGGTATTATTAAAAACAGCTTAAACGAAATTTTCGTTGAAGAATATCAATAGAAATATTCATCTTCATCAGTTTGTCCATCTTACTTCTATCACAAATCATCAGAGCAATCGCTTGTGCCACACATAATGTAAATAATCAAGACATTTTATAAATTTGAGAAAATAAACAAGGTAGTAATATATAGGCGAGCCCCTGGAGACTCGAGGCTAGAATCTGACTCAGCGTCATGTGCATCCAAGTCTTCGAATCTATCGAAGTCAATGGCTGCTTCCAGGGTTGAAGAAAATCACAATTTTTTTCCTGTCAAAAAACGCAACAACCTTTATAGCATGGTGTGTAATAATTTTGAAAGATTTTGCACTCTTTTTTGTGCATTTGGAACTCATTATGACGCAGATATAATGAATATATTTTGAAAATTGGCCATAGAAAAAGAATATACCAAGCTGGTGCTGCTCAAAGTTTATGTATTTACTATCTGTCATGTTTTAATTCAATAAACTACTACTACATATAAGATTGGAGTGGCGTAACTAAGGTGACTGGCATCCCTGGCCAGACTTGAAAGTGGTGCCCCCTTTTTGATAAAAAGGAAGGAGAGACTGACAAACATCCCTCCCTATCCGAATTTAAAGGACCTATTTCATAAAAGAATTTTAAAACAATATAAATAGTATAAATAGTACACTACAATGCAAAATGTTGTTACACTAAAACTTCACAGGCAGCTGCAATATATTCATCAGTAAAAGCAAATTTTTGGTTGGAAACTCTTTGATGAAAGTCTTAAATGGACCAATCGTTACGTAGCCGGAAGGACGCTATATGGATTATAATTGAGAGAGTTTTTCTTACTAAAGTCTAAACCTTGGAGGTTTGACCATTGATGCATTACAGGTATTATGACAGTGGATATCTGACTTCTAGACAAAGGGAATTTTTTTGACTATGGATTTGAATTAGAGTGTTGAAAATGAGAATTTCCTAATTTTATGAAGAGAAGATGACAATGTTCACGGGGACCAACTTTTGATATTATTTTAATAGCCTTTTTATGAAGTCCATAGGACAGTCCCATAGGAGATGACTGAATGAAAAAGAGAAAAATATGCTGTTCTTTCAATTTCTCGGCTTGTCAACCCACTTAGTTGCCTAAGTAAAAAAAAAGCACACTAGCTAATTTTCTCTGGATAAAATCGAAATGGTTGCTACAGGAAAGTTTATTAACAAGTATAATTCCCAGAAAATTAAAAAAAAAATTTAAAAAATTAGTTTTTGTGTTTTGTTTGTTTAAAGAAAGTTTTTTTGTTGTAAACCAGGTTTCAGCTTTCTTCATAAGATTTTCTTGATCAATTATCAGAGAATCGTAGGAGTGGCTATTTATCAAGTTAGTGTCATCAGCAAAGAGAATGCAAGTATGGGAGTGTGAAACAAAATCACAGAGATCATTTATATAGATTAAAAACAGGAATGGTTCTAAAACCAAGCCTTGGGGCTCTCCATGCTTGACAGATATGGTATTATTTGCCCAGACATATTGGCCTCTATTTTCTAAGTACTATTTAATTAGTTAGAGGGATGCTCCCCATGACTCCCTAGTAGTTGAGTTTCTCAATCGAAATATCATGAGAGACACAGTCGGAGGCCTTGGTGAGAACACACAGAGTAACACATGTGTGATCGCAGTGTTCCAGGCCCCCAGCTATGTTGCTCACTAATTTTTGCACTGCCTGTATGGTGTTTCTCTTCAAATGAAAACCTAATTGATTTTTATTCAAGTAAAACTTGGTTTCAAAGTATTTATTCAATCTGTCCTTCAGTAGTTTTTCAAATATTTTGGAAAATATTGCCACTATACTAAATGGTCTATATAGTTCAAATCGGTTTTATCGTACGGGTTAGCGCTGCTGAAAATTATTGTTATCAACTCATCTGCTTTTTGCATGTGAAAATCTTCTTTTTTGAAATTGTTTAATTAACTCCAAGCTTAGTAGTGTTTTGATGATGCTTCCTGCTACCTTACCAAAAAAACTAGTTATTTGCTTATTGCAGTAATGGTGCAATAATCTTACTAGAAATACATATTAAAAAGTGTGTGGTAACTATTATTGCTCTAGGTACTTACATGCAATTCTATTCCATAGCAATAACCCATGCCTTTGATAAGACCTATATATTTTACTGTGCCTAAATGAATATCTTTTGTGTCACTGAAGCCGACAACCATATCTTTGCAGATATTCTGTAACAATTCGCATAATTTTTTATTTTTGGCAAGTTTGACCCTTTCTATGGGAGATACAATGGATGCTATGAACATCCAAAGTTTTTGACTAATGCGAACTATATTATCCTCTGAGCAATAAAAAGGTATGGATTCCCAAGTTTCACTTCCCTTCAGAAACCTAATAGTGAGAATACCATCTGGTGCTTTATGGTCAATTATAATAACCTGTCCTAGGAGAATCGTTCTTTGGGGTTTAAGTAAATCATTTTTGATAAATATTCCATACTCCTTTTCTTTCGAGGACATATTTCACTTTTTAGGAGTTGTTACACATATCATGTACACATCAAAGTATGACTCATTTATATGCCAAATTGGATAACAATAAAAAGCAAGTATGACAATTTAGATGAAAAACAAAAACGATGACAATACTAATACTAGTCCCATATTATCTATTTTCCACAAACTAATTTTTCATCAGTGAAAACATGAACTTTGTTGGAAATTAACTCAAAACATCATAAAATGTTGATATTTGTTTTGTCTATTACATATCTTCTTCTTCTCCTTTCTTTATATTTTTTGACTTGTCACGAGGGTCACGAGTCACTAGAGACTTCTTCTTCCTCTGCATGGTGTATTCGCAAAATGCGTTTCCGCTAGGTGGCGCTAACAATTTAGGCGCGAAACAATATAATGGTGATCAACTGCTAAATTCCATAAGAGACCATAATGTTTCATTTCAGTCTCATTCAAATTTGTACTCGTTAATTCAAGGGCAGTTTCCACTATTACATGTAACACATAATACAAAACGAAGAACGACAACTTCATCTGAATGAAATGAGCGGGCATACACGAAACTACCCGAATGACTACGGACTTAACCTGTCTGAGGCATAAAGGCCCTCGCTTGTAAACAAAGTCATGTTGACTTCAAGGCAAAGATGGAGGAAGGCATCTCCATGGTCTTTTATTACTCTAAGGTACCATCGATAATAGTGGCAAAGACAAAGTTTCTTTACGTTATTTTCCATTAAAAAAACATATTAATTTTATTGAAGGCCGGCAGGAAGAAATCGCCTAGCGATATGAGCACCTATTGCGAACAAAATTGTAAACTATGTAACCAAACATTATTTGAGTAATAAAGAGTATTAATAATAATTCCGAGGGGGTAACAACTTTTTTCAGTAGGTGTATCTCAGAATTTTCAGTATTTCAGTACACCCATTATCAACACAACTATCTCTTCAGTACTCGATTCAGTACCTCAGTCTCACTCTGTCAGTACTTTTCAGTGCGTCATTTCAGTCTTTCAGTACTTTATCAGTACATGATTTTTAATTATGGTGTACAAAATTCTGCCTAGTTGTTACCCCCTCGAATAATTCACTTATTCGTTAATGGTTATATAACAAACAAGTGTATTAATAATGGTGATTAACAATCGAGATAATATTAACGCGTGAGCTGAGCGAGCGCGTTAATGATCGAGATTGTTAATCACCATTTTAATTCACGAGTCTGTTACAAAACTTTTCCGTCGACCGTAGCTTTCAAAAATAGAGATATTTTACTTTTAATGTTTATTTATTTAACGATACTATAAAAAACTATCGCACTATTTCCTATTTATAATAACTCTAATCAAAGAAAGTTTAATTTTAATTCCTTTTAGTGGCAGTTTTATTTAATTTTTTTTATTGAAAAAGAAAATTCCTTCCAAGTGGATTTGCACTGTCGACTTCAATGTCACCTCTCTCTTCTGTCAGGCAAACGTTACCATTACTGTGGTGTATTGAAGATTTTCTGAAATTTCATTTCAGAATTGACAAATAAACAATCGGGTCAATTCTGTTTCTCAGTAGCAAGATTGTAATCATAGCAAGACAATTTTCACAGCAAAATATATCTCCAATTTTGTAGAAGGCTTGAAATCTATCGGTAGTAGATGTTGCTGCCACATCATCTCCTGCCAATAAAGTAATGTAGATATCAAGTCTTCTACAAAATTGTGATATATTTTGCTATGAAAGTTGTCTTGCTATGATAACAATCTTGCTATTGAGAAACAGAATTGACCCGAAAATCGTTGATTAATGACCCCTGCGTTAATGAATCATTTTCTATTAATCAAAGATTTGATTACATATGCAACACAACAGTAATATTAATAATAATAATACTCCCTCATAAACACTCGTAGAGTGTACCCAAAGGCATAGCATGTGCGGGGTCACAACATACATATTGCTCTAATCTGTCTTTGAGTGCGTTAAAATCATAGAATAAATTATAATATATATACTTACTCTATTTATATTATAATTTCTATGGTTAAAATACATCATAAATGAACGGTCGACTGAAAATAAACTTGAATACCTACGGAGCAGCTCAGATGAATGTTTACAAGTATTTTAATGAATGTTTCATGTTTTGAATTTTAAAGTGATATTGATTTTATATTTTAACATATGTTCATGCAAAAGTTTATGTGTGTATGACTTATATTACTTCTCAGACGAGTGAAAACAATACTCTGTAGAAATGAAATAAATCTATTTATCTTATAATAATGTATAGAAGATGGCTCATCAGTTAGCTCTAGAGAGATTTACAATGCATTCAAGTTAGAAAATATACTGGGATTAGTTACCCCATAGATGAAAATGTTTTATAAACTTATTTTATCTTTCGATATCTTTGATAATCCAATCAAATTTGAATGAGAATAAACCGTTAAACCGTTTCACGACTAAATTTTGAGGGTCACTTGCCCAGAAGAAGTTATAAGAAGAAGCAGAAAATAGAATTATTTGACATATAATGTTTTTTTTTTGTTATAATAGGGGGAGAGCTGGTACATGTCACCGCCTTAGGGAGACTCACCAAGAAACTAAGAGAGAGAGAGAGAATGTTTTTTTTTGTTTTTATTTTTTTTACTTCATTTTAGGTTATACTATTTCAGGATGTCCTTGGGGTTATGAAATGAAATAAATATTATCTTGGAGATAAACAAATAATGGGTTTATACGAGAAGAAGTAAGTAAATTTACATAAAACGATCTGATCATATATAAATATGGATTTCAGAACCACGAGGCAGAGCAGCGTTGATGAGGGTACCTTGTTGGATCAATTTTTGAAGGTATCCAATTATGAGGACACAGTAAGGCAGCTTGATATATACTATGGAATGGGTTAGTTTTTTTATTTAAAATAAACTGATAATGGATAATGAATTAATAATAATCTGAGTTCTTTTGTAGTCAAACGTCAACTACTTCGCTTTCAAAGTCCCATAACTGGACTTTTTCCAGAGTTATCAAATGATATAGAAGTAGGTAGTGTTCGTGATAGTATTTATTGTGCCGCTGCAGTCTGGGGTTTATTTCAAGCCTATAGGTGAGTATTCAAAGACAGGTGTGAAGTTAACTACATCCACACTACTTATAGGATATATGGTGGTTTTTGGTTTTATGATATTAACTTAAAACACTGAGTTCTGCCTTTCTTCCTTGCTATAATAATGTACATTACATACCTATGGGATGGTGACGTATTAGAGAAATGACACAGCAACATTAAATTTCAGACTGAGAGGTTGCTATGTGACTGAACACTTAATTGTAAAAATTGTGGTTTCAATAGTATAATTTTTTCTTGCTCAATGGGGCTTAAAGTGATAGTACCTGGGTGTTTTGCATTCTTCCCTACATATGAACTGAAAATATTTACGACAACTGTCTTAGGGACAGTTCTCAATTGCAACAAAAGTGTCAGAACAATTCCAATGGCTACAGGGATTTTATTACTCTTGTTCATCATCTCCAGATTGGTGTAATATGGGAAAGCAGCATATGATTCAAATAAAATGAGAAATAAATATGAAATTCAGTATGACTCAGTTATAAATTATAAATAAAAAACAAATGAACTGTTTCAGGAGAATAGATGATGATAGAGGTAAATCGTACGAACTGGGACAATCCACAGTAAAGTGCATGAGAGGCATTTTGGAATGTTGGGAGAAGCAGGCAGAAAGAATAGAGCTGTTCAAAAAGAATCAGTCCAGCACTCATGCTTTGCATGTCAAGTTTCATATGATTACAGGACATGAAGTCTACAGTGACAATGAATATAATCATTTGCAAATAGATGTAATTTCTATCTATTTGATATTTTTAGTACAAATGATTACTTCAGGTCTACAGATTATTTATACGCAGGTACTTGATGAATTTTGTAGTAATATTTTTTTTTGTCATCTTACAGTGTCACACAAAGTTCTCCACATATGGAAGTTTTTTTTTGTAATACATATAATGAAATTTGACTTCACAGTTAGTTTGTGCTTGAGAAATGAGTGAAAAATAGCCTCTTTCCTTTTGTCATGTGCTACTCTAAACCTGTCAAATTTGACATTTTTTTCGAAAATCCTCAAAAAATCAACTTTTTTGAAAATATCGAAAAAAGTCAAAGGAAAAAGCTGGTCAGTTTCCAATTTTATACCTTTATCTTTCGCTTTATCGATTCAAATAAAACATGATTCAAATTTCATAATTTTTATGACTACGAGACTTCAACGTTATATCTTTCCCAGAAAATACCGACAGTCAGAAATTCGTCTTTGTTGTTGAAAAGTTCACCTAGTTTTTTCATTTCGTTATTAAACTGATTTGGATTTTTAATATCTAGATGTTAATATGTCGGTAATCGAATAAAAGAATTTTTTTTCATTCTTATTACAGTTGTATTTCTTTTTTTAATAGATTTTTATCCAGTTTGATTATTTTTCTGACCAATAATTTAGTTACAAACAAACCCCAAATATAATAATTTTCTGTAATCTAAACAATGATCTACAGTTTCATAACTATTCAAAAGGCTTTCGTCCTAGTGATTTGTACTAAACATGATATAAAATTCCGTAATTTTGAACAATTCAAGACTAATGTAACATCTCGGGAAGAAAATAGTAGGTACAATTGATCGAATTGAAATAGAATTTTTATTTAGTAGGCTTATGAAACAAATTTTTAGTTTTGTTTAATGACAAATTATTTGTTTTGTGTACAGATTTTCGTACTTGATAATTCATATATTCTCTATTTATTAAAAATGCCACAGAGTCTGTGAATGAAAGGACTATAATTTGTATAGAACAGGAAGGACGGCATACTGATTGATGAATTTGGGTTCTTTATAAGATTATATTTACAGTACGAAATGATACTTATTTCAAATAGGTTGTCGGTAAATTGTACTCATACATATATGTTACAATGCACAAATTCAATTGGGAGAACCAGCGTCCAAATTATTGTGTTCAGTGAACAAAAGACTCTTTTAGAATATACATTGTTAAAAAAATTGTTTGTCTTTTAGGAAATAAGTTATGCCTGGGGGCCCTGGGATCTAGTGTATTAACTATTGTAACAGATGGAACTTCATTCTGATCTGACTAATCTTAGCATTTCGTGTGTGATTTTGGTTTCAAGCTATTCTCCAGTTGTTCAGCAATCTAAAATAATTCATCAAAGAAATATTTATTAATAGAAGAACAATATGATATTTGGTTAGAAATAAGTACCTTGTGAATTTATTTTGCAGGATGAAGTAGCATTTGTTCAAAATCTTGTGTATTATGTTGAAAGGGCATACCGTACACCAGATTTTGGCATGTGGGAAAGAGGATGTAAATACAATGACGGTACTCCAGAAATACACGCAAGTTCCATAGGATTTGCTAAGTCTGCTTTAGAGGCTATTAATGGTTGCAATTTGTTTGGTGAAAAAGGTGCTTCTTGGAGTGTTATTTATGTTGACATTGATGCTCATAATAGAAACAGAAGTATTTTTGAGACTTTATTACCAAGGGAGTCTTGTTCAAAGGTAATGATGCCCCTATTTTTTCAAATGTGACATTTTCTTAATAGAAGAGTACATTTTTACATTTTATATTTTTTTTTGTGAAAATTAGGATGTTGATTCTTCTCTTTTATCAACAATATCATTTCCTGCGTTTGCAACACATGAAGAAAGATTGTATCAGGAAACCAAACACAACATTATCAAAAATTTGAAGGGTAGTTATGGCTTTAAAAGACACATTCGAGATGGCTACAAAAGCGAACTCGAAGATAAAAATAACAGGTAATCCTGGCATTTATAGGTACACTATTCAATGTACTGACTTACTTGTTTATAGATATTATCTTAAAAGTGAAATAAAAAACTTCGAGAATATCGAATGTGAATGGCCACTCTTTTATATATTCATGATTGTTGATGGAGTCTTCAAGACACTTCCTGACCAAATTCAGAAATATCAAGACTTACTGAAAGAAAGAATAATGGTGGATCATCATGGAGGTAAGAATGAACTTCAATTACAGAAATATTCAATTATTCATAAGGATAGGACTAATTTAGAAAGAGATTATAATGATATCATTTGTGCTTCCAGAAATATACTCAATAGGTCAGTTGCATGTATTTTTTTATAATTGTTTTACCATCCATCCAAATATGAAAATATGAAAAATGATTGAAAAATAGGGGCAATTCAAACGATCGCCCTTTGGCGGGAGGATGTTATGTCAAAGTATATGTCAACAAAAAGTCCTTTCGTTTGCTACGAGGTGTAGTGTAGTCTAATTTACACCACATTTTGAATTAAGTGTAGCTGAGTGCAGTTCACAGGAATGTGTCAAATCAATCTGCAAATGAATATTAAAAATCGAGTGTAAGTTATACCAGTTGTAGGAAAGTGCTACACCTCAATGCAAATGAAAGAACCTAATGTTTATCCAAAGTAAACATAGTTCCGGGAGTTTTACAGTAACTTAATAATAAAACTCTAAATAGACCGACCAATGAGAAGACAAGACCATAGAAATACATTTAGTTGACATGGACTTTGACATCATACTAGGTCCCGAATTTTACCTCATTCAAATTTGCTTGGCATTTTAAAATATGAAAAATGGAGGCTTAAACCAAACCCCAAAAAGTCACAAACCAAACCCCAAAAAGTCACAGCTGATCATATTCAATCACACACCAAACGATGACTCATCCACGATAATCATAAACAACCAAACTGTCAGATGTTCAACCACAGTAAAATATCTTGGGGTGCACCTAGACAATAAACTCAATTTCAACCACCACACCAAAAATATAAAGACATTTCAAAAACCTAATCACCAGGAAAAAAAGGTATCAGCACGGCACCCCACAAATCCGCTTCATAATTCTTCAAACGAACTCCTATACCATCTGACTAGCACACAACCCATCTCAGGAAACATATCCAATTTTACACACAAAATTGCCCACAAACAACATAACATGGACCAACGCCATAGAAATTATAATATATATATACTTACTATAATTTCCATGACCAACGCTAGAACAAAAAAAAATTATAAAATCTTCTAATTGCGTAAAAACTAATTAAATAAAAATGGCCACTTCTTCAACACCCAAATAAGTCGAAAACTAGTCATAGGATCGTATTGGGCCAATTTGACACTTTGACTTGGATGTTATTAAAACACTTATTATTAGGATTGAATTCACTGGAGGTTTATTCAGATAAATTACATTTTGTAATTTCCAGACGCGGACGGACTGCTCAACACCCGTAGTCAACACTGAACTCTGTCAGTGTTGTCAACATAAATATATTACAATTGAATACTACAACATACTGAAATTTCAAGAAATTTAACTGAAGGCCATTTTCCATAAGAGACGTGCGGGGTCCTTTGGCACAGCTTACTTTTCTGAAATCATTGCTCATTGTTTAATTTTTTTATAGATCCTGTAATACCAATGTACTACTATGTAACCAAGGAAAATATTGAAAAGGAACAAGGTAAACCCAACACAACAAACAAAAAACCATATACAGAGGGTGGTCTTTTCTTATGGAATCAGTCGATGTTCATTTTGGCCCAACTGTTAACAGAAGGACTGTTACATATCAACGAACTTGATCCTATTCGTAGATATTTACCATCTTACAATAGGCCCAGAAAAGGGGGGCGCTACTCTGCATTTCAGGTAATATTAGTTTATTCCATTCAGAAAAAAATATTTTCTGCTTCCTTGTGTATTCATTTGGAATTAAACTAAGATATTATGTGAAGCAATAATCAATGAAGGAAAAGAGTAACCTCGGTTTTTTCTTCTCTTACCTAACCTAACTTATATACAAAGGCTCAAAAAGTGAAGAACTGTAGACAAGGTACAATAATATCTACTTCAGTGAAAATTTTGAAATTGACAGTCAAAGAATTCAGCAGAATACATTTTTTTATTTAGTTTTTATTTCAAGAAAATCGGATTCCGCAAAATTACCAGTTTTATCATAGGTATAAATCAATCAAATATTGAATTGAAAGAAATTATAGAAAAGAATGTATTCATCAATGAAATTTCACATACACATACAAAACACAAACACATACAAACAATATAGGATATACAATGTAAAACATAAGAAATACACATAAATAGAGTAAAATTCTCTGAAATGTAGCGTCTAAAAACTATTGAGTGGAGTAATAAATATATTTTATTCTCTGTCTTTGTTTTGTGGTGAGATATTAAATGATCTTATTTGAATTATAAACACAAATGATTAAAATAATAAATTTTTCACATTTACTCTAACATACATAATATAAGGAAGTAAATGCTAAAACATAATATGGTAATATAATGTAATAATTAGATAGGTACATGTAGAAAACTTTTTTAATTTTGAATTCTCTCAGAAAAATTTATTGTTGCTAAAAGTTCAATCAAGTAACCAATGGCCTCTACCCATGAGTGGAAAATAAAATATCTGAAAATTTACTACCTCCACCTTCAAGATTTCGAAAATGCTTCACAGTACCATTACAGAGAATAATAATATTTACCCAGATCAAATCATAAGTCGATAAAGAGGGACCTGCTTTACCCACCGTTATTTTCTTATTGATTGCCCCTCTCTTGATTCTTTATTGCATCACAGGCTTTTAGACATGTAAATATAGTATATATTTTTGATTAGGGTTGAGGTGTATCAAATTTAACCTGCCGACTTTCATTGCTAAGAATTAGTCAATCAAATGACTTGCTCCTTTTACTGATTTTCATTCAGTTGAACAAGTGTTTTGCTGAGTTGATTCAACTTGGTATATTTTTGTTTGACACGTTCAAAATAAAATTTTGCTTTTTGTAAATAATGATTAACTTTGCTGTTTCACCTTCTTCTCAACCCACTTATCCCCTTTTTTCTATATAACTTGGCTAATTGAAGTGCTTCAATTATTAATGATATTTTTCATGCTTTCCAACAGGCTAAACCAAGTTTTGTAAGTAGTTGTCACATATAGCTTTGGCATGATTGTTTTTTTGTGAATATCTGTTCTTGTATAATTGGGTATACATTCTGATGAAATTGGTTTATTTTCTAATCAAACATAGAAAAAGTTTCATTCAACAGAAGATAACAGTATCAAATGTTCGATACTCTTCAGCACACTTTTTAGAAGACTCTGTGATTCCCAGGAATGCTTTGGTTCGCAGGTGGCATTGCGACTCGCTATTGTAAGTCTTGACTTCATTTGTGACGAAACACTATTTAACCAGAGATTATCATTTGTTGGGCTTGGGATGACTTCAATGTTATCAGACCTACCCTTACACTGACTAGAGGCAAATATGTCTGCTGGTGGTCATTCCCAGCCAAATGAAAAATAATTTCTTCTGTTTGATTACATTAAGCCCTTGCAATAGTGTGCTCCTGGAGGAACGTTGCACAAAAATCTGTCATGGTATCAGCCAGGGAAGTAGTTGTTTTTTTGTCAGATATTCGCCTAATTTTCCAATTCATGGGAATATATGGAGAGAATGTTGATTCGATGTCTCATCGTCGAAATTATTTGTTCCATTTAATATAAAGTTAAATCAAAAAGTTAAATGAACGTTAAGATAAAACAACATCAAAGTTATGTGTGCTCTAAAAAAAATATTAATATTGTGGCTTGATTTAGTACTTTGTTCGTTAGAAAATACCAATAGCATTAACCAGAAGTTGAAGATTGTTAATAAGGTGTAACATTTTTGGCCATAAGATATTATTGTTGAAAATTGTTTAGATGTATAATTTTTTTTACTGTTATATTTGAATGCATGAAATAGGTACATTATTGACTCATGATTAGTCCAAAAGGTTTCAACATATTGACAGTGGCTCCCAATAGTGCCCAAGTATTTTTTTTTATTTTGGACATTTTTCAGGATGTTTCAATTGGCATCTGGAATAACTATAAATATTATTATGTGTTTCACTACTTTGCTTGAATGTACCAGTTGCAGAGTGTTTTTTTTTCAAAAAGCAGAAAAAACTTGATACTAAAAATAAAGCGTTAATAAAAATATAGGACAGGTTGTGAATAATTCTTGCGAGGTTCAGGCAACAACTGTTACAACTGCAGATGTTTTTCCAAATTAATAGGACGAATTTACACACTGAATTTTAAATTCAAATCTAATGGGTTTGCCTTTTGTGAATTATTTTATTGTATATCTACCAAAATACCGGGCCATCATAGCCTAATTTGATGTGCCTCAGAATTGAAATTTCTAAGATGTCATTGTTTTATCATATTCATATATCTTATGTTGTCCAACCTTTATTATTTATGTCAAGATCATTGTTATTCAGTGCAATGCATAAAATTTATTGGATAATTTGGACTAACTCATCGACTCACAGATGTATGGTAACATATTCAAGTGTCATTCATTGCATGCTAGGAAATGAAAACTAATTTTGAGCTAATAAAACTCTGGAAGAATTCTAACCAATATTTTCGCATGAACCTCTGATTGAATTACAGCATTGGTATTTTTACAGAAACTTTAGTAGACCTATGTCGAAACTCAAGGATTTATTTTGTTGTTAGTTCATTAATTGTCCATCCCTAAAAATAGAAATCGAGGGTAATCATGTCCGGTGAACGAGGAGTTCACTCCAGCCGAATTAAAAATATTTTTTTCCAAATAACTTTCTTATTTTCAGGTTTAACAAAATATGTTCACAAGATTGTGACTATTGTGATATAAATCAGTTTTGCAGTGTCTAGTTATTTAAAAAATACCCTTATTCATTATGTGTTCCTACATTTCTAAAAACCCGGATTTTTTTGGTGTAGAATCCAAAGTCCACAAAATACTTCGGTACCTAAGTTTGAAAATATTTTTTTTTTAACTACAGTTCTTCATCGTATTTCTGATTGTTCAGTAGCATAAAATATGGGTGTAAAGGTTAATAAAACGGTAAGAAAACGGAAACGTGCGGTTGCGCTCGGCAAACATTTATATTTATACTTTTTTCGAATTATTCAATATTATTTGAGAGAAAAATAGTGGAAATAGCTGAATACATGTGTGGTTAGTGTGTTGCTGAGAGAAAAAGGATATAGGTGTAGTCCTTCAAGGTTTTCTAGGGTGATGTTCACCAACAACCCCTTTTTTGGAACTTCAAAAGGTAATTTCTGCCACAGATATATCTTTCGCATAAAAATTTCGTCTGCTATAGTGTTTTTATCTTATTTTCAATTTCATTCATCCGTGGAAGTTTCATGAAAATCGAAGAGGTTACCGTTTTCTTAACTCTTACCAACATATCCTGAAGATTAAACAGTTTCTAAAGTCAAAGTTTTTGAAGTATCTACACATAATTTTCAATGAATAAATACTTGAAACTGTCAAAAATTGAAAAACATTCTGTACATGTAAATAGTCCATTTATTCAAGGAAAAGTGTTGCCAACTTTGAATAAATTATGTTGACGTAGCTATGTGCTCACTTTGCCATTTTTATGAATGAACTGCTTGCCGCCCAAAATCAGATTTTTTTTACGGCTCTGTTTCAAAAATATATACAAGTGCTATATACAAAGTGTCCCAGAATAAAGGGGACAAACTCCGAGGGTAGAATCCTCACTTCATTTTAAGGCTGAAAGTTCCAATAAACATATACCCTAAAATGAGTATTAACCGAGTTACAGGGTGTTGAAAGTGACACAAAAAATATATTTTCCAGAATAACTCCATAACGGCTCAACTTTTCTTAATGAAATTTGGTATGTCACTTGACAGCATTCAGTTTCATATTTCAAGGCAAATCATGTGTATGTAACTCTAAACAGGGGCGTACGGCAGGTGGGTGGGGCAGGGCGTTGAGCTCTATTCACTGTAAATTTATGAAAAACTTTTTTTTGAATTCCGATTCCTCATTCCAAATTCCAAAATAAGGAAAACGTGTTCCTGTTCAATTTGTAATTCAAACAGAGATTTTTTTGACGGATAAATAAGTATTTGCGGACACTATAACCCATATAACATTTAGCAAACATTTTTTATGTCAGGGTACAGCAACTGACCTGGTGGTTCAAATCGTACTCATAGCCGAGTCGATGCGACTTCAGGCAATGATGGCTACATATGGTATACAAACTCAGACCCCGCATGAAGTAGAACCTGTCCAAATCTGGTCCTCTACGCAGCTAGTGAAAGTTTATGAAAACCTGGGTGTTAATCAGAAGCTTAATCTACAAGGTAGACCCGTAAGACCAGTTGGAAGCTTGGGAACCAGCAAGATATACAGAATAGCGGGCTCTACTGTTTTGTGCTACCCGCTTATATTCGAAGTATCTGAATTCTACCTCTATCGAGATATGGCACTCTTGATAGATGATATTAAGACTGAACTACAGTTTGTTGGACGATACTGGAGGTTGTCTGGGAGACCAACAGTATGCCTGTTGATTAGGGAGGAGCATATGAGAGATCCCCAATTCAAAAAAATGTTAGATTTGCTTGCGATGTTGAAAAGGGGGTACTGTGATAGCGTTAAAGTTAGGATTGGAAGACTGCAGAATCTCATTTCAAGTTCCTGTGTTGGTACGTTATTCATATTATTCTTTAGTAGTGATATACCTCTATACGATTGATATAGATTAACAAACGTCAAAATTTCAAAACAAAGTCCCTTGAATACTTTTCTGAATCTATTTATCTGCAGGCATGGCATGTGATAATGCCGTTATGTCAGTGTATTTTAGTGACATAATGAAGTTCAGCTATTGCCTCGCCCGATGATATTCACGGCTACTACCATAATGATCGTCATTATGATCCTTATAATATAAATATCTTATCAGAATTTATTTTACTGGAGCTTTAATGCAAAATATCTTTGATAAAACTACAATCGAAATGATAATGAGAGTAAAAATTAGAGGAACTCGTGAGGTTCAATTCTACCTCACATTTAGTTTTCATTTATAATTCTTTCCTATTTCCATATTTTTCAGAACATTTGGATTTTATGAATATTGTGGATAATCCCACTGATGAATACCAAAATTTTAGACAAATACAAAATGATTATATTGGATACCAAAGTTTGACTGATATTCCCAGGGTACTGAATTATGAAGATGAACTCAAGGACTACAGTGTAGGTGCTTCCAAAAAATGCTGAACAAAGCACTCATCTTTGATATTTCAGCCATACGAGTTCAAATCAACACATGAAATATTAGAAACTATCAGTGCAATCGACAGTATGTTTTCAAGATGCCAACTATTCGGAATTTTGTTGAAAAGAGAGGGACCTCATTTCAAAGTGCTGAACCACTCTGTAGAAGAACATCTTCATAGTTTATATCATCAGGCCGGATGCCTAAGGCATTGGGCGGCGGTTAGATACACTAGCAGTTTATTGAATCATAATGTGGACTCTATAAGTCCTTTCATAACAGCGGTTTTAGTACATGGGAAACAGGTTAGTACCTCTTTTTATTTAACTTGCTTTTTCTTTCTAGTTCAGAATCTGCAATCCATTTTTGAAGCACTTCCTGGCATCCGATTGAATAATAATGCTAGATGGAAAAAGCGTATGAAAAATCCGTAAAAACTGTGAAAAACAACGGATAGTCAGTCAATTTCACTAAAAAAAAAAAATTGATGTTTTTGGAAGTGGAAAATTACAGTGAAAAATGTCGCGGTCAGAGGAGATCTTCCAAAAAAGGTTGCGAAAATAAAACCGTAAAGATCCGTAAAAATAATAGAAATCATCTGACCGTCGAATGATTCAATAGAAAAAAAAAACCTCGGCTTACTATGAAGGCTACATAGAGAGCGTGTAGGCAGAAAATTTACCGACATCTTTGAATGTTACGGTAAAAAAAATGTTGTCCAGGAAGACCGGACTTTCTTTTTTTTTTTTTTTCAAAAGAACACAACTCTTGAAAGTAAAATCGGAAAAATTGTCGAATTAATTTGAAAAAAAAAAAAAGATTACCCCTCTGTCATTCTGAACGCGTGACTAAAAAAGTGCAAAAACTCACGGAATAAAATTGAAAAATCCGTAAATATTGTGTAAAACATCGGGCAGTAGAAAATGTTCGTAGTTCTATCTGTATATAGGGTGAACTATTCTCCGAATAAAATATTTGTTTATGTGCCATAAAATTCAGGGATACAGAATAACTGGAGGATAGCTTTGAAACTCTTGAATCAGTTCGTCTCGGTAGAAACAATGTTGCCTACGAATACTACTTTTAAGCAAATATTATCAGTCTTTCAATAATTCAGTTGTGTTCAAAATATAATTCATAAGTATACACAAGAAGACATCATGAGTATAACCAAGCAGAATCACTCATACACTGACGTACACTTTTTGCAAAACACACCACAGGAAAGTGGAAGCAATTTTCGAATGTCGGTGTTGAAGAATCTACAATTATTTCACAATATTCTAGGGAAGCAAACGCTGATGTATTGAATGATTTACAAAAGAGTAGGAATAAAAATCAATATACAATCACTAAAGAATCAAAATGAATATACAAATACTGTACTGTACATCTTATAGTAAAACAGACGAGTGACGATATTTTTGACAGGTGACATAGAGACATGCACATGCACCGTTGCCAGCTATTTTCAAATATCTATACCTTGGACCTAATAGTTTTCAACTGAATTATCTGAAAACGATTGATAAAAAATGATTTATTACTACTGTTGATTGAACAAAAGATAAGGTAACTTTCTGATGGATTCCATTGTTCAATATTACTAAATAGAACTTTTATATATATATATATAAGTATAATTGATTTTTTTTCTGTTTTCAGCTCACTGTAGGAGTCATAGGACAGAAGGAAACTGTATTTGACAAACCTTTGACACCAGCAGAAATTCAGACAGTGGTGTATAACACAATACAGCCCTATGATGTTATTCAGGCAGTTTTACAACAAGAAATTATTTTATATTGTGGGAGATTAATATCCACAAATCCAGAGTTGTTCAGAGGTATTTTGAAAATTCGAGTTGGGTGGGTTCTAGAAGCTATGAAGTGCTATCTAAATATATATAAGGACGAGAAGAAACTTGAAGAACACAGTCCTTATGAAGTCAGGCAACTTTTATATAAGATACTGTCTATCAATGAATGGTGCAATGAAGAACAGTAAGTAGAAAACATCAATTAAGTAAGTAATAAACATGATAATATAACGTTGGTTTAATATATATATATATTTAATATATACATATTTCATTGGTGAAATGCTCAACTTGCCTCCATATATCTGATCTCTGATTCCTACTATATCCTAAATCGGTAATTTTTCGTTTGATGAACTCAACAGGTTTTTTTTGGACTCACATCTGACTTTATAATTAATATTGAAGATGTGACCCTTCGAAGTTATAAACAGAAAACTTTTTGACGACATTTCTTTCATTTCATGATCAAGTCCTAGGTTCTTCATATTCCTTCCTTTTCATATTCTCATCCAGATGATCAAAATAAGTATGTAGCACTGATTCTAAACAATTATGACTCCCCCCACCAAAAAGAAAATTACCCCATTTAGACTAAAAACAAAAAAGGAAAAAATTTCAAAAAATATATTTTTCCTTTGAACTTATTATCACAGTGGTACAGAAAAAATATTGAAACCACATCAACTTTGACTTTTTTATCTACAGAATAACACCACATCAAAAGAGGCAGTTAGAAGGATGTTTGTGCAGAGTTCCATCTTCGTTTTATAATCAAGTATGGGATATTATGACTAGAACTCCACAGGGTATAAGGGTAGCAAAAAATGTTATACCCCAACATCCAACTCTCTCCAATATGACAAGATCTGAACTGACCTTTTCTCTTTTAGTTGAGGAGGTAAAAAAATTGTTTATATACATGTTTTTATGAATATTTGTTTGTTCAACCCAAACACAAATATAGTTAGAGTGCCTATCGGCAAAATTTTTACTAATACGTACTCTCTCTAAACTTTCTGTATGGCTTTATTAGTATTTCAGTTTCGGGAGAGCTAAAATCTCGATTTTTTTTTGTGTTTCCCTCTTGTTTTCTGAGGTACGAAACTACAGAGGGTAATTCGTTAGGTCGTTTTAAAGAAAAAAAGTTCCTATGAACATATGTCCGGAGTTGCTTCATTTCTGAGATACAGGGTTTAAAAAAAAACTTCAATGTCCAATATCTCAGAAACGAACCAACCCCAAAAATGTTTTGCCGATGGGCACTCTAACTATTATAATCCCCTAAACTTTCCGCTCTTTCTGATGATTTATTTGAATATTATAGAAAATCCTGTCTATAAGTTGGTCGAAGAGAATATACTGACCAATGGGGGTGATACTCTAGGTTTTTAAGTATTGTCCTACAGCTGCGCGTCACGGCAAATAATAATAAAATACACTCATTATTTATGATTCCCATAATGTTCACTTTTCAACTCCACAGTTTCTTAATATGCTCTGGATTTTTTTACGTTGTGTTTTGAAGACATTAAAGGTTTATTTGTTTGCATCGAGCTGTAGCACTTTCCTACACCTGGTGTAATTTACACTTGATCGTAGCATTCGTTTGCAAATTAATTTGACACATTCCTTTGTTTGAACTGCACTCAGCTACACTCGATTCAAATTATGGTGTAAATTACACTGCACTACACCTTGATGCTAACGTATAAACCTCAAGCGTCCTTCTAAGAAGTCTAATATAAAAAAAAAGTAGAATATCAACTTGTATTGTGTTTTACTACCTAGGTACATAGAAAGTACATACTGAAGTATCCTGTTATATTTTTTTTTCAGATGCTGAATCACGTCCAGCGTCCAGAACATCGGCAGTTGTTAGTCGAGTTACTGACAATAGTGTCAGTAATATTAGGAAGAAATCCTGAGTTGACATTCAATCGGGAATTGGATTTGGAACAACTCATCAAAGATGCCGCTCATATGTATGCAAAGGTAATAAAATGTTGAGTTTTGAATATACTAAAAAATTGTATGGCATTTTTGCTTGGTAGAAAGGTAAATTAACCTGTCACGATTCCAGTAAGGCGAAAATCTCAAAAACTGATACAGCATCTGTTCTTAATTTCGTGTTCATTGATTCAATTGATTTCAATATAAATATGGTTTTTTGGTGTACTTGAATATTTCTTTTCTTTTAGTTGCATTGCAATAGTTAATATATTTTTTCCGTCAACCGTTCATTTATGAGGTATTTCAATGCACTCAAAATCGTTAATTAATGACCCCCTGTTGATGAATGATTTTCTATTAATCAACGATTTTATCATATAATTATATGCTATCCAACATACATTGCTTTTAAACATTTTATATTGGTTAGTACTAGCGGTCAATATCTATTTGTCTATTCTGAAATAAAATTTCAGAAAATGTTCAATAAACCAGTTGTCACTTGCAATCATAGAAAGTCACGTGGCGTAATGGTAACGTTGGCCTGACAGCCGAGAAATGTGACAGTGAGGTTGACACTTCAAACCCACATGAGAGCAATTTTATTTATTTTTAATTCAATTTGAAAAAATAATACAAAACTACCACTAAGGAAAATTAAACTATCTTTGATTAGAGTTAATATAAATAGGAAATAGTGATTGTTTTTTATCGTATCATTAAATAAATAAACATTGAAGTAAGATATTTTTGAAAACTACTATAAGATATAATTTGTATTGGTATTGTATACTTATCCTTATTATTTTTGTAAATATACATTAGGAATACCTATTTCAAATAAAGATTATTATTATAAGAGCAAGTTCTCTGTTAACCTTGATCTAGATAATTGATCAAACGAAAGGATCAGGTGACAAATATACCACAGATATTCGAATCCACACAAAAATCAAGTAGTTTCTTCATATCAAAATTCGAATAATGTACTAAAAATTATTTTCAGGATAATGACCTCAAGGAAGAAAATGTACGTGATCTTCTTGATGTCCCGCAGGTGAACTCCACTGGATATTTAGCAAGAGCTGTTGTTAATACAGTTCTTAAAGGAGGTCAAATCACTAATAACATATTAAATGAGCCAGATTCATGTAGAGTTTCATAAAATCTAGTGTTATGTAAGAACAAAGTTGATTTAATAAAATGTTAAAATTTACAAAATGCACTTTTTTCTGTAGTTTGTGTGCCTAAAACATATATTTCTGCCAATATCAAAATTCATAATTTTACGGGAAAGCTTGAATAAAGTGCACTTTTTTAACGGTTGCTGCTAGACAACAGAATATTTGTTGAATGACAAAACACAACTAAATAACGTCAAAGTTGTTAAGTGACAAATAATAGCATATAAATATCTAATATAGGTATTTTACCGATAATATTCATAGCCAATGACTATAAATTAGTGTTATAAAAAATAGCAGCAATATTCACAACATTAACAAATACCCCTATAAGAAACTACACACATAGACATACTTCATTTAATGACATTTATGTAAGTTTCCAATTTTTAGCAGGTTTTGATTTTCTGCAGTTTTTTAATCAGGAAGTTTCGGTTATCAACATCTGTAGCCGTTATCAGGTGTGTAATATTTTGTGTATTTATGCCCAGGTAAGATGGATTTGTTATCTATTTGTAAGTATAATTTATGAACTGAATTTTTGACTTAGGGCAAAATGCAAAGACATCTGATGCCAAGTATAAAAAACCAGCCAGTAGTATATTTCCTAGAGGAACTAGATTTACCCTCAGACGAAGAGGTTAGAACAGCCCATCTAAGAGGAATAAGCCATCTTAATACGGATATTTCAAAAACTAGCTTATGGTGCGCACGCGTGTGGGTGGGTGTGTGTTTTGTGTGTATGGTGTGTGTGTTTTGTGTGTGTGGTGTGTGTGTTTTGTGTGTGTTTTGTGTGTGTGGTGTGTGTGTTGTGTGTGTGTTTTGTGTGTGTTGTGTGGGTGTTTTTGTGTGTCTCACAAAACACACACAAAACACACACAACACATACAAAACACACACACAAAACACACATTGTGTGTGTTTTGTGTGTGTATTGTGTATGTGTCTTGTGTGTGTTTCGTTTGGGTTTGTGTGTGTTTTGTGTGTATGTGTTGGGTGTGTTTGTGTGTGTTGTGTGTTTTGTGTGTGTGTGTGTGTGTGTGTGTGTATATTTTGTCAATAGGTTAAGAAGAAAAGTATACAATTGTATTCACAATTTATGTATTGCATAAAAATTTGAAATACTGGTTTGTTGTAAGTAGTATATTTTTTATCAAAATCATTCACTGATGCTACCTTAGATTTAAACTTATTAACAAAGATATAAAAACAAGAATATAGGTCAACAATTATTTTAAATATAAGTTATCAGAAACATTCCATATTTCTAAATCTTGTAATGCTGGAACAGATTTATTAAGCAAACTTTCCCTGATAGTCTCATAATATGCTTTAGAACATTGATCCTTATTCCTACAAACACAATTTGTACCATCAGACTGATTATTAGATTGAATTTCTTTATTTCTTAGCTTATTGGCAAAATTATCTTTTATAGTTTTCAAATCGTCGATATTTGGAGTCATGTAGAAACCAAAACCAGGATATATAACAAAAGCAAAAATAGTTAATACTGTTAGAAAATATATAGGTACCGCAATGGCCCAGTACCTCTGAGGTAAAAATGTAATTCCGACGGAGTTTAACCATTCCTCAGGTATTACAGCCCAAATTATATAAATGATAAAAAATATTCTGAAACTGAGATACATTACAAAACCGTAAACAGCCCTGCTGGGAGTAGGAGCAGGAGTATGTTCCGGCATGTTTAGTAATGGCTGTAGCTCTTACTAACTGGTGGTCCCAAAAGCTCTACAGATCCGGACACAAGGTCAAGTTTTTCAAAAAACCCATTCACAGCTACTCTCAACTGTCTTGCAAATCTTGCAGTAAAATGACTGAAAAAAAAGGTTACATTCTTTGAACATCCAATATGTGTAAACATGAGAAGTAATGTCATTTTTCCACGATGATTTTATGAACATGCTGTTCATATTTTCGAAAAAAATAGTTTATAAAAATGGCATTTTTTATTTGGTTGTATTAACCAAATAATTACCTGAAACCTTGAAGTTTGGCTTTTAATTATATGTATATTTTCTGTCATTTCATCAAGTAGAGTTTGTTCTGGAAAGTTCTTTATTATTTAAATTTCAAAGAGGAAATGGTGCGCACCTATGCATTCGATTGCTCCACACGTAATTATTGGTGAAATTTATTAATTGTGTTTCCTTTATAGATGTCGCGAAATTTATCTCATTCTCTCTTCACTCGTTGAGTAGTCACAGTCAATTTTCGAAACCGATGTCAATTTTCATAAAAGTCACATATAAAGGCTCTAACGCTCTCTTATTATTTTTTCTTACTATTACAGGTGATATAGGCTCCAAGCCTCTATTAAAGTTATTTATTTAAACTTAGCTGATGATGAACCTGTATAGGTTCGACACATGTACTACTATGATACCATTGAACTGATCGATAGTTTTTGATTGTTCTACATTAAAATAACATTTGGTTGTTATATGAAATTGTGGAGATGACTTTGAGTTTTTCTGCATCATAAATATATACCTAGATAGTTTCAGATGTCAAAGATGATGACGAATTAAATGAAGCTGACTTCACATTTTCACCAACACATCTAGGAAAACCTACAAAACCTAACGGATTATATGATATTTGTGGAGATAATTTGGAAAGAGTGGAGAGTTATGGTATCGGTGTGTTATGTGCTCAGCACCAGGCGTTGATACTTTCAATAACTGTAAATGCGATTACCCCGTGTGGGGAATGGTGCACAAATACATGTTCACACTTTAATCAAAATTGCGTTTTTATTTTTTTTTTTTACATTAATTAGTTACATACTTTTATGTATAGTTAGCAATAGTTACTGCTTGAATTAGTGTCAACAAATTGGTATTAACTATATAACATACTCACGACAATAAACACTCTTGCTTAAGTGCGCACCTTTCCCCTACTTTCCCTTACATATTTCACCCATAAGTTTCATAAGTTTTAAGATTCAGTAGAACAAAAAAACTTAATTTGAGAATTGATGAGTTGAGTATTCAAATGCACATTATTTAAAGTTTAATATACTGAAAGTCTGCTTAATACTTATTCTAGCAACTTACGTTAGCATAAGTACTGAATTCTGGTAATATTTCAATCGATTGTTAATTCATTAGAAATTGTCCAAGATTTCATTATTAACAATTTATGTACATTAATAAGGTCACATCAAGGTTTTCAAAAATTTCAGATTTGTGTTGGACAAACAAACTTACGCTATCAAAATATTTTCTTTCGCACTGAGAACTTTTTCAACTTCACTCCTCTTCGGTTCCTTATCTACTCGTAAGACATCATAGGCTATCTGTGCAATTCTTTCATTTTGGAAAGGTATTTCAATTTCACTGTGTACTGATAAGGAAAAACTTTTGTCAGGCGGTACTTATCAGGTAGGAGGTATGTTCAGAATTTCGAGACAAAAAACTTAAAAGGCATTTTTCACAGAAAACTTGTGTTTTTTTTGGGGAAAAGTCATCTTTCAAAAAAATAATTTTTTTATAGCTATTAACCCATTCAATTATATTGCCTTAACCAAAGAAAGGAAAAGCAGTATTCAAAACATGCATAAAACAAAAACACGGCCCAACCTAAAATGAAAAAGTAGCGACTTCAACCAGATCCAGTGTCGGGGCTATTCTGACATTGGACCGCAACGTGATACTTTCGGGGCTCACCTGACATCAGACCAGAATGTTAAAATTTCACTGTCGGGGCTGTCCCAACAAAGGACTACAAAGGGTTAATGTAAAAAATCATTTTTCAAGTGCTACTTTCACATATTTTTTTGGAAGGTACTCTAAATTGCAGTATTCAGTCTTTATCTTCGGAATTCAGCAATAGATTACTTCCTATAAAGAAAAAAGAATATGGCAGATTCTAGAAAATATAGATTATGATTTCTAACTGAATTCAATTAGCATTTGAAAAAATTAAGTTGAGGTTAACCCCAAAAGAATGAAACACATTAAAAATTAAATTAAACCAAATAGAGACTTGAAATAGAGTAAAAGTTTCCTCAAACACATTTCCGTACTTGTTTTTTAAAAATTGTGGGAAAGGCGCAAAAAAAATTGAAGTTATTTATTGTTTTCAATTATTTTGATATCAAATTGATATTTTAAATTTTGACTTTTGTTTAATGCAATTAAATTTATATTCATCCTTCTCGAGATGCAAAAAAAATACTGCTTATGCCTGAACTGATATGATTGATGTGCTCAAAACTTCCAAAGGATACATTTTCAACAAATTGGCTTCCATTTCAATAATTCCAACACAAGTCATAAATAGAATATATAGGGGCCATATGGGATTCGGAAATATATGTTCCTTGAATGTTGACCATAGACAAAAGTTATGTTGACCAGTTGACCCTACAACATTAACAATAATCAGTTTGATTTGAGGTTAAAAATATTTTGTTTACATTTCCGTGATTACGTCATACCTATTCCAGAACACGTGACATTGACAGGGACGGCCATTTTCCTTGGAGGTCATACAAATGTTCAATTCCCATAAGGGGTGCGCTCACAATTGCCAATCCGAAATTTTTGTCTCACCTTGGTTCAATGTGACGGTTGACCAATGATATACCTGTCTTTGAAGGATAAGGGTGAATTCCCAATGCATCATTTTCGCGTCACGTCATCTTCACGCATTCTGATTGGAGAATTCGTTAATCGTGTCAGGAATTCGCCAATCAGAAAGCGTGATGCGCGACGCGAAAAGCAAAAATGATACATTGGGAACTCACCCCAAGTAAATTAAAAGTAGAAGCAGAAACCAAAACATCAAAGAAGCAAGAAGAAGTGTTACTCTCTTCATGTATAGTCAAATTATTAATTAACTGTGGAGTGTGGACTCTGTCTCTGTACTCTCTGTGGTTTGACGGTATTGTTATTTATTATTCTATTTGTTGCCCTGTTAGTAGTTTGTTGGATATTAAAAAGCACAAAGTAGGTGCACATTGTTTATTTGTGATTGAAAGTGCGGACTGAAGTGAAACAGAAAATATATTACTGGATTCAGTAGAGATGAACCACATGCAGGATGAAAAAATGATCGAAGATCAAAATATAACTCTTGGCCAACCATTAAGTGATTTTTTATTACAGCTTGAAGATTATACACCAACAGTAAGAAATATCTTTTTCGTAAAATTTTAAGGTGGCTACTTACTGTCTTGAAGTGGATTGAAGGGTACATTTTATTCAGAAATGATAATATTAAATATCAATTAAAAGGGCCTATTTAGTCAACTTTGTTTTTGTCTCAGTCTTAGTCCCAGTATTAGGTCTTTGTCTTAAGGAATAATGTCATTACAACTCACTAACATTAGTACTTCCCACAAAAATCACAATTTCACACCTAGAAAAAGGTGTAAGAAAAAGGCATATTTTTGTGTGACCTAATGATTTAACGTTTAACATTCATTCACACCACATTGACATAACCTTCAGTGAACAACATTGAATTTGTACTACATTTATTTTTTACTATGAATCCATTTTTCAGATCCCAGATGCTGTAACTACATATTATTTGAGGAGTTCAGGCTTCGAACCAAAAGATCCCAGACTGGTTCGACTGATTTCTATTGCTGCTCAGAAATTTATATCAGACATAGCCAATGATGCTTTACAGCATTGTAAAATGAGATCAACAAATGCTTCGAGTCACACAGGATCTAAGGTATTGTGATCGACCTACCCAATATTTAATACTGACACTATTAAAATTCAATTATGGTCCTTGCTACTACCTATACAATCTCCTGCTGGAGAAATAATTGAAAACAAACTAGGAGAACATGGAGTTCTTAGCTACTGCATATATAAAAGCTATATTACTTTTTTCTACAAACAAATGGCATAAGTAGGTACCAAACAAAACTTGGCTATTTCAGGCTCATATATATAACTATGGACGAAAAAAAATATATAATAAATTCAATGTTTTATGTATTACTTCTCAGTTGAAACCAGAAAAATATTGAAATTTTGCATTGAATATTCCGTAACCTTGGTTTTTGCGCATGCGTATAGTAAAAATTTGGCTATCAGGTTTTATTATTTTGTCCCATTGATTCACTCTATCTAGTCCTTTCAGTTTATTTATATCCAAATTTGTTAATACTTATGTACCTGATATCCATGAGGAAAAAATTCTAAAAGTTATTTTGTTCATATATTACTTCGTAGTTTAAAAAAAGAAATTTATAGAACCAGGAAAATATTTAAATATTGGGAACATTTCGTAACCTTGGTTTTCGCGCATGCGCATAGTGAAAATTTAGCTGTCTTATTTTCGACGCATGCGCACATCACTTTATTCTATTTTGAGGAATTTTAGGGATTTTTAGTCGATTTGTCTGAAGATTTTCAAAAATTTCGTCTGGCAACACTGAACCACTTGTTTATTTAGGGCCGGTTTTTCAATATCCTGTTAGCGTAGTTTGACTGACGGCTAAATTTGACTAGTGGTTAGAATGAACGTTACATATGTTCTCATAAAGGAATAAACTCACATTCTAACCATTAGTCACGTAGCATAGACTTTGACTGAACATTGAAAAACCGGCCCTTAGTTGTTTGGTCACAGTTATTGGGAGTGTATCATTTGACTACTTGGAATATTTATAAAACTAACCATTTTATGAAAATCAAAACTGCAATTTATAGTGACATATTACTTTCAGGGCAAACAAGGAACTAAAGATAGAAGATACTGCTTGACAATGGAAGACTTGACACCTGCTTTGGCAGAGTTTGGGATCACAATCAAGAAACCCCATTACTATGTTTAAGAAAACAATTTATTTAGTATATTCTAATTTTATTTATTGTAAAAAAAATCAACAATATACTCTGATGTTTATGGGTTACTGTATCATTTTTTTTAAGGCAATTGTTTGCATACAAGTTGATTCAACAGTTTTTATAGATGTATATGGAACATTTTAACACTGTTTCATTCATAGTGTAACTGATACAAAAAAATGAAGGTAATAGTTATTTTGAATCAGTGGCATTTTTTATATGATTAGGGATTTCTTGTTTCAATTATGGTGCCGCATTATGTAAAGATTATTTCTAAAATAGTGGCTGTGGTAAACAAACAGATCCCTGACCCACCATTAATATAACTCATTAGGCATACTTCAAAACTAGCAGGTCACCAAATCATACCTTTTACACAATGTTTGATTTATCAAATTTGATTGTATCAATAAATGTGTTCAGTAAGAAATTTTTTTTTTTCAATTGGTGTCCCTTTTTACAAACTTAAAGCACGCCTTTTTTCAAAACGCGCGTTTTTTAAAGTTACCATGGCAACATCAACAACTCGAGAACCGTGAAGTCTAAATGACAATTTTATGATTATTGATCTGACAGGAGTATCTTGTAACGTCAAATGAAATATTACAAACAAATGCAAAACTTTTATTCAAACATTAACGAAAGGTATACTGATGTAACATCACTAATTCAACCATTTTATTTTATAAGTTTTGACAATTAGGGGTAGTTTTCACCCCTAAAATATAAACAGTGCACGGCATAATAAAGAATTTGAAAAGGGGAATATTCTCCATGAAAATTCAAAAATTGAGGTTAAAAAAATGTTAAAAGTGTTTTTTCCGTTAACCAGCTTTCGTCCCCTTACGAACGGCAGCCGTCAAAAGTCGAAACTGTGCGAGCCAAGAATTAACGAGGTCTTACCATTTACCTTAAGTAGAGGGTGAGATGAGCCTAAATCCAAATTTTTATACAAATCAATGAAGGACAAAAAAATTGCGAGGTTTGGCCATTCTTTGAGCTTCATTTGCTGGAGTAGAAACTGATATAGTTCATACTAGATATCGGATTCCTGGATCTCGAATAGATCAAGAATCATGGACAAAAGATCTTATAGATCGAAGTGCTTGTAAGGCTACACAGGTGGACATGCTCATAATAATAATGACGGACATCCTTGTAATAATAATAATTTTTACTGATTTCAAGAGCCCTACAAGGCAAAAAACAAGTTGAAAATTTAACATTGACCAACAAATATATACCGGGTGACCACGAGGTGAGGTACGCCCCCAATTTATCTATAGTTTTGAAGATACAGATTTCAAATTTGAAATGTCGCTATAGTACTTGATTATGCATATTTTGACGTACCAACTCAAAATTCACGACTTCCGGTTCAACCGGAAGTGACCCCAAACTTTTTTTTTCAAATACACCCTGCAAATTTTTTTTATTATCCGGAACACGCCATTTGTGATAAATCTTCAATGTAGGCGGTTTAGAACATAATTTAGAAAGACTAGAAAGAGATAAAAAAAGCTTATTTCATTTCAACGAAGACAGTTTGTTTTATCTACTCAATTAATGCTTTTTTGTTTCGCTTTCTTATATGCATAGCCGCCGTCGTTGAAAAATATCCATTTCTGAAAACACGAGTAGTCTGATAATAATTCATCATATTTCATCATGACGAAGTGAAAAGAACATGTTTCCATTTGAGAAATGGTAGTTGTGAGCATTTCTTTATGGGTACTATTAAGTTTAAAAGCAATTTTTGATAATTGTTAGAATATGTGGGAGCTGCATTTACATGGGAACCTCAATTTTTAACTGTATCCTACCTCGAAACTTTTTCTGCAAACTTCTGATGTTTGTCAGTTGTGAAGTTTGAATTTCATGCCTAACTTTGTTCCATTGATCAAACAACTGTATCCGCCATTTTTCAGCTGATTTTCACTTTTGAAGAACAGTGTTATCACAAATTGAGTGCTCTTCTAGATGATTAGAAAAAATTTACAGGGTATTATGTGAAAAAAAAAAATAAAATTTGGGGTTGAACCGGAAGTCGTGAATTTTGAAGGGGCATCAAAATATGTTACACCAAATTTGAAATCTGTATTTTCAAAACTATAGAAAAAAATAGGGGGAGTACCTCACCTCGTGGTCACCTGGTATAATATAGGAACTCTTACATTGTATAAAACAGGTTCAGTTAATATATCTTCAAAGCTTTTTAGAATTTGAAGTAGGATGCTTCATGTTTAATATTAGAGAGTAGGTGATAATATTAGAAAGAATCTTAAATAATTTAAAAATATTATATATTACCTTATGAATTGTAAAACTAACCTATGAATTAACAAATCTCATCTAAAAACTTTTGTAACAAGTCATTATGCAAAGGAATTAACAAATACTCAGTACCATCAACCGATCTTTTCAATTTTACCATTTTATGGTCTACAAATTCGGTTAATTGAGCCCTCAGCGCTAAATCCGAACTCACTATAAAGGACTCCCTGCAAGCCATATACAAATCTTTGAATGCTAGTCCTTGATAATACTGATTCTTGGAATTTTCTAACTGATATTTGACAATTAATGTGAAAATACTCTTTGAATTCACTGTAAGTGAAGAAAATACGTTCTTTAATGATGACAGGGCTAAAGTTCCACTTTGTTGTACCATCATAGATCGTTCAAATGATGTCTCTTCACTATACGGTGAAAAAGAAGTAACATCCCACCAAATATAATTGAATTTACTAAGTTTATTGTGATCCCATATTAATGGCGCATTGATATGGTCTATAGATGCTATGAGATGAATATTGTTGACTGACGCTAATTTAGCCAGAATGTTCTGCGACTTTCCATTCCTCAGAGTTTCTCCGTCTATGTTGTGAATTATCAGATATAAATGCAATGCTGAATTCCGTTTCAGTTCTTTTATCACTAATTCACAAGCTTCCACAGGATTAGCAGGAGTTTCACCTATTTCCAATAAATCAGTAATGATACTGTCTAAAATGCTTTTGATGGTCAATGTTGGGAAAAATCCATTTACAACAACAACTGGCATATGGTTTAAATGAATCCTGTGAAATTTTTTCAAAATGTTCTTCTTTGATCCTAATCCATAAAGAAGAATATTAAAATTTTCATTTAAAAGAAAGAGCCATTTCTTAAAACAATTTTCATTAAACTGAGACAGTTTATGTAGAACTCGTTTGTGCTCCTCGGACAATTTAATGTTTTGTAGAAGTGTTTGCAGTTCATACTGAGGTAATCTAGGAGTTTTCAACTTGTCCAAAGTGTTATTGGAAGTTTTAGCTTTATTACTACGGCAATTTTCAAAATACTCATCAGTTTTGATCCTATAATTACTCACACTTTTAGCTTTTGAAGATTTCAAATTGATATTTTTGAATTTGGAATTGTTTGTATATACTTTGTTATCATCACCCAAGTCTGAATCCCTACTGGTTTTCTCTTCACTGTTTTCACTTGTCTCTTCCGAAGAAACCTCGTATTCACTACCAGAATCTTCTTGAATTATTCTGGCAATTCTGCTTCTGGCTTTGTGCCTGAGGGTTTTTGGTGTACATGCCTCTGCCACTTTGAGCGCTAGACCATCTTTGACTTTCCTACTTTGAAATTTGAAAATATCTTTTCCTTGAATTATTTCATTATCATGTAATACTTTTGGTTTTTCAATATCCGAATTAGAGTGTTCTGAATATGCATCACTGTCACTACTAGACGAGTCTTCCAACTGGGATTTAATTATACGTTTCAAGAACTGTGATTCTGTAGCTTTCAAACTTGGTTTTTTGCAACGCATTGTTTTTCGAATAGGTGGACCACTACCAGAAGCCATCCTATATTTGAACAAAATACAAAATTGAGGTTATGTTATCTTACCGGCTGTCGGCTACTGACGGCTGACGTCTCTCTTGTCTATAATCCTTGGGCTGACGGAACGGATGTATGGAAGTAGGAATCACAGAACTCATAATTATATAAAGATATATAATTATGAATTCTGTGGTAGGAATGTTCCTTAGTAGTTAAAATTTGTTGTACCAGAGACAAAGAAAATGTAATACTAGATTCGGGTACAGCGAACTGTTCTTTCGAAGTAGTAGGCGGATTGAGACCTTAGAGAGAGCTAGTGACGGGACTTGTAGAGTAGGCAGATTGAAACCTCCGACGTCAAGTCACAAAATCGTAACGTAATAAATAATAATACCTGATGAGGAGTAGACAGATTGAGACCTCAGTGTAGAATCACGTCTTCCCTCTTTTAAATCCTTTTTTCTTCTTCAGTTCTTGAAAATGGCTCCAAAATCGGAGCCGAAACTTATGTCCATCAATTGCAGACGCGGTTCAACCCGAGGTTACAGGTTCCTTATATAGAACATAATGGTTAAGCAACGAGCCTTTATTGTTCACATTTTACATTCTGTATATCCAACTTCTGAGAAGTAAGCATATGTATGGAAGCACTTCTGAAGAATACGTTCTCAACCCAAGAAATGAAAGGTCAAGTTTAAATATGGCCACGATATCATGTAATATACGTCTAGAGTTCAATGTGTAGAGTAGGTAGTTTATTTTGTGTCTGTGACTGTGACGACATAGTCTCATGGATCATGGAGTGTGGGACTGTAACTTATTTCGCATAGCGAAGCGAAGCGAAACGAAGCACACGCTATCACTTTCTGGTGTACCGAAAAGAAATAGCGTATGTTGCACCTCTGGACTCATGAGGTTCTTTTATTAGCATCGAGATGTAGCACTTTCTACACCTGGTGAATTATACACTTGGTTTGCAGATTACTTTGACACACATTCCTTAAGCTGTGTTTTCTTGTCAACCCGGATAATGGACTAAATACGTTGTGCGTACAAATATCTATAATATAAATAATTAAATTTTATGAAATCTAAAAATAATATCAAGACAGTTATAAGCATTTTATCAAAAATTAAAAAGTTGATTTCAGATTCTTAAAATGTCAAGATACCACAATTATGTGGACTGCCATTTTATTTTGTAATCCCTCTTTTTTATTTTATTCGATGCATGTCTGCTCGATCGAAATACATCGGCAACTAGAGAGAATAACTTTTGAAATAACTGTCATGAATCGATAGAATACGTCAAGAAAACGCTTGGAAGTTGTTCCAGCTATGGAATTATAAACGCTCAATCTGATCGAGTTTGATATATGTCAGATTTGAGCGATTATGAAAACTAATACAATTCAAAATGTATTGCAACTTATGTCGATATCAATGGTCTACATGGTAGATATGATTCCATGCTATCTCTGTTTAAAGAAATTTCGTGATTCCGATTTCGTTTTGACACAGATTACATACAACACCGTTGTATGTAATCTGTGGTTTTGAATCGAAAACATACATCATTCTAGCATACGGATCGTGACAGCTTTCGTATCAAGTGTTAATAATACCACCCCAAAATGGGGTTAGCTGGGTTAGCTTCAACAAAACCATTCTTTTGTGAGAACCTCGATTCAAAATGCGGTGTACATTATACTGCACTACAGTACACCGTCTACACCAGACACCTCACGTTGTAGCAAATGAAAGAATCATTCGATTGCATCGAGGTGTCGTGTAGTGTAGTGTAATTTACACCACATTTTGAATTAAGTGTAGCTGAGTGCAGTTCACACAAAGGAATGTGTCAAATTAATCTGGAAAAGAACACTGAAAATCGAGTGTAAATTACACCAGGTGTAAAAACGTGCTACACTTCGACGCAAACGAATGAACCTATATTTTATTTTTGTATTTTCAGCATGATTTTTGTAAAATCGTATAATGAACTCAAAAATACGAATTGAATAGTGTAGAATCATCTAATTTTATAATGCCAACTGTGTTCAACTAATACATTTTTTCTGCCATAGCAATTCTGCCGAAAAAAGATGAAATTATCTATTGGGTATTTTTCCCAATTAATGCTTATTATTTTTTGCAATGCAGTTGCTTACAAACCTGTGGTTTTGCTACATGGTATAATGACTGGGGCCGAAAGTATGGAACTGATAAAGAATAGAATAGTACAGGTAGTTTTTATTTCATATTGAAACTAAAGTATACTGAAAGATTCTTCATTTCAGAAACATCCTGGAACAATTGTTTACAACATTGAGAGGTTTGGTGGATGGTCTAGTTTAGATAACATGTGGTATCAAGCAAAACAGATAGGCCAAGATATAATGAATATTTCCGAGAAACATCCTGATGGGGTTCACTTACTTGGTGAGGTATTCAAGGCTAGGAGAAAATTGAAATAATTTGATACAGTCATCACTTTTACGAAGGATTACTTTGTCGATGAATGATGAATAAATCAAATGAATAATTTGAACAATGTCAAAATGCCCTTTTCTCTAAACTCTTACAAAATAGACATGAGGCAAATATCTGAACGGAAAACAACTAAGACAAGACATTGAACTGCACCTGACAGATATTTGTGCACTGGTCCTCAATAATCAAAACACAGAGTATATACTTTAATTGGACAACCACCTGTTGAAAACCAGTTTTGAAGTTATTGCTTCTTTCTCATCAGTGTCAAGGGTCACACAGCATCTGAGTTATTTGTGTCTCAGCCAAGCGACTGATGAACACCAAATTTGATACTGTTGACTATAGTCAAATCCAACCTGAGTAACTATACACATACAGTGAGAGTCTTATAGAGACACTGGGTGATAGTGATGAACTTAGGAACCTGGCTGAAATGTAATGGCCACCACCTCTCAAGAACCCAAGATAAATGATAAGACTCAGTCTAGCAATGCTGCCTCTGAAGAGCCTATACTGAAGTGAGGTTGAATACAGTATACACTAATATGAGACTTGTGAAGATTAGGGTATTTCGAAGCAGTTGAAATTATTCGTGATGTTTGGTTGATACTTTCCAGCATGCTTTTTCGACTTGTGTACAATAACACCAATGTTGTATGACCAACCCTGGCACTGATGAGAGGCAGCAATCTTGAAACCAGTTTGCAGGTGGTCACCATATCCAATTAAAGCATAAGCTCTGCCTTTTAATTACAATGAGTTGTTTGGCTTGTCGTGTCCCCGACAATATGGTAGTGTTATTCATTTATTTAAATCGATTGTGAGCAGATATTACCTAATAATATGTATTTGTGTGAAACAGATACAACAAAAAATTAAATGTTGTAAATTGCATCAAAAATATTACAATAAATAATGGAGCACAACAGGAACAACTAATATGATATAAAATTTAGATAAAAACTAATACAATTTTCTTATAAATTTTTTTCTATATTTTGTTAAAATTTTGATTTTTGTTTGAAAATATGAATAGGATATTCATAAAATCTGTTGTAGAATCATCTGCGGCTTAAAGACAAACTTTAGTCGTATTTTCCATCGTTCAAGATAACCTCTTGGGAGGTATTCATGTTGTTTTCTGTTAGATATTACAAATAAATCACATTTTTCATTTTACAATTTTCAAGGAGAATGTTTCCCTTTCAACATTGTTAAAATTTGTTATTACAAATCTCCCAGGTTGTCGTAGAAAACCCCTCAAAAGCAGAGCTTGTCCGAGCAAGGGAGATCCGGGACAAAAGTGGGTTCTGAACCACTTTAGCTCCGTGATGGCGGTGGGGTTGGAACCCGGGCCGCCTGGGTGAGAACAAAAGCTTTAACACCTCGACCACTTCGCTAAATTATTGCGAGAATCTCATGTTAAAAAAGGTAAACTGAAAAATATACATTATTATCACTATTTATTATTATAGTTGACAGACAAACGGATCTGAAAAATCTCCGCTTTTGGGAATGAGTTGAAAACTCTTGCCAGATGGGGAAGAGTTCTTGGAATTTTTTTCACCATAGATTATTCAATCCTTCATGGCCTGGAGCAGCAAAGTTCTTCAAGTCTTTGAGGTGCCGTTGAACTTCTTTCGGAGTTTGGTTTGCGCAAATTATTAAGCTATAGGTACGTCCGTTTTCACGTGGACGTTCAGGCAATTTGCCCAAGTTGAACTATGCATTCCAGTATGCGCAAATGAACTGAGTCGTTGTATAATTTTCCCACATTCAGTCTATTTGTATGGTTGTCGAATGTGAGAGCAAGAGTAATTCTGATGATAATAAAAATAATAACTCAATATGTCGATGGATCAGGAAGACGAATTATATACACTAGCTGGTGATTGTTTAATTAAAAATGAAGTATCAAAAAAGAAAAGTCCAAGAAGACCGCAGAAAACACGGTTGAGATTTATCGTTTCTATTGAAAGGATTTAAAAAGTTCAATGAAATCCGTTGAGAATTCTTGTCCTTTTTTCGACATTACTTATTACTAAACGAACACAAAAACCAACAAGATAACAAAGTAGCTCGTTTGAAAGAAGCTTAACGTCACAAAATAGCGAAATCATAAAAGCACTGTGCAGGTCAGCACATGAATTCGCTGCTACTGCGGCACTGCGCATGCGAACGGCATCCGTTGAGTTTGAGTGTTGTTTACACGTTCAAGCATTTGCGCCAACCACATGCAAATTATCTAACTGGTCAGATTTTCCTCAAGTCAAGCTTTTTGGCAAGTACACGATTTTGGTTTTCATGGGACAATTCACTAGCGCAAACTATCATGCACAAGTCTAGTTGTGCATGAACGTGAAAACGGGCCTTATTATGCTAACGAAGCCTACAGAAAACCTCGAACTGCTCTAGGTTTGGAGTATCTATAATAAGTAGTTGCCGATACTTACCAGATGTGGAGGCTCTTGGAATAAGCGAAATTTCATCTGCGCGGGACTTCTCGATCGCTTTACTAGTGACTTCTTTGCACCCACCAGCATTCGTATTCTAAACATAGAAATTATAATATATATAGTTACTCTAGAATGCCAATTCAATGGGACGAAAGTGTTGTAAAAAGTTCAATGCATTATTTAGATATTTAGTGCGCATGATCAGGACCAGTTTCATTCATACCAGGGTGGGTTTTAGTGAGATATTTAAATGATTCATGATATTGAGTGAAATCGATTTGATAATACGTTGGTGTCAGGGCAGTCTATGAGACATGAAAAGTTTTGGTGGGCATACCTATATGTTGTGAAACTGATTATATCCGAGAAATTCATCGAATAAAATAACAATGAAAAAATATATCTTGAGTAATCTTGAGTGGGTAACTATTGGTGACGTTTCTGAAATATACCTATTTTATGATTTTTTAACAGGGACCAATTGAGTAAATATGAAAACATACTTGTTCAGCAAACAATAATATTATCCATTATTTTCTCTACCCCCACAGGCTATGCCACCAAAGGCAAATTTTATGCATATTCTAAATATCTTACCTGACTGCTATTTCAATAGTACGTGTACAAGAAACATAAAGACTAACACCAGGAACATTTCCTTTGTTTTCAACAAAAAGTACTTCCAAGTTATCATTCATTTCAATACGTTGGGGATCTATATTTTGCATCGTATAATCATGCAATTCTTGAAGAGTTCTTTAAAAAAAAATTGTTAAGTAGTATTGATTTGCCTAATTTCAGATGTGGTTTTATAATTATCAATCAGAATTTCTTAAGAAATTAAATCCTTTATAAAACTTACATCATGAATAAATTGAACAGATTTTAAAGATTTGAAAATTCCTACAGTTGTTTCTTGGGTGTGAACTTCATAATTTTTTCGTAAAAAAAGACTTGGAACTGCATTTCGTTTCAATAACATTCGACTACCCTTCATATATACATCGTTTGAAGAAAAATGTTTGCTGCAAATGACATTTTTTTCAGTCACATGCTCCACGGTAGGATCTCTTCCCAATGCTCTCATCCAAATGTCACCAGGAACATTTCCTTTGTTTTCAACAAAAAGTACTTCCAAGTTATCATTCATTTCAATACGTTGGGGATCTATATTGTGCATCGTATGGTCATGCAATTCTTGAAGAGTTCTTTAAAAAAAAATTGTTAAGTAGTATTGATTTGCCTAATTTCAGATGTGGTTTTATAATTATCAATCAGAATTTCTTAAGAAATTAAATCCTTTATAAAACTTACATCATGAATAAATTGAACAGATTTTAAAGATTTGAAAATTCCTACAGTTGTTTTTTGGGTGGGAACTCCATAATTTTTTCGTAAAAAAAGACTTGGAACTGCATTTCGTTTTAATAACATTCGACTACCCTTCATATATACATCGTTTGAAGAAAAATGTTTGCTGCAAATGACATTTTTTTCAGTCACATGCTCCACGGTAGGATCTCTTCCCAATGCTCTCATCCAAATGTCATGCCTTGCTCTCGTCAAGCTTAAAATGATTTATTATATTAGCCAAACGTAAAGAAAGGATTAATATTCTCAGTTTTATCAGTTATTTCTGCTCTATTTGTGTTATTCATTAGATTTGCCATCAACAATTCATATTCAAGTAGGTACTTACTATAAATAATAGATTCCAGGAATATTTCCTTTATTTCCACACCATAGAACCAAGCAAGTCAACATTGTCAAAATAAAAATTTCACTACAGAAAAACCAGAAAACCAATAACATACACACTACCGATGAATAATTGAAGTAAACAACAGTAATGAGAAAAGCACATCTAAATAAACACAATAACGTTAATGGTTAATTTCACAATGAACACAAATCGCCTAAACCACCAAACTAACCCAAACCAAGCCGGCTCTGGCAAACTACCTGCCTTCCTCTGCTGCAATTGAAAACTGTTAACACTGTTGCACGATCCCAACAATTCAACGGGAATTTGGGTAGGCTTCACAGTAATGTTAGATTATTTTCGGCAGAATCTCGACTACAAAGATAAAATTTTCTGAAATCTGTCAACGCTGCAGAGCTAGGAGACTGGTTATGGGCATGCGCATTGATGAAAACATTTGGAATTTTACATAGATTTCTTCTATTTTTAATTTTACAACACTTTTCAGTCTCCCACGAAGAGGGGATTGGCATTCTAGAGTAAGTATATATATTACAACTTCTGATTCTACATTCTACTAAGGTCTAAGATAGTGTTGTTTTATGGTAAACACACAGAACTCAACCTAGAATGCTAATGTAAGCCGCAGGAATTAGTGAAAAGCGAAACCACATGTATGCATTTAGTTACTACGGATCATGCGCAAATCATCAACATCATTGCCAGTTCATGTACTTATATGATAATCTAATATTAATGCTTTTATGATTTATATACGTATACAGTGTACATTATGTACAGTCCTATAATAACAGCCAAAATTCGTCAATAATCAGTTGCTCAAGTTCATAAAGTTCACTACTTGTCTAATATAATCGAAACAAATATCGACAATTGGGAATTCAACATTAGATGCCAGCGCCAAAGTGGCCAAAATTGAACTACTCTCGAGTACATTATGTCAACAGAAGAACAGAATATTCACCATTTATATGTACCAGAAATTCATCACTTATGAATAATGATAACAGGTTTAACAAAATGCACATAAACAATAGCCAAAATCTTGGGAATTTTGACGAAAACAATAATTTCAATGTACTCATCTATAGTGTCAAGAATTGACACCAGAGGGAGTATCCCTTATGTTGAATTCCCAATAAGTGAAGCACATAAACTCATGATACGAACTAAGATTTTCCAAAAGATAAGTTGGCAACACTGTGTGTGTAATTCTTCTGAAGATATTAAAGTTCAGAGCCGGCCTTGTCTCTTTGTAAAATTCACGGCAAAATTCAATATGTTTCGTATTTTACTATATAACTATATAGTCCATAGAATTTCATTCAAACCCCCCTGGCATGGCAGCCGTGTTACTGCGCATGATCATGGGCATCGTTTGGCGTACTTTAGGTTTCGTTTTTATTGGTATTCTATTCTAGGTATCTATGGGTTCTTTGAGTTTTGTGGGTAAACACCACTCCTTGATTTAAGTGTTGTC
This sequence comes from Chrysolina haemoptera, assembly GCA_958298965.1. NCBI lineage: Eukaryota > Metazoa > Arthropoda > Insecta > Coleoptera > Chrysomelidae > Chrysolina > Chrysolina haemoptera. The sequence goes on along the minus strand of OY282592.1, from coordinate 27,290,426 downwards.
TCGCCGACTTGATCTTAGCTCCCATCTTATGTATGCGCCGCTCATATCTCCCAACTAGAGGGGCGGTATTCCTTCTCTAAGTTTGAGACAGGGTCTGAGCGGCGTCATACACGGGCTACAGTGTACACGGCAGATGTGACTTCAGAGGCTTGGTGTTATAAAGCGCCTCGCTGGTACAGTCAGACTGACCCTAAGCTTTTGGGAAGGAAAGGCGGCATGCTTTGGTGTTTCTCACACCACAGAGCATGCATTCTCGCCATGTATCCTCTCCTGGCGTGGCTCACTGTTCTTGTAGCAATGCAGAATACTGTCCTTTAGTTTATCTGTCCACTCAAAGCGTCCTTGTTCGTTGGGAACATTATCCATTGGCAGATCCTCGTTTATGGCCTCACCACCTCGCATTTGACACCGTACCAAAATATACAGAGTATTGAGAATGGCAAATCCAATGTTATGCCTTTTTGAAAACTCAAGTGGAAATTATTGAAAATAATTTTTCTTTTGTAGGTTATTCTCAGGGGGCTCTTTTAGCCAGAACTATCCTTCAGGCGAATCCAGATCACAAAGTACTGAATTTTATATCACTTAGTGGCCCACAAGCTGGACAATATGGAAGTAAGAAAGTTATCCTTCCCAATGAAGCATTTATTACATGTATATATTTTTTAGCCCAATTTCTTCATTTATTTTTCCCTGGCTTAGCGTTGGAAACAGCTTTTGAATTATTTTATTCCAGAGTTGGCCAGCATACTTCAGTGGGTAACTATTGGAATGACCCATATCATAGACAATTATACATGAGCTATTCCCAATATTTGCCGTTTGTGAACAATGAAATAAAGTCAAACAGAAGTGAGGAATTCAAAGGCTCTCTAACAAAATTGAAATTGATGGTACTTATCGGAGGCCCAGATGATAACGTTATTACTCCGTGGCAATCCAGGTAGATAAAACATCTCTTTTAAAATAGTTCACCTGGAACAATCTGTAGAAACTATATTGATACAGTTTTCGTCTTCATCTAATCGATGTTATTACACGCCGAGTAATTCTTTCAAAAATTCCTATTTGCTATATCTCAGGAATCTAACATTTCAGAAATCTTGTGAAACAATTGCGGTAAAATAGTAGAACAAAAATTTTTGCGCTGTGTAGCTTTCAAACAGGGTATCAATATAGCAAATATTGATTATGCAAACATACGAACTGAATTAAATCTGGCGCCAGTCACAACAAGACGCAAACAGAAGGATCTTAGAACACTATATGATATTCTCAACTCTCTTATAACATGCCCTCAATTACTTGGTGAAATTAGTATCCATGTCCCGACCAGGATTACTCGTTCAACCAACACTTTCAATATACCCTTTTGTAGGACTAACTATGGACGGAACACATTTGTTGCTCGTTCGACCAATTTAGCAAATTAGTACAACGAATGTCTCGACTTTTTCGATACCCGTGATAGTTTTGTACGCCAATTAAAAAACCTAGTCATGTGATCATATTTAGCTCTATGCTTTTGTTTATATTCGTTCATAAACACTTGTGTTGTAAATTAAATTTTAACTTACTAGCTTTGTTTACTACTAACATTATATGTATTATCTGTAGAGGAGTTTTCCCCGTTAAAATATATATATATATATATATATATATATATATATATATATATGTATATATATATAAGGAAAACTGTTTAATCACTCAACTCTTGATGGATTAAAAAGCAAAGTGAAGTGTTTTTTTTAATGAAATAAATTTCACCTATGTACTGTTAGCACTTTGAAAAACTTGAAAAGTATATTTTTTTCAGTCAGTTTGGTTACTATAATGAAAATGGAACGGTAATCAACTTGATGGATCGAACTATATACATGGAAGATACTATAGGATTGAAAACTCTAGAGAAAAAGAAGAGACTGAAAATAGTGACAGTACCAGGTGTCAATCACTTCATGTGGCATATTAATATTTCTATTTGTGATAATTATATTTTACCGTATTTGGATTAACTTTTATGAATGAATATAAAGATGTAAGGTAGTATAGGCAAATATGGCCCAGATTATTTTAAAACGTGTTAAGGCAGTTCTTTTTTTTATTTAGGACATCGCATACCCATTTTTATTAAATGCTCTCCTACCCAGTAACCCCCTCCATTTATTTAATTAATAATACTTGTTTTCAAAAATATGGACAAAAAACTGAAATTTTCTCTTGGGCCATATTATACTACTTTTCAGATTATACAGTGCTAGTCAAAAGTCCCCTCCCCCCTAGGATCTCTTGAACGGATTGCAATTTTTCTTTCAAATTTATTTTGCTGAAATGGTCTTGATACAAAACAGAATTATTGGCGTCGGCCGCCATTTTGAAAGATTTTTTTGAATAGCACGGTGGTTCGAGTGATACCTCATTCGAAACGTCTTTCAATTTTCTATGATTGCAAAATTTGAAACGAAAATATTCATCCAGAACAAAATGACGGTACTTAATATAAGAACTCTTAGTGATTAACCCCACCATTGCCGCAGCTAGGGGGGGCTTTGGTTTGCAGCCCCCACCAAGCTACTGAATTACTATTGTTATTCATAACAGTCTGATGACGAAGCCCTTGTAACTGATGAATTGTAAACTGAAATCCTGGCTGCGCCACTGAACGCCTCCTCTGTTAACTTTTTAACGGATACGAATTTTCATTTGAAATTTTATAAAGTTGAATGATAGTTTATGAACTACTTTTTGACGCATTGGGGGTCGAGTGATACCTCCTTTGATTCGGCTTTACATTTTCTATACGTTAACAAAATTTTAGGCAAAATATTCATACAAAACAAAATGGTGGTACATAAAGTTAAAGCTCTGCTATGAGGAACCTTCATTATTATTCAGTTTGCTATGTTATCTATCTGCTGGTACAGAGAACTTTCCAAGAAGAGTACCTTAAAAGATTTGATGATATTACTGGAAGTAGTTGAATTCGAAAGGATCCTCATAACAGAGCTCCAACATTATGTTCCGCCATTATGTTTCGATTACAATTTTTGTTTGATATTCCATTGTTGTATAGAAAATTTAGAGCCGATTCAAATGTGGTATTACTTGACCCCCAATGCGATTTTAAAAAAATAGACATTTTTTTGTTGTCAAACAAAACTATATATGAACAAAAAAATAAAATTTCAAATGAAAATCCTCATCCATTCAAAAGTTAACAGGGGTGTTGATGTGCTTCGCAATTTTCTTCACATTTGTGCCTCAAAGCGACACTAACGAGAAGAAAATTGTGAACAATTCGTAACATTTGGCATCACTAAGTGGTAACAGTGATGTCTAACTGCAACTCACTTCGTTAACATAATAATCGAGAAAGCAACATCTCCTAGACGTTTGTGTTAACTGGGTACGAAATAATACTTTGGGAAAAAAATCACAATTTCTAACTTATACCCAATTGAAGAAAAACTTACTCTGTATTGATATTAATAGAAACAATTGCATTCATTTTAAATACTTATGAATTTTTTTGTTGTAACGAGTCAAACCAACAAATTGTTTCAAATTGAATTTGCCCTTACTTGGCGTTGCATAGAACGGTCGAAGGATTTCCATCATGGTTGTCACATTGAAGTTTGACAGGCCAGTGAATTATGATCTCATTATGCACTAGTGATTAATGGGTATCATAATGCTTGCGGAAACATAAGTACATTATGAGTATTTTATACAATAGTCGTGTACAAACACATTAAGAGCTGACTGAAATCATGGTATACGTGTTGTTAAATAGAGCAACATTCCCATGAATGAACTGAGACTGAATTACTGAATATTTATATATCGTTGTCAGTTGGTGGTGGAGAAATAACAGTAAATCTAGGAGAATGCCCGAGAGTGCGTATGGCTTGCAGGCGTCTCGTCAGTCCGTCGCGTCCTTTAAGAAAATAACACCTGCTAGTTCACACTATTACGGCCAAACCTCAGCTACAAAATTTCAGTTTCACTTCGTTTCTTGCTTATTGCTCATGGAAACGATGTAGATGGAGTTCTTTTCGTAAGATTTATTCGTTATATTTCTGCTGAAAATTGATAAACAATAGTTCTTTATAAAAACATTTTGAAAAAGACAACTATATTTGGATTACGAAAAACAGATATCCTTTTTCCCGAAGACGCTCTTTTGAAATTTGAATTGGTGGCAAATTCAATAACTCTTTGTTAGAAATTAGTTGTCCTGCTATACCAGGATGGTTACTGCAATTTTCCTATACAATATAGGAATATATTTGGGCCAAAAATCCATCAGAAAACAACTACTTTCCTGGCTAATACCACGACGAACGTTGAATTACATCCAATGAATTTCCGTGCAGGGTTCCTACAAGGCTATCTCTGCAATTGCTAGTTGCATGGAAAATGTTAATTAAAACATTTGGATTGGACTACCTATAGATCGATTTCTGGGTTCTTGTCCTCATCAGTATAGGGTAGGTCTATGTAGACAATAACTAATGTCTGTAACAAATGGTCCAATTATCAATCCATGTAAAGGCAAAAGCTGAGACACCACCCGCAGATCGGTGTTAACCAAAATACGAGCACCATCTGCTCAACCTCAGCACAACTAAACGATACCCACTTGTTCGCAAAGATCGAACGTGTCATAACAGAAATAAATCTATTATTCATCAATGAGCTGCTTATCAAGTTAGAAACTAGATGTCCTGCTATTTTTTCATGCAATATTCCTATATTGCATAGGAAAATTGCAATGAGCATCCTGATGGTATGGCAGGACATCTAGTTTCTAACTTGATAAGCAGCTCATTTTTGAATAATAGATTCTTTTCTGTTATAATAACCCTTTGGTATATTCGTTATTACGGTCCTTACGATACAGTGATACCTATAGGTATTCATGAGGCATTTTTCATTGATGAACTGATATCGATGAAATTCTAATCACTTATATTTCGCGACATCCTGAATCCAGTGCTGTAGTCAGAATTTTTATAAGGGTTCTGAAGTTTCATTCCCTTCTAACGTTTTTACTGGAAGATTACTCACACTGGACAGTATCCGGCCTTCGACTCAAACCAGCCAAATTTAACCAAGAACGGTGTCGAAAATACAGAGAAAGTGCTAGGAATCGCACGTTAAAAGGTAAGACCTCGTTAATCCTTGGTTCGCACAAGTTTCGACTTTTGAGGGCTGTCGTTCGTAAGAGGACGACAGCTGGTTAACGGAAAAAAACAATTTTAACATTTTTTTATACTACTCTCTTAATCATACAAGTATTTTCTCATTCTAAATTCGCGCTTTTCAAACGTTTTTTGACATTCATTGCTAGATTTGTCAAGCTGCAAGAAAATTAAACGCTCTAACTGCATTCTCGCGTTTAAACTTTCTTGTGACGATAAAACGCTGTCTAAGATACTCTTAAGGGGCCATGAGCCCGATCACGTTTGGGACGCTTTCAAGGGTAAAAGAGTCAATTGATAACTCAAAAACGGTACGTCTTATCAATTTCAAACAAGGACAGGCTTCTAGAGAAAGTTTGATTCTACGTACATGCTGTAATGGAAATTGAATTTTCAATACACTTTTCAACAAAAAAAAATCTCAAAAAAATGCGGTTATTTTGAAGCAATTTTTTGGGTAGATGAACAAATATTTTCAAAAAAACATTACAGCACGTACAGTTGTGTGCATAACAAAGTCGTACAAGGCATCCCAGATAACACAAAGATGTCCTCAGTACGTCCACAGGACATAAATCTAAGACATTCAAGACGTCCCGAAGACGTCCTTAGGATGTCCTGGGGACATCCGATGTTACAAATTGGAATGTTCTGAGGACGTCCATTATATGTCCCTGTAAGGTCTTCCATGGACGTCCCTTGGACATCACAAGGATGTTTTTAGGATATTAATTTTCAAGGTTTTCTATAACCCATGATCCTAGTCAATAGAAAGTGACATACCAACTAGAAAAAATGCAAAGGATAATGATGGAAAGTGATTTTCGAAAAAACATTTATAAATTATTTTGAATTCTGACACAAACATTTACATCAATTACAAAACATAATACCTATATAGAACAGTATAGAAGTCACGGCTCACAACAGCAATAAATACGTGATATTATATTTTCTCAGATTATCGTATTCTTTTGATTGTAGAAATAACTTTAAATTCCGCCACAATCAGAAATTATGTTTATAAGTTAGGTTAGGAAACCACAAGGTAAGAGATAAGACACAGCACAGGACCACAAATGGCACAAATCACAGACTTCACGATGCACTCAGTCACAGGTTTGAAACAAAAGTCTATTTTTGGAAAAAATAATTGGAGAATTGTTCAAGAGTGTGATTTAAGTCGCCATCCCAACGACTCGAGACTGTGAACTCACTGAAATATAGACGACAATAAGGAACGCAATAAGCGCTCTGTCATTGGTCACTGCAATGGCGGGAAGTTTAAACGAAAAGATAAGAATGAGGCAAATTGAGTTGAAAATGCGTGAATTACTAGCAAACCTAACCTGACCTGACTAACCTAGCGCAAACAGAATAACCATGCAAAATTGATAACGATATAACGACTATTCATCTAATACTGGTGACAACTGGAGAAATAAGCTTAGCGGAAAATGTATGAAATTCATGACGGAAAACTAAATCAAAAGACGTTTTAAATTTTTGAAAAAGGCACAAGACACGAAAATAATGTTGTAAGTCGGTAATATGAATTTGGCCTGAGTTTGGACGTCCTGGGGATATTCGCATCCCATTCCCAAAAAACGTTCCGAGTCGTACGTCCCCAGGATGTCCATATTAGGTTCTGGGACGTTCGGATCTAAATGGGACATAAAATGGACATCCTCGGGACGTCCATTGCTATCTGGGATTGCACTAATTTCATTGTATTGCACTAACTAATTGAGCTGAAAAAAAGTTGAAAGCGCGTTAGTAACAAAATTAGTTTGAATTTTGACTCTACTAGTCAAAGTAGATAATTTGATTGATATTGACAAGTCAGGCTCACAATAGCCTTTAACTGCTGTACGACTTTTTTATGCATAAACCTGTACATAGATCAACGTTTTACCTTTCTTTTTATACCAAATTCATTTCGATCGGATAAAGATTGCTTCAAATTTTAATGGAAGAGAAATACCACTGCAGCCACTTCGACTCTCCATGAAAAGAATCTTGAGGTGCTGCCGCAGACATAGTTACATAGAATCAAACTTCCTCTAGAAGCCTATCCTTGTTTGAAATCGATACGACGAACCGTTTTTAAGTTATCGACTCTTTCACCCTAAACGTCCAAAATGTCATGGCCTCTTAATATAAGTAACTATTAATGTAAAGTTTATCTGCTATCTCTCCTATCTTTATATTTCCGACACGAATATTTGACTCAAACTGAGTTAAAAAATAGAGCTTTTTGATTAATTTTCGATACATTTTTTCATATAAAAAACGGGTTCTGAATTTTTTAGTCCCAACAGATTTTATCATATCGAATCCTAAAAATTATTCACCAAAACTGTTCATTATACATCTAGAAAATGATGATTGAAATCCTCTGAAGCTGCTGTTGACCTTTCAGACGAGCGTGGTTTGTCCCGAAACCACACACTTCATGTAACTCCGTGAGAAAAATCCCATCCGTGACAGGTGGTAGGGTCATCTATCGCCCTGACTGACACAGGATTACACTCTTCTTTCCCTCCTCTGGTGAATATGTATCAAAGTTGTATTCAGAGATTTCCTATAAACAGAATATGAATAGAACGTTAATGAAATGACGAATAATATTTGAAAAAATGAAGCTAGTGCATGCGTTTTTGATATTGGTCCAATATTTGCTTATTGACATGGGATTGAAAACATGATATGATTTGGTAGATTTTAGCTTCAATAAATCTAAAAAATCACTCATCAACATAAAACAGTCTATTCAACTGCATAGGGACAAAACAAAATCCGTAGGTACATTTTCGGGGTAAAACAATAGTTTTATTCATCTATATTTCTTTTATACAGGGTTTTTCATAATTAAATGCTGATCCTTGAAATCCTTGGTTGATTTTAAGAAAAATTCTTCATATAAACATAGGTACGCAACCACTACATTTCTGAGATACAGGGTGTTGAAATTTAACATAAATTATAATGATATGCCATTGTTTTTTTTAAATAAATAATATAATTTTAATTGCCCTCTGTCGTGTTATAGAAATGGTCCCTTGACTTTTTTTTCGTACGGAGGACAGTTTTCGATTCAATAAAATTTATTTACAAGCATTTTATTTTTTAAATCGAAAACTGTCTGCCGAAGGGAAAAAGGCAATCGACCAATTTTATTAAACGATAGAGGACAATTACAAAAAAACCAGTGGCGTATCATCAGTTTGATCTAAAATAATAGGTATAGGTACTTGTAAGGAGGATAAAAATTCCAAGAAATCCGAAAAACAAATTTGCTTCCTGTACAATAATTACCTTTTCTCTTCGGATGTTGTATCTACATTAAATTATTTAGAAACGCTGATGCGGATGAATTTTTCTTATCAGAATAATTTTTTCGAAAGTTCTGGTTATTTTCCAGAGGAAATAATAATCTTTTAGTAACTTTCGATAGCTTAAACTATGGTGAATGCGAAAATTATGGTGAATGCGAAAATTATGGTGAATGCGAAATTGTTAATATAACATTTTTTTAGAAGATAGAGGACAATAACAAAAATAGTATTTTCCTACGATTTTTCGTTTTGAAAGTTGTACTTTTCCGCACGATTTAAAATCGTCCGGAAAAGTTACTTTTCCGCACGATTTTTACTTTTCCGTACGATTTTTACTTTTCCGCACGATTTTTGTATTGTTGAAAATGATGATATTTAGGACTAACTAAATGATCTATGTAACTATTCTGTCTTATTAGTCATTTTGTAGCATTATTATAAAAACTTGTTTATTAAAAACCTTGTTTTTTCATAAATAATATGGACAAAAACACTCGTAGGAAAAATATTGTACCTAACTCTTACGGAAAATGTCTTTTCCACCCTTAATAGCTTGCCCGAACTCCGCTCCGCGTCGTTCATGCAACTGCCGTCGCGTGCGGAAAAATACTACTTTTCTCACTTGTTAGGTAAATAACTATTATTTAAAAAAAACAGTGGCGTATCATCAGTTTGATCAAAAATATGGCAGGGCATGTTAACAGGGACGCTACTGATGAAAATTAAGAACTTATTAAACAAAACAAAATTGACAGTCGCGTTCTCAAAATATTTAATCAAATAATATTTTTTTGAATGGAATCCCATATTATATCATGTATTTCGAATCATAATCACATTCTCAATACAAAATATTGAAGACATTCTTGCTAAAGTCAAAAATAAGAAAGTTGTTTGAAAATAGGTCGAAATACTCTTTTTTCCATCAGTGTTGCCAAACTGAGTATGAGACAAATATCTTGTAGAAAACTAGTCTAGTCTTATACCTAACTTAACAGCATTTAGGAAAATATCGGTACTTCTATCTTGTCAAAATTATTTTTGTTCAGTTTTCCACTTTCCGGCAAACTTTTCGGACTATGTCCGAACTCGCATCATTTGTTAATAATAATAATTCGAATTTCATGAAATGCTCAGGTTTTCGAATGTTAAATGTTCAAAAACACTAATTTTTCGTCGAACAAATATTTTGGCCTTACTGTCAATACTACACGTTGCTTTAAATACATAACCAATATTTATCAAACGATTCTAATGAAATTTTCTTATGTATTAACGTTGTTATCTCTTGATTTCATAATCATCGTTTCAGAGACCTCATAAATAGAAATCGAGATGAGTTGTCATATCTGATGTTGAACGAGGGGTTGACTCATGCCGAATTAAAAATATTTTTTCCAAATAAATTTTTTATTTTCAACTATAGCAAGGAAAGTCATAAAACCTTTTTTTGACATTGTGAACATAATAATAAATATAGGGTGCTCCATTTGAAAAAATATCAAAATATTTTGAAAACGCAACTGTTTTTTTTGCTTTCAGCATCTAGGATTAAGAAAGCTGTAAAAAATGCAATCATTTTGCCCATTTACCGTTTTATTTTTCCTAAAAAAACAGCAGAGAATAAAGATCTCCTGTTTTTGTTGTCGTTATTGATGATCTGATAATTGTAAAACTTTAGCCATTATTTGTAAAAAATAAAAAAATATTATTTATTGTAGGACAACAAAAAAAATTTGAACATTTCAATATTTTCTTGAATGCTTGAGGCTTTATTTTAAATTCCCAAAAGTTCTTTGTTTTCATATGAGTTATAAATATTATTTTTCACTTTTTAGTTCAATACTTAATAAATAAAAACTTGTTTGTGAAGAGAGTTTTAACGTTTATTTCATTTTGTACTTTTTATTATTAGCATTTGTTCAATTAACTCTCTTAATAGGTGCGTGAGGTGCAGAGAGGTTAGTACAACGTCCGGAACCATCGGAAAAATTTCGAAATTCCTTCGCGATCACTGTCTAGCCACAGGGTGGTGAATTTTGTTAATACAATTATTCAATGCTTTCCATGTTTTTCACTATTTTATTTTTGCGAGTTTTTGGAATTTTTTTCTAGAATAAGGGGTTCCGAACCTCTTGACCGATTTATTTTTCGCCGCAAGTTTTGGCGTACGAGACCGTCGAAAAAATATCCCTAATTTTTATGCGTTCTCCACCCAGCCTTCAGGGGGAGCAGCGGGCGGACGGACGGACGGACGGACGAAAGGACGGACATACAGACAGAAGGACATACGAACAAAGCAATTTGAATGAAATCTTGTGAAAATTAAAATTAGTTGTGTTTTCGCAAAAAATCAAAGTTGTTAAAACTGTCAGTGTTGTATAGGAAAAAGAATGGTTCAGAGGTGAATGATCAATACTTATTCTTTGGTATCATTACTCACTATCACTAATTTTTAACAAAAGGAATCTTACATATGTTTTGATTCTACATTACGCCAAATGACACCTTGCAGATCATAAATTCATGTAATCTATTCAATGTTGAAAGGCATGTTGACTAACAACTCTTATGATTCCATAACAATTATTAGGACATAATTATAGGCATTCTGAGGGGTTATTCGCGTAAACACCCCTCGGTGTATTAGCAGAGACGAAGAGGAGGGAACTACTAAACCGGGTTACGGCTCGATTATTGCACAGGATCTATTCGGATGCAACATCTGTTAGTTCTCAAGTGCTGATGCACATTTTTGATTTCATTTCTGGATTGGAGAAGGGCTGGCATAAACTTTTTCTAAAACGAGATATCTCTGAAAAATGTTTGAAAGGAACTTTTTTCATTTCCGAAACGTTTTTTGATTGGTTGAACCTTTTGTGTTGATAATTGAAGCAACACAACAGTTACATCACCAAACTGACCAAAACCGTGATTTCATAATTTTCGACAAATTATTAATAATGTTTTTTGATAAATCATTGAAACAACTCTAACCTGAAACTTTATAAAAATGTTCATTGCAACTGCAGGTTTTTACCTAACACGGTATAGTTTTCTTAAATTGAGTAATGGGCTGAAGCAAAGTCTCAGCAGTCTGCAGGTGGTCTTCCCCACCAAAATGAAGGATAATCTGCTGTATAGTTACAATAAGCAATTGCAACAGGGTCTTCTTGAAAGAACGTTGCACAAATATCTGTCGATGTGATTCAATGCCCGTCGTGGTATTAGCCAGGGAAGTTGTTGTTGTCCGACAGATGTTTGCCTCATATTTTCCACATGGTGGAAATATTTAGAGAGAAGGGTACTTCGACATTCTCGATTTTACTCTTTCATTTATCTGATACTCTCCGGCAAAAAAATCGAACTCTGTTCACTTCCTGGTGTCTGCTACCGGGGTTTGCTTATTGGTTTCCCTGCTGGTGGCGCTGCGACTGACTTTTACTGTGAGTCGCTGCTTCATTTGTGGGGAGATATTAGTTATACAGAGGATTATAATTCATTTTTTTTTATCGAAACACGTAAGCAAAGCGGCAAAAGTGAAGCCCCTTTCCTCCACCCGTAGTCCTAAAGTACCAGTTTATCAATTATTATCGAGTATTATCATTATTATTACATTTTTTTCGTAGGAGAATCATGTGCCCTGAGCTGCCATGTTAACCAAGGATGAAGGCCTAGATTTCTACCGTATAATGTAAGTGAGTAAGTTTCGAGAGCAGTGTGTCCATCATTCCAACAATGACCCCTGTAACCAGAAACACTAATTCAATAAAATGTTTTAGGAAAGGCCTGCGTAGTTAAAAAATCAAACACCAATATTAGGTGCGTTTTTCCACCTTTTTGACGAAATTCGTCCCACTTTGAAGGTCGAGGAGGACTACATCAGGCTTATTTGCTGTATTTGTCTGAGGGTGGGAAAGGAGTAGCACCAATAAATTCGGCAATTCTGATTCTCTACAACTAACTCAAGATCCCCCGGAGCATAAAGCAATACTAGTGCCTTACGAGTGTTCTCACTCGTAGCACCCCGTTATGCTTGTGGATATAGGTTGAAACTGTAAAAGCTAGGTAAGCGAGCAGTATGGTATTAGGTGTCCCACGAGATGCTTTTCCTCTATACCCATCTATGTATACCGATCACGCAACTACGGTAGACCAAGGTATTGATGGTATCCGGCAGGCAAAATTTGCAAGATAACTATTTAATTAACATATTTCTCCACTAAAATATGGCTGAATCATATATAATAAGAGAATAGAAGAATTTGAACTCATTTACATCACAAATACGCATTTTGAAAAATATCACGTCAGATTAGGGAAGGGGGGGGTCGAGCTAAATCTCACGATATGTCAGGGGATAAAATATCGAGAAGTGTATCGGAGAGTATCAATTTAATGAACGAATAATTTCGACAAAGACCCATTTCTCTGACAAAATGTGACAAAAAAAAACTACTTCCTCTTATGGACACTGAACTATATCTGACTTCCAAATGCTCAACTTTGTTCACAAATGCAAGTGCTAACAATAACAATAAAAAAATGAATAGTATCTGTTCCTATACTCTTGAAGTCTTCGACTTCAGCCCACTCGACCTGAGGAATAGATTTTTTTTGGATAAGTCCATTGTTTTTAGACCCCATGCACTGGCTTCTCCTTATGTAGTTGCAGGTGTACTTCAGTCTCCAAAGCTTTTAAATGAGCTTCACATGAACAGGTTCTATTTTGGTTACAGAATTCAGTGTCGAACCTGAGACCAAGTTGCGACCTTGCTTTTTCATGGTCGCGGAGAAGGAACTTTTGCTGGATAACGTACCTATTTAGTTTCGATATTTCGCGAAGCTGAACAATTGAGAAACGTATACTCACATTAATTGATCTCATATGAAAAATAAAAAAATTACATGAATACCTCTCAAGAGGTTATCTTGAAGGATGGAAAATAGCGACTAAAGCTTGTCGTTGATGATTCCACAACAGATTTTATGAATGTCCTATTCATATTTTCGAACTAAAATCAAAAAAATTACAATTGTACAATAATCGAATTTTGCCTTGTGATATCATTTATTCCATTATTAAATTTCTTGTAAGTAGTTTTTCTCATTTTCTTTGTTGCAATAAACATTCATTTTGAAAAGGGAAACATTCTCCATGAAAATTGAAAAATGTGATTTTTTGAATCTAATATCTAACAGAAAACAACTACTTTCCGGCTAAATGTCCAGCATAGCTTTAGTAATTGTTTTCTGTAATCTTGAACAATGGAAAGTAGCGTCTAAAGTTTGTCTTTCAGCCGCAGATGATTCCAAATAATTTTATGAACATCCTGTTCTTATTTTCGAACAAAAATCAAACATTTATTATTATTATTTTCATACTAACACTCAATGCATATTCTATGAATAGATATCATCTACTTTTCGTTCAATATAAGGGACAATCTAAGTGCAACAAATGTTATTTTGATAATGAAAAGCGCTGGAAGGGCTGAATGCACAATTTACGCCCACAACTCTACCACATAATAGCCGCTAAGCTACTTTTCAACTAACCGAAATATAAACATTTTTAAAGCACAAAGACAAAACTTAGATGGAATATCTCGACTCCACCCCAACCATTATAACCCCTTTAACGATGTAAATGTGTAGCCCTTGGCGTATTTTCCTCTTTCGGAGTGTATTTTGAACCGAAGCAGCCTACTGTAAGCCATCTGGCTGACATCAAACGATTTTATGTAGATTTACATTTAAGAAAATAAAAAACTTTAAAACACTGCTTAATTTGAATTCGACATGTAAAGAAACCAAAATACGCGGCTAAGGTAAATAACGGAATGGGGATGACATGAAAATGCTTGTTTTTACGCACCGCTGGGCTCCGCTCACTACCCATTCGTTTCAAGAGAAGTTTATGATTGATGGAGCTTCACAGAGAGAGTTTTCCGAAGCGTGGAATGGAAATCACTTATACATACGAGGACCGAAATATATATTTTATTCTAATAACATTATTGTTCGAGTTCACTGCAAAGGTGTAGGCTAGCCTGTCTTGACGTTCTCTATATTGCTAAGGTGTCTCTCGGCTTCTTGTAGTATTTTATTACATTTTTTACATTTAATTTTTTTAATTACTTATGTATAATATATATACTGCCAAAAAGTATGTACCATATGAGAAAAAAGTTTATTATTAGAGTATTGAAAAAAAGATTCTTGGGAAAAGTTTGTGCATGTCCGATAACCTAAAAATCGATTTTGACACATGTCACGTGATCGCTGGTATGGCGGCAAATTGAAAAAAATTACCATGAATAGTCAAAAAGTCAGATAAAATGGCAAGATATCGAAAAAAGTTATTTGATAAAGTTGCTTAGAATTCAATTTTATACACATATACAGTTTGAGAAAATTTTGTGGGAATATTGAAAACAGCCTTTTTTTTTTAATAGTTTTCTAGCTGTAGAAAAATATCAAATTATTTTCTTATGAATTGCTTGACCATACTGAAATATTTGTATTCCGATGATAATAACAAAACTTTCTCATTTTCTTCACACCAGAGAGCACTAAATTAAAAAAATTGAATTTTGTCAGAACCCTTGCTGTTACATTGGTTCGTATCTAACAGTTATATCAGAATTCCACGATTATTGCGATGATGGAGAAATCCAAAAATTTCGTGTTTTTCCGATTGTAATAAATTTTTGATGATAATCGTGCACGAACGATTCACTTCGCACATAATCTTAAAAATAGTGCGTCAAATTAAAGAGGCTTGAGTTTTCAACATTGCATGCGGAGTGAAACGCTCTGGCACGATTATCATCGAAACTTTATTATAATCTGGAAAACACCATGTTTCTGGTGTGTCATGTCATCACAATGCTCGTGGAATTCTGATATAACTGTTAGATACGAACCAATGTAACAGCCAGGGTTTTAACAAAATCCAATTTTTTTAATTTAGTGCTCACTGGTGTAGAGAAAATGAGAAAGTTTTGTCATTATCATTGAAATACAAATGTTTCGGTATGGTCAAGCTATTCATAGGATAATAATATGATATTTTTATACAGCTAGGAAAATATTAAAAAATTGCTATTTTCAATTTTCTCTCATTATCTTTTCAAACTTTGTATATGTAAATAAAATTTAATTCTAAGCAACTTTTTCAAATAACTTTTTTTGATATCTTGCCATTTTACCCCACTTTTTCCTTTTCATAGTAATTTTTTTCAATTTGCCGCCATACCAGCGATCACGTGACGTGTATCAAAATCGATTTTTAGGTTATCGGACATGCACAAACTTTTCCAAAGAATATTTTTTCTAATACTCTAATAATAAACTTTTTTCCCATATTGTACATACTTTTTGACGGTCACTGTGTATATATAAAATTAGGTTAAGTTGGTATTAAGTGCATTATTGTTTTTGTATATTTTCTTTTTTCCTGATGTGGATTACCCGTAAAGATAAACAAATAAATAAATAAATAGTTAAATAATTGAATAAATAAATAAATAAATAAATAAACAAACAAATAAATAGATAGATAAATAAATAAATAAATAAATACTATAAATGAATAAATCGGCGTGTGATGGCCCTCGGCTGAAGCCATCGGGCCATCATCCACGCCGCAGGCCAAAAACGCCTTCTTTCCGCGCTTGATACATAAATAACTATCGTATCATCAGCAAATCGAAAATTTTGAGAGGCAACATTTTTAAAGATGTCAATTATGAATATAATAGCTATTAATGTAACGAGATTATTAGGCGATTTATAATAATCGAGGATGTCTGCGCCGAGTCGGCTGTGCAACCTCCGAGATTTATTTAAATTGCATAATAATCTAGTTACATTCAAAGCTTTAACATATCATTGACATTTGTTATGTCACGTTATTTGCCATTTGGTATCTATTATAATGTAACTAAAGTATTATATTGTAACTAATGTATATCAAAGAAAAACATTAGTTTTTGATAAAAAAAGATTGATACACAATAAAAATGGAGTTCCAATCTAATCTTAACGGCAAAGTTTTAAATGGTCAGACATGGGAAGTGACAGTTAATGTTATTCATTTTATGAGAAAGGAGGCGAAAAACAATAAACCATTTAGAATAAAAATTATTTTATCCAACACATGACAGTTATGTCTGTCGTTATAAATGTCATTTTAAACAAGTAAACTAAAAAAATAACACACTAGTGTGTTATTATCCATAACTCACTAGTGAGTTATGAATTATAACTCACGTTCATATTTTAAGTAGTATTCTACTTATTTATTATGGATTATAACAGACTAGTGTGTTATTTGATAGTTTACTTGTCTAAAATGACATTAATAATGACAGCCTTAACTGTAATGTGTTGGATAAAACATTATATGCCACTCGGCCTAACGGCCTCGTGGTATAAATCTTTCTCGCGTGACTTATTTTCAAAATAACACACTAGTACCATAAATAACTATTAGTTATTCTGTTAATTCTTCCACATACATAATGGTTCCTATATTTGTGTATTTGATTGTAACTGTTTTTGCTCACTGATCCGAGATTATCCTTTTCCTTCCGATTGCGCATTGGAGTTCAATTCAATATTTTCTGCTATTTGTTTAAAATTCAAAAATATCACTGATAATTCGCCTCACACGATAATATCTGAATATCACATATCTTCATATATTTTTCTTAAGATAATTGTACAAGGTCTCCATATTTTTCTCAGTGATCTGAAGAAAGGAGTTGACATTCTATTTGTATCGAAAAGTTTCTGTAATGTTGGGTGACAAAACCACCGGAACGAATTGGGAACAATGGACATGGGGGTTGGTTAAATTGAGTATGATATCAATTAAATTGTCACATGGGTATATAAAAGTCAGCGTGCTACCTATAAGCGAAGAATTATCTATCTACCAACATGATAAAGATAAAAAATAGTATGCGGGACGGTGGTGAAGAAAAATTTAGGCAGCTGAAAAAACAACATAATATTGGGGACATGGGTGTGATGAATACTTTTTTAATTGACAAGGTAATTTTAATCGAACGGACATCTTGATAAACCAACATCTGATAAAAAGTGACTGGGAATTATTCAAAACTGTGCTACAAGAATTTGAGAGCTAGGAACTAATTTCGAATAGTGAATAACACAAACGTGCTGGAGTTAATTTTCTAGATTGTTCACTCTTTATTCTCTAATAAAACAATCAAAACTATGTAGGAGTCGTCATATAAAACCATAAAATGTTGACATATCCAATGTTATAATATAATAAAAACATATATTTTATGAAGTAGTAACTTCGACTGGCGATTCTTTCAAACTCTTTTTGAAATGTGTTACTGAGAACATTGAGGAAAATGACTTTATTCAGTTAGTTAGTTTACTTGAACACGAGTATGCTAGTGTTATTTGGAGACTCGTAAGACTCGTATGTTATCGTTTTTTTTTTAATTAAAATATGGAAGTTATCTTTTATTATTGTATTCCGGTAGTGAATGCCCTTTTTCGTTGAATTATTACAATTTTGAAAAATGTTAATGTTCGTTTCAAGTATACATGAACTTGCCAGTGTTAAGAGATTAAGTTACTAGAATTATATTCAGAATTATAGTGCCATACTCCTTTAGCACTGTGCCGTCAGTTGTGAGCGGTGCAGATTAGTACGCAGGTCGAAGAAACTTTCCATTCATTCTTGTACGGCATTTTTCAAGATACTAGATTACTGAAAAATAATCAAGTATATAGGACCTAATGCCGTACAAAAAAAAAAGGTTCTGAAAGCCAGAAATTTTTTCAATTTTCCGCAATTTTTTGTTATGAATTCAGGCATTTGTATAATTGAATTTGTATAACTACATAGATACATTTTTTAGCAACGCCGTACATATTTGCCGGTACAGGGGTTGGGAGCCCTGCACGCAAATTCGTACTGTACCTGTATGTTTCAAAATCATTGCAAAATGTGCGGCATCGATTCCACATTATTATTCAACACATAAATTGATTTTCAGAAATAACGCCGTATGAAAATGTTGGTGCATGAAATAAAATGAAAAATTATCTGCATTTGGAGTGTTGAATCTTATATTGTTCAAAGAGAGTTTATGAATGCCTGTACGGCAACCGGTTTTTAGACTAAATATTTTTGTTTACGTAATATTAGGTTATAATTGATGGAACTAAATGAAAATATGAATAAAAAAAATTACTCTGATTTGTTAGAAAATTTTTAGAATATATTGCTTTTTATGTTAACATCTCTAATTATTTTGGGTATTCACAAAATTTTATTGGCAATATAAAATAATAATTAACAATGCCGTTCATGTTAGATGGAACATAAGATACAATGCTATGAAACCGCATAACTTGAAAATTCTCAGTTCAATGTACATTATTCTACTGTACTTTACAATCTTTGTACTTTACGTTTTTTACTCTCATCTCATGTAGTGGAGAAAATTTTTGGTTTATTACTTGTACTTTTACATATAATTGATTCAAATGCTGAAAAATAGAAATTCTGTATACAATATAGGAAAATTAATTCCTTCAACAACAATAATAAATAAAACATCAAATGTTATAAAACCACGAACTAGTTTCAATAATATCTTGCTCCTTAGCATAACTTACGGTATACTGGATTTAATTCTGGAACTTTTCTGGAACAATGTTACAAGTATCACTGAAATGACGTTCTTTATCCATAATTAAAAATTAACGAAATTTATCAAATTACGGTTTTCCAAGAATTCTTCAATTATTGAAAATGTTACTTTACTATGCACCTTGACAACCTATTATTTGCTCTCATTTTTGCTGGTCAGTATATAATGCGATTGACTGAAATAATTTTGCCTAATGTCACTGGAAACACAATGAAAATTGGGCGAAAATTATCATAGTCGTCAAAAAAGTATTGGGTACAACGAGACTGGAATATCCATATCTCACTCGTATGAATTGCGGCACTCGCTTTTGGCTCAGATCACAAGTTAGTATAGGTATATGAGAAAATATATGACTAATTTCGTGAATGGTGTGACAAGAAACATGTAAAAATGGTTTCTGAAAATATGCTTCTATGGAAAAATCAAAAATTATAAAACCTCCTACGTTATGGAGTTCTAGTCAATGTTGAAAAGTACATTGAATGTTAAGGAAAATATTGATATATTGGTTTTCAAAATTGGTCCCGCTCTCATTAAGAACAAAAGGATGATATCAATAAATTTATTCAAGATGCTTTACTATCAACTATTATTCCAATAAATGAAATTGTTCTATGATGAATAATCAATTAATAATTGACTCTGTTAAAAATAAATCCTTCAAAAAGTAATATTTCATGTTTATTTTGTGAACTATTTTGGCGGTGAAAAAAAATATTTTTTCTACAAACGTCAAAAAATGACTGATAAGGTTCGCGCTTCGCAAATGACACTTTTTTTCATTTTCCTTCGTTACCATGACACCGTGCGCGAAGTAATGTGCGGAATACCTATTTAAAACACTGCATGTAAACTATATGGAATTTTCATATTCTAACCTATCCTTATTAATCAAGCAAAAATTCAAGAAATCATTTATTTCGAACTTTATGGTCCTCAATTAAGCGAAGATGCAAGAAATCATTCATTTCTGAATGTTCAACAATAATTAAATAATGTTGAAAAGGGGGACATTCTCCATGAAAATTGAAAAATGAAAAATGTGACTTATTTGTAATATCTAACAGAAAACAACTACTTCCCCGGCACAAGCCACGCTGGACATTGAACTACATCTGATAGATATTGTGAAAAGACTCTAACTTTTCAAATTGTGAAAAAATTTCATACTACCTTTTTTTTTGTAAAGTATTTACTAGATACAAAAATAACTATTATTTGATTGATCATCTATAAAGAAATCCACTATGTAAATGTTACTTATTTGAATTAGCTGCCCACGAGAAACGTCTTAGGGATGTATTGTTTGAATTTTGTCTCATTGTCACTCACCAAATTATTTTTGGAATCCATAGGCAAAAGGAAAGGATATTGAGTAGCAAATCCATTCCCAATGAAATCAGAACATAGTGAGATTGATGAGTTTCAATATTCTATTCGGCTGGATCATGTATTATCGATTCGTTTGTTCCTCCAATGCCATGTTTATTTCATTCATTAAGTCGTAAGTGCCAATTTCTATAAACTATCTTTATGAGTCACTATTGCTTGGCATTACGCGATGATGTCATGAGGATGATCCTTTATCTGTTAGGTTAAAAGATCGTGCGAATCTCATGAAGATTTACAATTACATATGGTGATAATTGACCACTTAATATCTTAATCAACGAAGTTATAGAAACCAGTCTGTCACACATTCATTGATAAATACTCGTTTACTGTCTGAATGACGAAATTTCAGTTTTATTGGAATGAAATATCTAATATTTTGATGATTTATTAATGATTTTGAATTTCCACGATCCGATTTTGAAGAATTTTCAATGATTTTCAACATTACTATCGAAACTGAAACACTAGAGAAACTACATTAAAATGAACTGAAAAATTTAGGTCAATAAAAAACAGAAAAGAAGTATAAGAAACCTAAAATGAAGGGGAAAAAATGAAAATACTAGAAACGAGGTTGAAGACGATATTGAAAAAATGTGTATAAATGAATGATTTCTGTGTATACCGGGTGTCAACGGAAATGGGCTGGCCTCTATAACTTTTTTGGTTTTGCAGATATTAATATGAAATTTGGAGGATCTGTATGAGATATAAAACTGCATTTTTTGACAAGTGACTCAGATTCTTGCAACTTTCGGTATCACCGAAAGTGATAAAAACTTTTGATTTTTAAATGAGACACCTATTATATTTTCTCCTTTTTTGTCTCCATATGAGATTCTGAATACAACCATGTATCACTTGTTACTCTTTGTGACCATATTTTTTTATTTCGATATTGAATTTTTAATGTAGAGGGCTATGAATACGTTCAAATTATTAATTTTAGTCCTAAAGTAGGTATTGGAAAAATACAACTTTACGGTTTTCGGTTAAAATGCAATTGCAACATAGTGGCTGGTCGGGTCATAAAAAAAAAATTGGAGGATTTGTATGCGACTTAAAACTGCATTTTTTGACAAGTAACTCAGCTTCAGCAAGTTCTAACATTTTTGTGGAATATTGTTTTCAGTCGAAATATTTCTGCTGTGTACATACAATTCAATATTAGAATTTGTTTTATTAGTTTTTTTTTAAATGGAAATTTTGTAAATTTCATTACCATTATATTGATACCGTTTTACTGTTATAGTTTTCAAACACTTTCGTTAAAAAGATTTGAAAAGATTGCTTAAGATCTTTCTTAAAATAAAACAATATTTCAGATTGAAATGAGATTCAAATAAATTGGGAAACCTGTGACCTACATAACTGATAGAACAAGGTAATCAAGGTGTATTGAAAAAAAAAACATCACTTGTCGATATGTTATATTACCTCACTTCTCCAAATCTAAATTAGGAAACTATTGTTTACGCTATTGATTGAAAAACATGTTAATAATATCATTTACACAAGGATATATTGGTTTTTGGATTGATGGTTTTGTTATATCATTTGTTATATCATTTGTGTTGGTCACAGGAATTTTAATATTATTTTAATCTTAAAAAAAAGGTCTACCGTAATATTTTTAAGTTTGTTGAGGAAAGTTTCTTCGAGACCTAATAGTGTGCGGTATCAAATTAATCGTAATGAAATTCTTTTTCTTTTCTGACCCGACGAGCCATTATATTGCCATTTGAAAAAAAAAATAGTAATAATAAAATAAATAAAAATAAAATTTTACCCAGCAGATGCATTTTAACCGAAAACCGTAAAGTTGTATTTTTCCCAATACTAGGACTAAAATTAATAATTTGAAATTATTCATAGCCCTCTAGATTCAAAAATAAATTTCAAAATATTAAAAATTATCGTAAGTGAATAATTTATACGTAAAAAAGATACGTAATTACTAAGAACAACTTGAAACTTTTCCTAGTTTTTCCTAGTTTCCAATTTTTCCACTTTTATTTAAAAATATCATTAATTATATCTGGATCACAAAATCTTTCACGTACACCAATAAGAGAGTTTATGGACATGTCCGCAGCAAATGAGATTTATGTAATGCAAACGGAAGAATACAATCAAACAGCAAGACCCGGAAAGGACAATCGAATTATAGCGGAGAGAAGAGATTAAAGCTTCTCGGTGATTCAGAAAAAGTGGACTGCATCGGACTGCGGATTGCACTCTGGATAAAAGCATCAAGTTTCACCACCTGCGCCAAGACCGCAGCTGTGCGAATCTGATTCTGGCTGTAGTTTACTCGATTACCGAAGTCTGGCTACCAAGAGTTTATTTCGACATAATTTGTCGACCCTGAAAACACAGATCGTCAGACAAAATTTAAGAAGTCTTCGAAGAGAGCTTTTTGTTGTTCCTGTCCATAATAAATCGAGTCGGCTTCAGTTCATACATACTTTTTTTTTATGTTCAACTGTTCAACTGTTAAACTTGTAGAAACTACATGAACTTGTTATCTAAATCAGAATAATCCTAGTGATATTGAGGTATGAACGAAATTGAATAATTTTGATGTCGAAATACCGTTCTCACCAGTAATTATATAAGAAAATCATGATGGACATTGAATTGCATCTGAAAGATACTCATTCAATTTACAACAAAAATTATTCTTAGTAATTTTTTATATAGTGCGCTCGTTTTCTCAGAAAACGTGATTGATCGCCGACATCAAATTTCAGGTTCACGCTTACCGCCTCTGAAAGTTCTGGCGTAGCCGAATATTTGATTGGTCATAACTCTGATAAAAATGATCGGAGAAGGAAAAGGAAAAGTTCTATCGTTTATGAGGACTCCTACCTTCTCATGCAAGTATAATATGCGAGTATTTGAGTACCTACCTAAAATGTGTTTTGTCGCACTTCATGGAGATGTTTGCATATGATCCGAAAATCATGAATAATTTAGTAAATATGGAATTATTATACTAAAGCAGCAAGCCATACCATCTTTGGACTATATGCAACAATTTTAAAGTAGTATGACAGGTCCCACTTATATATGCAAAAAAAACGTAGGGTGCAATAGTTATTTTCTGTTCGGTATTTTGTCAACGAATCATCTGATGAACAGGGATTTTTGCGGAAGATTGTAAAAAAGACACGTATTTCGCAACTGTTTTATAAAATCGTAAAATTAGTCTGTATAGCAAGACAACTGAAAAACTATGTGGACATAGTCAGATTTTATAAAACAGTTGTGACATACGTGTTTCTTTTACAGGTTCCGAACCACCTCCGCGCCAGTTGTCCCAAAAACTGGCTGACTGACGGCGGGCTATTAATATTATCTATTTGTGACCTAATATCAAAATATAAGCACTTAAAAAACTGTTGCATTTTTGGTCCCTCAGCTCTCCGACTATCTGCCGCCAAGATGGATCCTGTGAGAAATCACGGTGTAGGTCAGTAGAGATAGACATGAAAAATCGAAAATTTAACAATAATTCCAAAAGTTTTCAAACTTTCGTCAAGTGAATGGTATATCGAGAAAGCAATAAAGCTGAGTTTGCAACCTTTTCCGAAGTACTCAACATTGTCAAAATGGAAATTAACTTGAATTTTGCTGAATACTCTTTGAGAATATTCCAAAAGTTCTGCAAACTTGGAGTAGAATTGAGAACTTTTGGAATTTTCTCAACGAGTATATACAGTGCCCATCTAAAGTCCGTTCCCCCATACTAATTTTTGAACCACCTGGTATATCGCAACAAAATTTGGAAATAGGAGATAAAAACCTACTTTTTTATGAAAAAATCACAGCTAAATGTTTTGAAATGTCAGCTGATCGCCATTTTCAATAATTTTTTTAAATGGAACACCCGGTATTGCATGATTGGTAAGGAATCCAACAATACCAAGTTTGATGCTGTTATCTCCAAAGACTACGGAGATGTCGCCTATTATTTTATTCATAAGCCAATGAGTGTGAGAGAGAATTTACTGAACCGCCAGAAAAAGTTTCTCTCTCCCACTCATTGGCCGTATGGATAAAATAGTAGGCGATATCTCAGTAGTCTTTGGAGATAACAGCATCAAACTTGGTATTGTTGGATTCCTTATGATCATCCCTAACCTATCATGCAAAGATATACCGGGTGTTCTATTTTTACCTGTGATTCTTTCATGAAGAAGTAGGTTTTTATCTCCCACGTAAGCCTTTCAAATTTTGTTGCGATATACCAGTTGGTTCAAAAATTAGTAGGGGGAACGGACTTTAGACGGGCACTGTATATACTGCAAAATTCAAGTTAATTGCAGTTTTTACAATGTTGCATACTTCGGAAGAGGTTACAAACTGAGATTTATTTCTTTCAAACGAAGTTTGAAAAATTTTGGAATTAATGTGAATTGATTGTCTATTTCTACTGGCCTATTGGA
Source organism: Chrysolina haemoptera (assembly GCA_958298965.1). Classification (NCBI taxonomy): domain Eukaryota; kingdom Metazoa; phylum Arthropoda; class Insecta; order Coleoptera; family Chrysomelidae; genus Chrysolina; species Chrysolina haemoptera. Next base: position 27,265,323 of record OY282592.1, on the reverse strand, counting down.
CGAGGACGGGTAGCGAGAAATCCCGAGTTATTAAAGGCTACTGTCACAGTCCCGAAATCCGATAATACGATAATCAGAAAGTGATGCCTCAGTGTTACTATTGGTTCATTTCAAATAATCAACCAATAGTTACACTTTCTGATCATCGTATCGTCGAACAGTGAACCTAATAGACTGGGAGATGATGACAGATTTTAGGTGACGATTTTCACGTTTATGCCTTTGAAAGGACTGAAAGATATGAAAGTGCTGATAAAAATGATAGAAATTTTGATTGGTCCCCGCGTGGCTATCATATGGAAAATTCAACTTTCAGTTTTTAAAAAATCCTGACCTCACTTCGGGATTTACTTACCTCATGCCAATTTTTGTATGAACATTTCATAATGAAAACTTTCATATTATCAATGGCAGCATCAAGAAAATCATCGAAAATTTCTATTTTTTGTCACAAGTTCACTCTATCGTTTCAACCCTTTGGCCACTTGCAACCCTTATGACAATTGAAAATATGAAAGTTTTCATCATAAAATGCTCATAAAAAACGGGCATAAGGTAAGTGAATTCCGAAGGGAGGTTAGGATTTTTTGAAAAATAAAATTTGAATATTCCATATGAAAGCCACGCGAGGAACGCTAAAATTTTCCATCATTTTCATCAGCACTTTTATATCTTTCAGTCCTTCCAAAGGCACAAACGAGAAAATCGTCACCTAAAATCTGTCATCATCTCCCGGTCTATAAGTAGGAATTCCGAGATACCAAGTCGGCATTATAAAATTCTGAGTCTGTGAATCGGATTTCCGAGATAAGAAGTCGGAATTATAAAATTCCGTAATACGAAGTCGGAATCACGAGTTACTAAGTCGGAATTTGAAAAATAAAATTTGTGTGGCCCTTCTACACCTTCGTAGAAACCAAATGATTCAAACTTTGTTTTTTTTAGGCATGCATGTTGAATATTATGAATGTTATCAGGCAAAACTGTTCCATTGAACACAAACAATGAACACTCGTCTACTTCCTTAAAAATTTTAGTTGAAAGATGACTGCAGTCTGCCGTTTGATAAACGCAGTAATGAGCTTTGAAATCTCTACCAACATAATGAGACAATGATTTTGTTATACTACAGACAGAGAAAGATGACGTCACTAATAAAATAGCAGTGTTTGACAATAGGATAGGCGCCACTTCAATTGACGACATTTGTTTTCATTTCCAGTCCTGCTTCTCTTCTATATTTACCACTTGATTTATAGTGCGGGAGTTTAATTGAAATTGATACTTCCTGTAAGCAGGAAGTTTACCATCATCGAAAGAAATGTGTGTAATGGATCTCGAAATGGTGATTATATGTCGGGTATATGATTGATGTAAATCATTGCCAAAAAATTCCGGATGGATGCTGGTCGAAAATAGTCCTCGATTGAATTGACAACATTTCAAGAGAGATGTAGTTTTCATCGTCTCAAAGAAGTTGCCGCGGTTGTAACAACGTTGACATCGTCGAAGGCCTTTCCAGGAAAAACACAAAAATGGTTTGTTCAGGTATATATTTTCGAATAGCATGTTGGATTTTTCGTTGAGTTTTTGATAACCTAATTATTTCTTCAGAAATTAAAGTTTTGATCGAGCATTTTGTTGCTGAATTCGTGTATCGATGATCGGGATAAAATTCTTAGCCCAATATTGTAGTTTTTCAACTTTACTCGAATGTATCTGTAGACTCAAAAATATAGAATTTGGAATTTGAAAAATATTTTTTGATGCCAGTATATAAAGTTTTGTATGTTATTCGGACTATTTCACTCATCTTAAAATTCTCACCCAATCTGACCAATCGGAAGCCAAAGACAACTCGTGTTATCGCGATAACACCAGCTGTCTTTCAATTCTGATTGGAGGATCAGCTTCGGTATTTTCAGCGACGTAACCATGACGAAATGAATACGTTTGACAGTTCGATCAATAATAAATATAGCTGGATATGTCAGAATGAGTCGCTTCACTGCAAATTCAAATGAAATTATGAAACGAAACATTATAATATTTTATACCTATATACGATTTTAATAATTTGTTTATGACTGTCATACATTGTTCGTATTTATATTAATGAAGAAACTTTATTCTTGAAATAGTCTAATAAAATTCTACTCGTGAATTCATCTCATAAGTCTGTCTTTTATTTCTGAACTCAACTGAATTGTTTTGAGAAAACACCACTCCTCCTGCGGACTCGTGGTGTTTTCATGAAACAATTCAGTTTCGTTCAGAAATAAATCGACAGACTTATCGCGAAAATTCAATCACTCGTGGTATTACTCCTGATAATTAACGATCATTATGGTACACTCCGTGTTATCGTGTTCGGCCATTGCCTTGCCCCATATAATATTCACGGCTACTACCATCATGATCGTATTATGATCCTTATAACATAAAATCTATTAATTCACTGGTACTGGTATCCAATATGGAAGAATAAGTGTTCAACGAAAGCGGTGGGGATTGGGCGTATTTTCGAAATTACAGCTCTTAGAACAAAAATGCTGTCACAAAATGACATTTCTCGAAAAACATCAACTTTGCATTGAGATTCGGGTAAGTAGTCGAGAGCGGGAAAATTAACGCTATCGTGTGTGGAAAACCTTACTTGAAAAAACTTAATAAGCATACGGAAAAAAAAAATCCGCACTTGTGCAGGAAAATGACACCTCTCAATCTTAACTGCGTGCTAGTATAGGGTGTATCACGCATACTTCTAGAAAAAATTGGGAATGTCTGACAGAAATACATCTCAATCATCATCCCATAATCGTAATCACAATAGAAAAAGAATGAAGTGGGGATTTGCTTCCAGTATCTAACCCCTCTCTACGAATGGTTGTAATATTATAACTCATTAATAATTACAAAAAAGTAGCACTATCATCTCACCCTCATTAAGAACAGAGACATGCCAGCTGGGATTTTCTGTATGCCATAAAATATTTATTTGAAAGGCCAAGTCAACTTAAAATGGTTTTAATGATTTTTAAATCGAAGCCCACATGTTCTTCTAAGGCGCCGTAAATGACCACTTTTTTAATTTAGTGTTTTTACTCATTTTATACATTAATTAATTAACTTTCAATTAGGGTTACTCTGATACGTCAAATCTCTTATTTTGTTTAATCATTTTAATTAGAATTATTACGGAACATACGGGTTCTCATGATGAGTTTGTAAATGAGCAGTGTTCCAATAAAATAGAAATAGTCGTTGGAAAACAATGATTCCGAGTTCCCCTATCAAAAGAGTGAATCGTCGTTCAGGATGGGAATCATGATAGACCATCAGATAATGACATATTTTGCTGACTCATTTTCTCGTTTCAGGGATTTTAATCACTGAAAACTATGTCAAAAAATGAAAATTTAGCGATCGGACGTGTGCTAGTCATATGGAAAATTATTTTTTTTTTGTATAAAAAAAATAGTTTTTTTTTTCAATCTCTCATTTATGTCATTTTAACACATTAACAGGTAGGAACAATCTAATAGTGAAAAACCAAAGCCATAAGGTTTGAATGTCCTTAAAGTGTGGAAATAAGGGAGCCATCTTGTAAAAGAATACTCGGTCGCTGACGCATTTTCTCGCTTATGGCAATCGACAGAATGAAATCTGATATCGTTAGGAACCCGACAGAAAATTCCCATAAGCCAATCAGCTGTTTAAGTAAATTTTCCGGCCGGAAAATTTTGGGAATTTTTTTTTCATATGCCTAGCACACGTCTGATCGCTAAATTTTCATTTTTTGAGCTCAACACTGACATAATTTTCAGTGGTTAAAATCCCTGAAACGAGAAAATGAGTCAACAAAATATGTCATTATCTGATGGTCAGGATATGTCAGTAAATCTTTATAGCTATTTTGTAGACTTTAGTCGAGGCAGCAGTGAAACCTTCGACATACGAAATAGTTATTTACCTAACAAGTGCGAAAAGACATTTTCCGTAAGAGTTAGGTACAATATTTTTCCTACGAGTGTTTTTGTCCATCTTATTTATGAAAAAACAAGGTTTTTAATAAACAAGTTTTTATAATAATGCTATAAAATGACTAATAAGACAGAAAATTTACATAGATCATTTAGTTAGTCCTATATATCCTCATTTTTAACAATACAAAAATCGTGCGGAAAAGTAAAAATCGTACGGAAAGGTAAAAATCGTGCGGGAAAGTAACTTTTCCGCACGATTTTAAATCGTACGGAAAAGTACAACTTTCAAAACGAAAAATCGTGCGGAAAAGTTACTTTTCCGCACGCTCGTAGGAAAAAACTGTTTTGTACTCGCGTGTTTGTTGAACTCGGCTGTGCCTTAGTCAGGCTGCGTCGATCCTCAGTCGCGTACAAAATGAATCCCAATTTGGTAATGGTTAGTGCTAGTTTCATTGATATACATGGTGTTCGAAAAAAAAAGAAGAAATTGGGAGATATTGCATTTTATATCTAGTTTTCAAATTTTTTTTGGTTATCATTGACCACAGGTCAAGAGCCTGTACAAACCGCGCTGAACCACTGCCAGCGGGCAGACACGCTGTGGCTCCAAGAATCAAACCAGTGCCTCCCAAACAAAGGTAACTGAAAGCGATTTCATAAAATTTCATTAAAATTTCGAAAATTTGTATTGCTTCAAAAAAGAAAATTTTGGAATCAACCTGTATATGTTCATTGTTGAAAAAGAAACGACGGTGCATGGCAGAAAGTAATGTTCCAAAACAGAAGAACTATACAGTGTTATTCAAAGAATTAACATCATTTAGCCAAACAGCTAACAAGCTTGGCTTTTTCACAACGATAAAACCCATTTAAATCATTCATCTTTTTTTACAGTAAAACCAACCTAGCTTTAGACTGAATTACTTGCTGCGCACGGGCAACGGGTTATGGTCCGTAATATAAAATAATTAATAGTACATTATACACCTAGGGACTAAAGTGGTATTTTAAATCCCGAGACAAAAAGTTTATATAATTTGTGTCGGGTTTCAAAAAACTTTAGCTACTTTTGTAAAATGATCATTTTAAGTTGAATTACCATTTGAAAAATAACATAAACGGGTTTTAGGTTAGGTTAGGTTAGGTAATTAAATTTGAAAATATCTATATGAAGATTTATTCTCGAGACAACCATTTATACCACATGAAAGTTTATTTTGTTCTGTTTAGCGCATTCAAATGAAAAATATTTTGTCTAAAAAAATTATTGATTTCATTTAATTTCGAACTTCTTAGCATTAGAATTTGTTCATTAATTAGTTTTAATAGGCGTGCTATTTGACAAACCTCTCGGCATGTACCCTACCTTACTGATTACGTACATACGATAGTTATTCAAAGATTCGTGTTTATCACAATGTTCACGGATATTTCCGATTTTATTTTCGTTTGTTTTCGTAAATTTTTTTAGTCTAAAAGTAGGGGGGCTGAACCCTCTGACCGATTTTTTCATTTGTCGTAATTTTCCTAACCTAACCTAACCTTCGGGAGACAGAGGAAAAATCATTTCATTGACAATAAGTAATTTATTGTCATCGAAACTGAACCAACATGTGAATTTTCAACTCCGTAGGAGAAGAGGAAGAGGAGAAGAGGAGAGAACACTAACATTGCAAGTTGAATGAAAGCTTTGAAAAAAAAATGCCTTTTACATTTTGTAAATATTTGGTATTCAACAAAAAAAAAACGTTCAAAGAAACATTATTAAATCGTTCAGCAACTCAAACTGTTCTTTAAAATTGAAAGATGTCTTCAATTTATTTATGAAATTGGCCCTAATCCAACAAAAACAATTTAAGATACATCCACTTCCAGGCTAGTCGATTAACCAGGAACTCGACGACTCCAGGAGTTGTTTTTAAGGGACTATATGAGTACAAATAACGAATTGATATCCGTTGAAATACGCAGAATATTATAGCAGTGTTCTTGAGTTGTAAAATTGAATTATTGGAACTTATTTCTGAGCAACAAAAGAGTCATTATTGTCCAGTATTTTTGGTAGAAACAAACTCAAGTTTGATATAATTCAACACCCGACAGATATTACACGCATTGTCCAAGTATCGTAAGCATTTGTATTATACTATAGTTACAACAAGAATGAATTAATATCCCAACCCAAAATACACCATGTCACCTTTTACGCAACGTTCATGAACACTAATTTTCTATGCATCATACTGTCTTACAGGGTGATAGTTACACTATCGCTAATAATCATGAAGTTGTTTAGACTATATTTAAATCATTCAATACTACATAACAAAATTTTCATTAACAAATAAAAAGGAAAAAATCTTAATGATATTGTTTCAACAAGTAAATGGAACGGAAGTTACAATTATGATTTGATTACATTTATCTGCCCAGAGTCATGAAAAATTAGCAAGAGCCAAGTTGATAGAATGGACGTGAAACATTCACACGCTTCCCACGCCAACTTTGTGCCTGGTGTGGTTAATTAATAATTAACGCTCTGGCTTTATTCTGACGTTTACAGTAATCATAGATATCATGCAGTAAGGTCACACTTATTTATTTGTTGGAAACTGGCTTGATGTACGAATTAACCGATTTTATGACAAATTATTTCGAATTTATGAGCTTTACAGCTCATTTTGTGCATCGTTGTGCAGACTGCAGGTATACATATACAGTTTTCAATTGACACTCCGCCCGCTTCAAATGAAAATTACCAAACAAAATATGAGGAATTCGATGTCAGATTATTCGAATATTTCGACATAAGCATATGAAATATTCCCAAAAATAATTACTGCGTTGATTGATGGCTTACCAATATCCATAGAAAAATTCGCTATAGGATGACTTCAGAATTTTGAATGTAAATGAATATTTACACTAAGAATTCTCCCAAAAGAAAGTATAAAGATGATGAAAAATGCAAAATGAAAAAATCACTTAATTTTTAAAAATTATTTCAAACATGAGGGAGGTTTTAGAACTTCGAAATCATGGAGAAATGTAGAATCAAACGATAAATACAGATCACATTACAAGGTCCTAGCAGTCCTAGCAATGAACACTTTGCTGAGATAGTTCTTCTTTTCTGTAGTACCTACCCTTCCGCTACCTTTAAAAACCGAATACTTTAGACAATTGTTGGAAACTGTTGAAACCTTCAGGACTTTTTTAACGCATTCAACATATTGGAAAATGGTTGAAACTAGAAACATCTGGAACTCTCTCGAACGATACAATAAATACAAAACTCACTCTCCATCTTGGATTCATGATTTTGTGTAATTCCCCTCCCAATTAATTGAGCCGTGGAATAGGGTTAAAAAGTATATCAATTTGGAGTAAAATATGAGATTTTTTTACGAGTGGCTCCTGGGGATAACATAACGAAAACTCGATTTTTCCGAAGAGTATTTATTTGTTTTCCTCGTATTCCTAACCCCATTTTTTTCTGCCCAACAGATGAATCCATTTACAGGACAAAGTTGTGATAGCCACTTAAGCCTAAATATATGGAACAGATATTTGTTTGAATAGTGAATAAACGGTGAAATAAAAATAGGTATAGTAACAATGTAAAAAAGAAAAAAAAATATCAGCAGTTATTACATAATGAGCACTAGGATGATACAGTTCTTGGTTACTGAAAAACGTAATTTTCCAGAGTCAGTTCATGGCAACCTATCGATTAAACCTCTCATAATTCACAGACAACGACTTCATAAAAAGTGCTAATGGCCAGACAGAGAAAGAACCCATTCCAGAATAGGATATGAAAGAATGAAGGGTATACTGCTTAATTTGATGAGGTTCAAATTGGTTTAATCAGAATGACGTACACTATACAGTAATCTGTAGATTGCCATCAAGATGAAGTGTAATTTCGGAATGGATTTTTTCCATGATTTTAATTACTAAATGCACCCGTTACTTTAATTACTGTATTTGCCGAGTTTTCTCTAGTCAATATCGTGACTTTTTTACGGTGAATTAATGGAGCTTTGAATAATTTTGTGGTATTCTGTGATAACTGATACAGGAAAACATGTAGGGCTAAAGTAATTATTCAGTTCATTATAACTGATGAACTAATGACAATGATCGTTTAGAGAAAAGGCAAATAATCGGATTTGTGAGTTTTTCACTTTGGTAACGGGTAAAAGTGACTCTTTTAGTGTCAATAATTTCAAAATATTTACATAGAATTCTTCACAAAAGTAACAATTTTTGACAAAACTAAAATATTGGGTGAAGTTCCGTTCACAGATCCATGTACCACATCATGAAAAGTTATTGTAAAACAGTCGAAAACATTCCTTTCAGAAGTGACCAGAATATAGTGAAACACTGTTTTATTTCTTTATCCAACAAATGACAGTTATGACTGTCATTATTAATGTCATTTTAGAGAAGTAAACTATCAAATAACACACTAGTGAGTTATAATCCATAAGTCACTAGTGAGTTGGATAAAACATTGTATGCCACTCATGTGTTATGTTTCCTAAGTCACTAGTGATTTATGGATTATAACTCAGTAGTGTGCTATTTGATAGTTTATTTGTCCAAAATGACATTAATGACAGTCATAACTGTCATGTGTTGGATAACACATTGCATGCCACTCGTGTGTTATGTTTCCTAAGTTACTTTAGAATTTATATAAATCTTTCTCGCGTGACTTATTTTCAACATAACACACTAGTACCATAAATAACTATTAAGATAGTACATGCTGATAAATTGGCTAAGGCTTTCGCGGCCGAAATTTTCACTATCACTATTTTGAATCGGGTTTGAAGGCCGTCGTGAACAGACCTCTGAAGAAGCTAGCCACTCGCGCTAGCGAAACGTTAGGAAAGTATTCCAAACCACGACGGCCTTCAAACCCGATTCAAAATAGTGATAGTGATAGTACATGCTGTTTGGAAAAAGTAAAAAAAGAATAGACGAACAATTACTTCCTTTGAAGACAGCATTCAAATAAAAGATTCACAAAAATGCCCTGAAGTTGAGTTATCAGAAGTTTAGTAAACGGTACAATAAAATAATCTTTGTTCCGAGTATTGTTATCATGATTGATATCATTTGGAGTCAAATGAAGAAACCTGCATTATTCACGATGAGCTTGTCAAGAAAGAAACAAGATGTCCTGCCTACCAGGACGACGCTCATTGCCATAATCCTATACAAGCTCATTGTGACTAATGCAGATTTCTTCATTTGTATTAGTGGTTGAATTAATCACGCAAGATTTGGGTATTGCTTTGGTTGAGGGACTGGAGTTGAGATGGCGCCACTGGTTCAGTGAACGCTGGGCTGGGGGCGGTGTCTCAGCTTCTGCTTTGACATGGAGATTTTGTTGAACCATTTGTTGCAGACATTAGTTATCGTCTGCACAGACGTATTCTATACTGATGAGGGCATGAACCCAGAAATCGATCTATAGGTGGTCCAAATCTTTAGATCACATCATATCGAAGTTTACTTTTGAATTGTGCATAATAGTGCTGCAACGATTGATCGAGTTTCAATAATCCTCTGATATTACTGAGCTGATAGGCATCTGTATTAAGTTTGAAAACAAGGTCCTCACTTTATATCTCAGATGATAAATTTATTGGAACGTGTGAAAAAAAAATTCACCACTCTCAACACCCTGTCACTCAGGTAATAGTTATCTTTGGGGATATACATTCATTGGAACATTTATCCTTGAAATAAAGTGAGGATTATACCAACAGAGTTTTTCCCCTTTATTTTGAAACACCCTATACAGGGTGTTCCAAATTAAGTCGGCACCATTACCAACTCCGTTATTATTGTTGCTACGAATTCGGTTAAATGGGCAAACTAGTAGCATTTTTAATGGCCTTCTCGAGGCCGAAAACAAAAAAAAACTTGACAGTCGCGTTTTCGAAATATTTCATAAAATGATATTTTTTTTAAATGGAATACTCTATATTTTATCATGCATTTCGACTCGTAACTACATTCTCAATAACAAAGCTCCTATGACTTTTTTTAGTTGAAAATAAGTCAGTTTTGTCAATAGGAAACATTTATAAAAATCGGATTTGATAAAGCGCTATAAAATATCGAGTAAATGTTCGAAAATACCGCTTTCTGTTTGGTCTATAGAGGCTAAGGCTCCTTTACTTCACGCCGGCGACCCGTATTCAAATCGTGATCGAGCCATTTTTTTTTATGTGTTAGAGATATGGATTGTATTGCCAGTAATTTGGATACCGACTTTGGCTATATCTATTAAAAATTGTCAGAATTGTACATTCAATTTTAATCTAGTAAATAATAAAATAAATGAATATTATTATAAGGTAATCAATGATCAATAAAGTATCGAGTGTATTGTCTGTATCTGAGATCTGCGTTTGTCGAAAAAATATTGTGTGTATTTCGAGCACAAAGTGTAATTGCCGCTCTCCAAAGATTACCGCGCTCTGCGGTAACTCTTTTTGTTCGAGTGGCAATCCATCACTTTGCGCTCTAAATACACAAATAGCTACTTCCAACCGCATTAATATGACGCTCCAGCATTTTCTGTTCTGTACAAAAACGGCTTCAAAGTTATCATTATGGCAGAAATATTTTGATTCACAAACTAAATACGGCTAGTGGAATGGTTTTAAGATGGAAATTATCGGTTTGTAAATTAATACCAAATAGCTCAGTTGTGTCAATTGACGGGTTTCACGAGTTCAAACCCCAGCGCAATTTTTTCTTTTTACTGTCTTATTTTGCTGTTAGTAACAAAATATTGTCATTCGTATAAATACCAAAATTGGGTGTTTGGACAATCATGAGGTTTTATTCGCCAAAACAAAAAATTTTTTTGTACTTGTGAAAAAAATAAATATTTCCACATAAGTCGCTCATTTTCAACTTTAGGAAAAAAAGTCATAGAAGCTTTGGTATTGAGAATGTAGTTACGAGTCGACATGCATGATAAAATATAGAGTGTTCCATTTAAAAAAATATCATTTTATGAAATATTTCGAAAACGCGACTGTCAATTTTTTTTTTGTTTTCGGCGTCGAGAAGGCCATTAAAAATGCTACTAGTTTGCCCATTTAACCGAATTCGTAGCATCAATAATAACGGAGTTCGCAATGGTGCCGACTTAATTTGGAACACCCTGTATATAGAAACTCCTTCAGTGTTCCTATTTGATGACAATTAATTTACTGCTTTGAATCCCCCAATGGTTACTTCATTAGATTCATAATCGTTGGTTCGTGGTTTTGCGTGGAACAAATCATAAGGGGTTTTCATTTGTTCCAGAACGTTAATACTTTCCCTCAATATTGTTTTATAAGTTTCACAGATTTTGTTTCTTACCCTATTATGGAATTCAACATTTCCCTCGGCATGTTTGCCATTGACATACATTTCTTCGGAACTATGACAGTATTTTACCTTGTTATTATTAACTTTGGAACAAATTTCATTTTCGCTATTAGTCTCTTGGTATACGTCGCATTGTATGGCAATGCTATGGTCCACATATTGAATGACAAATTTAAATTGTGAAGAACACAGACATACATAGAAATAAATGAAAAACCACCACACCACCTTATTGGGTACGAAGGGGAGGGGTTATCTCCTGCCCTTCTGAAAATTTTGGGCTAGCTTCTATAAGCAGCCCCAGAGTGTCATGCGGGTGACACTTTTCAGGTCATACAACAATGGAGTAACACACTTGTTTAGATTCCTTATTTCCTTGGAAGGTTATACCAAGAAATGCCGAAAATGAACACTTTATGGAACAGGTTCCTATCTGCACATGACACTTTGCTATTTGTTATTGAGTCTTTTATTTTTTCAAAAGCATATTTGGTAAAATATAAACAAAAAAATCGAATGTGCCTGATGTGTTCCTTGCACCTTGTTCTATGGCTCTTTTAGTATGACCAACATCTGACTTTTTCGCATATTCAATTTCATCGTGGACATTTTCTGAAAGACGCTAAAGTTCATACAAACTTCATTTCGAGAGTGTTCAAAGTATTTTGGAAAGATTAACCCAACGTTTGTAGGAGATAACAATGTATTTAGGAGGGATTTCATCAATGATATGTCATAGGATTTTGAAAAGCTCTTCAATGTAGGCTTTCTCTTCAATTTGTCAAGTATTGTAACGGGATAAACGGGCATTTCAGGCACATATTAAAGAAAATAAATTTAGCTTCACTCCTTGTTGAGTGGAAATATGTTCCAGCTATTATTTTATTCAATTTCAATCATTATGACAAGAGCAAATTAGATAATTCCGCTTCAAAATGGATTCAAACGAGCAATATTCTATATTGAACACACATCCCTCGTCGAGTTCTTTCTTGTATGAAAAATAATTTTCATGGCTCGGAAACAAAGGAAATCTCAAATGGTTCGACAACGATTGATCTGGATTCGGTAACCAGAGATAACAATTCTACTAACCGATCTCTTTGATTTCGCCGTTATTGTTTTAATAATGTTTCTCCTTTCTATTCTGAACATCATCTCTCGAGACGTGGTTTCTTTTATGTTGCGGCGTTTCGAATTTACATGTCATTATGTAGACGCTGTTCATAAAATGTGAAGATGGAGAGAATCAATTTCAGAATTCAGGAAAACTGGTCATACGCAGGAGCATATTTGCAATATGTTCCCACAGATTTCTTCGGTATTTTGTATTGATGACTGGATAATAGATGAACTTTTTTGAATATACAGTGACCGCCAAAAAGTATGTACCATATGGGAAAAAAGTTTATTATTAGAGTATTCGAAAAAAGATTCTTGGGAAAAGTTTGTGCATGTCCGATAACCTAAAAGTCGATTTTGACACATGTCACGTGATCGCTGGTATGGCGGCAAATTGAAAAAAAGTACTATGAATAGACAAAAAGTTGCTTAGAATTCAATTTTATATACATATACACAGTTTGAAAACAAAATATGAGAAAACTGAAAATAGCAACTTTTTTTAAATATTTTCCTAGCTTTATAAAAATATTAAATAATTTTCTTATGAATAGCTTGACCATACTGAAATATTTGTATTTCAATGATAATAACAAAACTTTCTCATTTTCTCCACACCAGAGAGCCCTAAATTAAAAAAATTGAATTTTATCAGAACCCTCGCTGTTACATTGGTTCGTATCTAACAGTTATATCAGAATTCCACGATTATTGCGATGATGAAGAAATCCAAAAATATCGTGTTTTTCTGATTATATTAAATTTTTGATGATAATCGTACACGAACGTTTCACTTCGCACATAATCTTAAAAATAGTGCGTCAAATTAAAGAGGCTAGAGTTTTCAACATTGCATGCGAAGTGAAACGCTCTGGCACGATTATCACCGAATCTTGATTATAATCTAGAAAACACCATGCTTCTGGAGTGTCATCACAATGGTCATGGAATTCTCTTGCGTCAAGGACGGGTGTATAATGCCAGTTTAAAACGAATGGCAGGTGCGAAAAATTAGAAAAAATGGTGAAAATTTTAAATTCTGTTAGAAAATTACCCAGTTTCTTGCGTCCGGCCGTTCTAGTATTATTGCGGCTCTGCTCTGGTCAGCTGACGTTCGGCAAACAGTTCCCAAAATTTCGACAAATTTTCCAACGAATTTTTTTTTCGAATTTTTTACACCAGCCATTTGTTATAAAATGGCATTATACACCCGTCTCTCACGGAAGTGCAAAAGATTGAAATTTCTATCGTGGCAACTGTCACTGTTAGATTATTCTTGCGTTTTTAACATAAATAGAGTGCTAACTTGAACGAAGGGTCTTAGGTTCCTGATTCACTGTTGGGTTAAAAATTAACAGTGCTGCTCCTGAAGTGGCGTAAGGAGTTAGTAACACAGGCTACCCAGAACACAAGTGACTAATGATCATAACAATATATGCTAAAACACCTAACACAAAAAAAAAGAAAGAAAAATGGCAAGATTCAGTCAAGAAACGTTCGAATATAATCAAAAACCCATTTTGAGTGTTACTCCGAGAAATAATAAACAGACGTGTGAAATATTTTGATGTAGTTATGTTTTAATCTGCCTGATCATATTACTATAAATAAATACATGTCAAGTTGCATTCAAATTTCATTGACATTCGATAATAAATCTCGAATCAAAGGAAGTAGAAAAAATCGCTCGAGAAAGCTTTCGCTATTTTTTCACTCCCTGGATTCTCGATATAATAAAATTGTCAGGCAATCAAAGATGTATTTATCAATGAAAATATTATCATCTTTTATTTATTCACCCCCGATATTAGCATGTTGGTATACAGATGATGAATCATTTCTATTTCGAAATCAATGAAATGAATCTGTAACATTTCCAATTGGTAATTGACCCTAAACTCATCCAACTTGATCTTATTAGAGTAATGCTACAAGTTCAATCAAATATGAACTAATGAATTAATCGATAGACATATCCGAGTGTATTTACGGTCATAATTTACTACTGCTGACTCAATACATATATTCCATGAATGGTTATTGAAACATTAGTGGATATATACCTTTTGAAAATCAGACAAATAAGTAGGTCTGGTGAATATATTAGAAATGCAGTATAAATGGGTTTTGAGACGAGGATCGATTGTAGCACCACCAAACTTTGTATGCTAGTTGTTGGAACCATGATAAACACGAAAAAAATTGTTTACCGAAATTTCAGGGGTGGAACAAATTTTTTTAGTTTAAAAATAAATAAATAGATTTTTGCTTTAATCTTGGAAAATATATGATTTATTGGAGTAACAACTCAACAAGGTGAAAGACAATTCAATTCTGCACAAAAATGATTACTAGTCATTTTTTAAGAAATGTCTGAAAACCGACATCAAATTTCAGGTTTACGCTTACCGCCGCTGAAAGATCTGGCGGAGCCGAATATTTGAAAATGATCGGAGAAGGAAAAGGAAAAGTTTATATCGTTTTTGAAGACTCCTACCTTCTCATGCACTTGATCCGAAAATCATGAATAAGTTAGTAAATATGGAATTATTATACCTACTAAAACAGCAACCCGTACTCTCTTTAGACTATATGCAACAATTTTGGAGTAGTGAGATAGGTCCCACTTATACATTCCAAAACAAAAACTTTCATTTACTCGTGACTCATTTTCAACTTACAAATAAAACCTGCATTATCTTCAGTAAATTTGAAAATAATCGCTTATTCATATTCTGCATATACGTTTAATAACACTATTGTGAAGTGAAAACCTCAAGCTTGAAATTACATACTTCATTTTTTATGCAGGATTCGTATGAGCGATTATTTTCGACAGTTACTGAAGAAATTGCCGGGATTATGGGTGAGTTGAAAACTGAGGCAGGAGTAAAACCCAGTTTTTTCTTGGGCATGTATAAGTGAGACTTATCTCGCTAGTCTAAAATCGTTGCATATGGTCCAAAGAAAGTACTGATTCCTGCTTCAGTATAATTATTTCATATCAACTCAGGGTTATGTGAAGTGAGATAAAACACATGTTGGGTACTCAGATACTCACATGTTATATTTGCATGAGGAAGTAGCAGTCTTCAGGAACGATATACACTTTTTCTTTTCCTTCTACTATAATACATAGCAAAGTTAACGCAAGCCTGAAATTTGATATCGGAATTTAGTCAGGTTTTCTGAGAAAACGAGCGCATTTTGTCAGAAATTGAAATAATCATATGATTTTTTGAGTTTGAGTTGTCTTCAAATCGTTTGAGTGTGATTATCTCTAAGAGTTGCACAACCTCTGTTTTTTCCCTTTTCATAAACATATAGGTACTGATGTGTCCCTCGCAGATGCTGGAAAATTCAAATTAAGTCGGAAGATAAATGAATCAAACAAGGAAACATTAACAACGCGATAGTCCATAGCCAGAAATGATTATTACCCACGCCTCAACCGCGTCAGGAGTATATTGAATCCTATCTCTCTTCGATGCATTCCACATTTCAGCGATGGCTCCCAATACGTGCCGAAATTGATTTCATTAAATTTCATTTGCCCGATTTCTCCCATGTTCGCTATCTGTGCTGGGTGGCGTCGATGAGATGAGTATTATTAATGGCTCTCTTGAGTACAACTCTCGACCACAGCCCAACAAAAACAAACGCAGCTCTTGTATTCGACAAATCGATTCGACATTCTGTTCGAAACCTTCAATGACCCAGCTTGAATGGAAACATTCAGTTGCAAATCCTGTTGCTCAATTTCAACATTCATGGGACGTTGTTTCCAAAATATTGAGATACATTTTATACTCCAGTACGATTGGGTTTTGAGACGAGGATCGATTATATCACCACCAAACTTGGTATGCTAGTAATTGGAACCATGATAAACACGAAAAAAAATTGTTTACCGAAATTCCAGGGGTGGAACATATTTTTTTTAGTTAAAAGTAAATACATAGATTTTTGCTGTAATCTTGAAAAATATATGATTTATTTGAAAAACAACTCAACAAAGTGGAAGACAATTCAATTTTTTTATGAAATTTTTTTCTCATGTATAAGTGAGACTTGTCTCACTAGTCTAAAATCGTTGCTTATGGTCCAAAGGGTACTGATATTTCATATCAACTAAAATATCAATGACTTTCGGATCCTCCGTAAATATCGTAGAGGCGTTATGTGAAGTGGGATAATACACATTTTGGGTACTCAGATACTCACATATTATATTTGCATGAGGAAGTAGAAGTCTTCAGAAACGATACACAATTTTTCTTTTCCTTCTATACGATAATTTTTAGCAAAGTTATGACAAATCTAATTTTCGGCTCTGCCGGAAATGGCAGTAGCGTATTATCGCAAGCCTGAAATTTGATATCGGAATTCAATCAGGTTTTCCGAGAAAACGAACGCATTTTGTGAGAATTTACTAAGTATATTTCTTGAGGAGAATTGAATTATCTTTCACCTTGTTGAAATTGTTTCTTGATAAATCTTATACTTTCCGAAACAATGGCAAAAAAATTACAATTTTTTTAAATAAATTTTTTTTGGGTTCCACCCCTGATTTTGTGGTAAATAATTTTTTTTCTAACAATAAAATGATAAATTGCACATTATCCTTGTATAAACGTATTCTAGACGTCTGCATACTCTATTATTATAATTGATTCGTATAAGTTTTTAGTTAATCATACAGTGACCGCCAAAAAGTATGTACCATATGGGAAAAAAGTTTATTATTAGAGAACTGAAAAAAAGATTCTTGGGAAAAGTTCGTGCATGTCCGATAACCTTAACATCGATTTTGACACATGTCACGTGATCGCTGGCATGGCGGCAAATTGAAAAAAATTACTCTGAATAGGCAAAAAGTCGGGTAAATGGCAAGATATCGAAAACAGTTATTTGAAAAAGTTGCTCGGAATTCAATTTTATACAAATATATAAGTATTTTCCTAGCTGTATGAAAATATCAAATTATTTTCTTACGAATAGCTTGACCATACTGAAATATTTGTATTTAAATGATAATAACAAAATTTCTCATTTTCTCCACAACAGAGAGCACTAAATTGAAAAAAATTAACTTTTTCAGAATCCTAGCTGTTACATTGGTTCGTATCTAAGAGTTATATCAGAATTCCACGATTATTGTGATTTACTAATGTATCCTACAGAAAAAAATATTTAGTTTGTAGAGTAAAACATTTTTTACAATTTACTTCAATAATTTTTTTTAAACTTCTGAGTTAGCAAAATACAGAACCGCAAATGTTAACCAAATATAAAAACTCAGAAGAACATATTTTTTCCGCTGCCGACACTGTAAATAGTCCATTCATGCTTAGCAACAAATCAGGTAAATGGCCTATATCATTCGTTTACTAATTCATCTTTGACAACAGAATGTCAATAGTGTCATTTACATGCCTAGGGCAATAATGACTTTGAGTAATACCTTCAGCTTCATTTTTATCAATTTTTAGGTTATGAGACTTTTTGAATATTATTGTTGCTTGTTTATTCGGTAACTTAGTTACGCGCACAAACAACTTAGAATGAAATAGCGGAACGAATAATCATGAAGGAAGGGTAAGAAAACAAATTTCAATCCAGGCAAATTTTGAAAAATGTCACCAAGCAGCGGGAAAAACGTAATAAGTAACACGGAATGTATCGACTGTTCGTGATCGACAAAGAAATAACAATGTTGTCCCTCCTCTTAAAATATGAGGTTTTACGTTTCAATGTACGAAGCATCCAAAAATCATGTGAAAAAATGCGTCGTATATTTTACGCATATCTCTAACATCATAGAAGCAGAAATAAATAATTGAATTCAATCGCGCAGCCTAGAATTCTTCGAACAATAATTCGAAATACAACAAAAATATATCAAATCTCTTTCGCTAGGATTTTTCTCGTGCCGGCTACCTACGTTGGGTTTACGTCAAAATGAGGACTGACTGGAATTAATGTCTCTCCCGAGTTTTGCTCTCGACCACGGCCTAATAAAAACAAACACAGCTCCCATATTTACATTTCAGCAAATGAGTTTGGACATCTCCAACAGAAGAATTAATCGCGGCCAGTCTTCTGGAGTGGCACTGTGTTCTAACAGGTTAATGTCGCGTGAAGCTAAATTCACTTGTTTCATTTGTCCCTATTCCATCCACTTCCCCTATTATGTGTTTTTACCCTGATCTTTGAAGCCATTATGAGTGTTATACCCTTATAACCGTGAACGTATTGTCTGCGTTCTTCTAATTCTTGTATTCCACAATGTTTGAATCTTTGATCACTGAAATTACAATGAGACGATAATATGATAATGGTGTAGGTACAGGATGGGCCAATGATACTGAGATGGAAGATGTTTTCTTAGTTGCCCAATATTCGTACAAAAATTATTCAACATTCCTTCTAAACGTTCAAATATTATTTGATGAATTTTCAGATGTTTTTTTTTTTGAATAGGTATCCATTTCTCTCATATCTATGTCTTTTAGAATTTCTCAAAAGCTTGAGATAAATTCCTTGAGGAAGGTTTAAATATTTCTTGAAAAAAAAAAAAACTCTGCAAACTCTTTTAGTTGATAACGTTCAATCATGGCCTCTCAGGGCCTCTCAGAGCCTCTCTGAACAAACATCATGACGGGCCCCTCGGCCACCGTCCTTCTCAAGAAGAAATTATATGATTCAACAAACGTTAAAAAGTCATAAAACGATAAGGAATCGAATTTATATTATTGAAACAAAAAACGAAAACATAAAATTCAGAAAATAAACATATTAAAGAGCTAACAAACACAATCATTGTTTATGAAGGAACTGAACATATATGAATGAACTCAATAAAATGAAGGAACTTAGAAAACAATAACTCTCATTTTTTAAAACATGTACCTATTATATCTGATATCACATATTCAAGTCTTACTTTTCGAGCTTTCATGGTAGCAAGTTTTTCGCGAAGCACCAACTTTTATAAGAAATAAAATGTCCTAACAAATGCATAATAGAAAAGTTTCCTATATGGTGCAAACTTTTTGAAACTCACTGTTTAAAATATTGTTTAAAATTGTTTTTTTCGTTAACCAGCTGTCGTCCCCTTACGAACGGCAGCCCTCAAAAGTCGAAACTTGTGCGAGCCGAGGATTAAGGAGGTCTTGCCTTTTAACGTGCGATTCCTAGCACTTTCTCGGGTCATCAGATAAAAATCTGTAGTCTCTAAGGATTCGAACCTAGCCGACCAGCAGTCACTGGTTTCGAACGAGAAAGTCTCAACCACTGAGCTACATGACCCTTAAACTGTATAGAGTAAGTTAGTGAAGCTCTTGATGATGCTTACTTTTTTGGCGAAACGCGCATCGACTCAAATTGAATTGTTTTGGTGTATGGGTTTTGTACGTCTCTGAACACAAGCTATAATTAATGGAATTTCATCATTTGTTCTCCCCCATATATTTTTTTCCCAAATGCATTCATGTTTCATTGCTACGGAGTATGTAGATTCAAGGTTCCGAAAAAAAAAAAAAAAAAAATAGGAATGAGGAATGACCCTGTCTCCTCGATAGTCGTATTATTCAAATAGCCTGAAAACGTCTCCTCATTAATTATTAGCTTGTAGAAGACCCTCTCACAAAGCTCAAAAATCCCAAAAAGGTCGTGTGTCGACAGAAAGAAAATAGAAATCGAGCCACTGAATAAATAACCTTGCAGCCATTTTGATGAGCTTCCACATACACCGGGAGTATAGGATTATGCTTAGGATAGTTAATTATTAAAGTTTTCAAAAAGTAACGGAACGCCGTAATAAATAATGAATATGTTAATAATAATCTAACCTTTCGCGAATTTTCTATACTATAGATCATAGGAGTTTTGTCAGCTCAAACCGTATACAGAAATCCAACAGCTTCATTTGACAAAAAAAAAGTGTAAAAATTTTTCTAACCGCTATCCTGCTGCACCCCTACGAAAAACCCTCAAAAGTCGTTATAAGACTTGGGCGAGCTGAAAATGAAAAGGGTCTTACCTTTTAAGGTGCGTTCCCAAGCGCGCGTGTCGAGTGTCTGTCGAAACTCTTTATTTAAAGCTAAATGCTTTCGAAGATCATTTTATATTTTAATAGATATGTCAGGACCATATAACTTGGTGAGTAAATGAACAATGGAACAATTTTTTTTTGT
This sequence comes from Chrysolina haemoptera, assembly GCA_958298965.1. Lineage (NCBI taxonomy): Eukaryota > Metazoa > Arthropoda > Insecta > Coleoptera > Chrysomelidae > Chrysolina > Chrysolina haemoptera. The sequence continues at coordinate 27,244,604 of OY282592.1, read as the reverse complement.
GAAATAAGTATATTTAAATGGTTTGCCTATCTATAAAAACGGAATGATGTAAATTATTCAAGAAGTTAATTATCTCTAGTGTTCTAGTGGGATAACACCTTCATATGTACAATTTTAGCTTATTTTCTTTTTGTCGTTCTCTGTTCAATTCAATTTCTTCTCTCTTCAGTTTTCTTTCTCTTTTCTTGTATGTTCTTCTTCTTACTTTTGAAAATATTGTTTTTCCTTCTCATCAGAAACTACCGATGGCAAAGGTTATTTTATTAAACGCTTCTTAACGTTTTTTAGCTTAGTTTGGGGCAAAATGAATGAACCCCTGAAAGGAATTGGCATATCAACAAAGTAACAAATTACCAGCAGCTGACCCTAAATATTCCAATAGCTGAACCGTGGGTCAGGTATTGGAAGCACTACACATATATAATAGTGGTAATATTAATGGATAATGATCTTTAATATACAATCGAATAGTGCATAATTTTCAACGATTTCATGAAAACCCTATAGCTGACACAGGTGTCAGGCATTGGCTGAACCAATTTTGTTCACTAGCCAGTACCTGACACCCCATTTTACTAAAACAACAACTTGATATAATAGTAATCAGTATATATATACAATTGAATTGCGAAAAATAAGTCACTTACATTTTTAATACTCTATTTTCATTCAAGTAGTACCTTAATGATTAAATTTTTGTGGAAATCTAGTTTTACCACCCCAATCTTCAAGTCGGGAGATAAAGCAAACATACACAATTATAGGCCGATCACAATTCTGAGCGCAATCCCAAAATTCTTAGAGAGTCTGATCTGTGATCAAATGAAAACCCCACTAAACCAAGTTATTATACAAGAGCAGCACGGTTTGTACATGGGTAAATCAACAACTACAAATTTGCTAACAATAACACAATTTGTGTTGAGTGCCTCGGAACAGAAGCATCAAGTAGATGTAATTTACACAGATTTTTCCAAGGCATTCAACACAGTTAATCATACTGTCTTGCTTTAGAAATTAGAAGCGATAGGGTTTTATGGAAATTTACTGAACTGGTTCGCAAGCTATCTTCGAGACAGAAATCAGTATGTAAAAGTCAAGAGTTTCACATCGGAGGAGATTTACGTCACTTCAGGAGTACCACAGGTAAGCCATCTGGGCCCCTTCTTGTTCAATATATTCACCAATGATATTGAAGGAATAATTAAACATTAAACAAAATTTTTGCTGTTCGCAGACGATCTTAAAATCTTTAGCCATGTCAACAACGAACAAAATGTGAAAATGTTCAAAAGGACCTTACTTCCATTGTCAAATGGTGCACTGAAAATTACATGGAGTTGAATTTAAACAAATGCAATGTTATGTCTTTTTATCGATCACTTGAACATATTGAATTTGGGTATAATATTGAAGATGAACCTCTCACAAGGGCAAACTTTGTTCGGGATCTCGGTGTTTTTTTTGACACCAAGATTGATTTTCATCTCGACTTTGAGCAGGTTGTCAATAAGGCGACAAAAATGCTGGGCTTTGTGTGCAGGACCACAAGAGAATTCACTTGTGTTAATTCCATAAAAACTCTTTATTATTCTTTGGTTAGATCAATATTGGAGTATTGTTCATGTGTATGGTCACCAACATATGAAATCCATATAAATAATATAGAAAAAACTCAGAACAAATTTTTGAGATATTTAGCCTATAATTTGAATATACCTTCAACTCAAAACTCACTGAGAGAAGTTCGCAATACAACAACAATAGAAAAACTAAGCACTCGTAGAGTTTATGCAGACATAAGATTTCTGCATAAGATTTTGAACTATAATGCTGATGGTCCACATCTCCTGTCCTTAACTGGCCTACATGTTCCATCTAGAGTACACTCAGACTTTTGCAATTGATTTCCACAGATGCAATTCGAAATTCAAGTGGATTTTTTTAATATCTCCGAAAGTAGCTTGAAACGTAGATTTCCGTCGCTTCTTAATTTGTAATAAAAAAAAATCACATTATGTTCATTCGTATAGTTTTTAGGTTTAACCTTAGTTATAAGTATTCATGTATCTTATACCTTTATAAAAACATATTTTTTAATTGGGTGCTACCCGTAAATAACCCAGATAGCACTGGACGTCCAGAGGATGTCCATTTTATGTCCCATTTAGGTCCGAACGTCCCAGAACCTAATATGTACATCCTGGGGACGTACGACTCGGAACGTTTTTGGGACGTCCCCAGGACAAACTCAGACCAAATTCATATTACCGACTTACATTATTTTCGTGTCTTGTGCCTTTTTCAAAAATTTAAAACGTGTTTTGGTTTAATTTTCCGTCATAAATTTCATACATTTTCCACTGAGCTTATTTAACTCAGTGAGTTTCTCCAGTTGTCACCAGTATTAGAGGAATAGTCATTATATCGTTATTAATTTTGCATGGTTATTCTGTTTGCGCTAGGTTAGTCAGGTCAGGTTAGGTTTGCTAGTAATTCACGCATTTTCAATTCAATTTGCCTCATTCTTATCTTTTCGTTTAAACTTCCCGCCATTGCAGTGACCAGTCACAGAGCGCTTATTGCGTTGCTTTTATTGTCGTCTATATTTCAGTGAGTTCACAGTCTCGAGTCGTTGGGATGGCGACTTAAATCACACTCTTGTTAGTTTATTATTTCTCTTACAATTCTCCAATAATTTTTTCCAAAAATAGACTTGTATTTCAAACCTGTGACTGAGTGCATCGTGAAGTATGTCATTTGTGCCATTTGTGGTCCTGTGCTGTGTCGTATCTCTTGCCTTGTGATTTCCTAACCTAATTTATAAACATAATGTCTGGTTGTGGCGGAATTTGAAGTTATTTTTACAATCAAAAGAATACGATGAACTGAGAAAATATAATATCACGTATTTATTGCTGTCGTGAGCCGTGACTTCTATACAGTTCTATAGGAATTATGTTTTGTAATTGATGTAAATATTTGTGTCAGAATTCAAAATAATTTATAAATGTTTTTTCGAAAATCACTTTCCATCATTATCCTTTCACCTTTTCTAGTTGGTATGTCACTTTCTATTGACTAGGATCATGGGTTGTAGAAAACCTTGAAAATTGTTATCCTAAAAACATCCTTAGGATGTCCAAGGGATGTCCATGGAAGACCTTACAGGGACATATAATGGACGTCCCCAGAACGTTCCAATTAGTAACATCGGATGTCTCCAGGACATCCTAAAGACGTCGTATGTCCAGTAATGGACGTCTTCGGGACGTCTTGAATGTCTTAGATTTATGTCCTGTGGACGTACTGAGGACGTCTTTGTGTTATCTGGGAGATAAGTAAATAAATAAATATTTAAAAAACAGTCCTTCTGATTCCTTCAAATGGTTTATTCGTACTGCAGTGATCACCGAGTGTAAAACCCCCGAAGCGGAGCCGGACAGCGAATAGGATGAACGGCTGAAATACCAATCTCCCAACCACCGCTTTAAAGATTTCAATGGAATTAAACAAGAGAGCGTGTATAGGTAATATCATCATGCGGGATGTGGGGAAATTCACTCAATCTAAACCCGGAAACCGATTCCGGGCTCCCATGGGCGCCGTTCCCGGAGAAGTTTTATATACGTTCCGGTGTCGGCGCCGAATTGCGGCTCACTTTGCAATGCAAATGAAAAGCAAAAGATCGCAAATCGACAATAGTATGGGTTCCGCTCCAATTCTATATTTGCAAATGGGTTTTGAAATGAGCCCTGCTTGCTCTAACGATCCGAACGACACACGACGTGCTCGCAGCATGGACGACTTCCAACAAAGCGTAGTCTCGGATGTGCAATACAAAAATGTATTTATTTATATTTTCCCAAGTAATACGTATCGAAGTAGCTCCTGAAGGGATTTTAGTGTCGCAAACTGAACTGTCTTGGTACGAATCCACTATACACCCAGTTGAAGTTTTTGTCCTTGAATTGCGCTTTTATTGTACGGCCTTCAGACGGGTGAAGTGTTATCGAACTTCAGTCTTGATAGGGGCGAAATGAATGAGCAAAAGATGATACCCGCCACTAACTTTCCCAGCAACTCAGGTGGACATGAATTCAAAAACAAAAATAGGTTCCGTTATGAGCATAAGCATATGGGGTTAATTTTCCGGTGCACCACGAATTTATCGCCAGTTAAAATCCGAATCGACCCTGCTGGAACGGGACAACCCAAATCACATTCATAAGTGTGGACAGATGGATGTAGATATGTAGAGATCTTTGATTCCTTCTGTACCTGGATAATTTGGACCAGAATAATGCAATAGTCGTGTCCCTCATATATTGGAATATATGACGCACAGTACAATATTCATTATTTGCAATAGAATTATTCAATACCATACAGTTATTGCTGAGGCGGATTATAATATTCTTTAAATGATCCAACCAACTTGTTACACAGTACGACATAAATCAGGTATATCTATTGAAGAATTCGGCAATGAAAGTTTCTTAACTTTGTTTTTTCTGTCAGAAATCTCAAACTCGATCGAATTCGAGGAAACATTCTCGTTTTTATCTGCGACAGAATTACTATCGATAGTATTGTGAGCACTCGTGGAAAGAAATGAATCGAAATCGTTAGTGCTTTTGAAAATGATGGGAGTAACCAGAGAAGGACGCGGAGAAACAAAATCCAAAATCCAAAGTAATTTCAGTAGAAGAGATCCAGAAAATACATTGTAAATATCAATTTGACTTAAATGTATCCAAACTGAATCCGGAATGACAAGATAGGGGGAGAGCATAATTAAAGGAAAGAAACCAGGTTTTTCATAATTCTCATAACTATTAGGACCAGTAATTACATCATCTCCTGTAGAGAGGTAGAGAACCACAAGTACAGGTAGAATATGTTATAAGTAGGAGTTAGATTCCCAGGAACAAGGACAAGCAAAACTGATTTGAACTTATAAAATTGCCGACATTTCGGCGTTTATTGCCGCCTTCTTCAGGGCTATTATCTACTCATGCTGAAGGACGTAAATGCTACATAATATTATATTATATTACACGAACAAAAAATTAAATTCAAATGTTAACAGGGGGGGGGGGGCACTTTATGGATAGACTGAATACTTTACGAGAACTGAGATCAGGTACTTTTTAACCTACTAAAAATGGACAGTTAAGGATCAATCCCAATTAAAACTGTTAGTTATCTCGGTAACCAAGATTAAAATCCTGTTGAAACCCGGCTTCAAACCAAGACACTGACTAGATATCATGATCAATATTTGTGAGTGTTTATCAGCATATAAACATTTATGGGGCATATAAATCGACTTCCTGTGAAATTTTATTTGATCGTGGTTGAATCCGATTCAATTAAATCAATAAGTAGAAAACTTGGTCTTAACGATGGTTTGTCAGTTGAAGGAAACATTTTGACGATACTTGATTTCAATTTAATAAGAAAAAGAACATGAAACGGATTAAATGGGTTCCTACTCGGAAAAAAATAATTACTACCATAACCAGAATTTTAACCAGAATTCTAGTTATTAGAATAGGCACAACCAGATATATTGTTAATATAGCTATTTCTTTATTGTAAGCATAATATTTTAGTCACCTTAACCAAATTATAGTTTTGCATAATAATATAATACTCTCCTCTCATATTGTTATCATCACCAAATTCAATAGTTTGCCCAACAATATCACATTGTTTTCCTTACTGATTAATATTGTGAAACTAAGAAAATCATATTCAGCCTTAACCATATAATATTGTTATTCTGACTAGATAGTGCAGTTACTTCGACAACACAATGATGTTGTTTTGACAATATTACATTGATATATTTACAATTTTATCTCGTTATCTGGATTAGACCTCATAGCTAGTCTTATAAAAATATTGTCCTCAGTGGTAATACACGCGAATTAGAAATAAAAAACCGAGTTGTTTATATGAATTCAGTATTTTTCAGATAGAAAATAACATATAAATAACTTTTAAATAAAAAAAACATAAAACAAAACACAATTCTATCATATTACATGATTTGAGTAGATATCAAAACATATGCCATTTCATAAGATATTCAGGCTGAAAAAATTAAGATATTTATTTTCTATCGGACCTATAAACTAATATTGCAAAGGTCACTCACAAAAATTGCAAGTCAACGGTTCTGGGTCATTCAAAATTTTATCCACATTCGCTTGTTGTGGTTTTGGTGGAACTGGGACAATTCCTGATAAAAATATGAATATATGATAACCTTTAAAGTCTTCGAGATATCAACGAATCAAAATTTCGATTTATTCTATGAAAGTTCTTCGGATTTTTTAATAATAACCTTAAAGTTGAAGGCGTGGCAACTATGATACTTTCAGTTTCCGCTTCTAACATAAACAAGAGAGACGCACTACTCTGCGCCTCTCCTGCTACCCCACCCGACGCATTAACGGACCACGTGGCAATGCGACACACCGCACGTCCATATCCCTTCCTCGAGCGAGTCGAGGAGAAATTGTAATGCTCTCTCAACATATAGCCAGCTATTCTTTACGCTCTGACGAAACCACCATACCCAAATGAAAACTTTTCGATAATGATAATAATAATAATAATAGCTCTTTATTTTCCACAACATAAATGTCACAAAATAAATACATAAAAATCCAAAAAAATATTAATGGAAAAATGCCGAAGATCAGGTGCTCATGCATCATGTCTGAACACAATACACAAACCTCTGTTATGATTCTTAAGCAAAATACTGTATTACTTTGTTTCCCTAACAATGTTGCATCAGGAAGACAGGAAGAAACGTAGTAGTAACTTCAAACCCGGTTACATTATGTGTGATAGGTGGATGACAAATGAAAAAAAAATCTTAGAAATCAGGTGATACAGGAATCGATGTGCAATCACATGGAATGTACTGGGTGTTCTTCAATCTATCTATATACATTTTATTTCGACTTTTATGGCGAAAACTCGATTTCAGTGTGGAAATTCCGACTTTTTACTCGAAATTTCGTATTTATTGTCGAATATTCTACTTTCGTCTCGAAGTTTCGATTTTTTCTCTATATTGGACTTTTCTCTAATTAAGTCGGATTCCTGAAAAAAAACCCATAACCTTCCTGTGCTTTCGCAAGTTTTGGACCTCAGCGGCTCAGCATATAGCGAGTCAAACGAATGTAAAAAAAAGCCGACCCGACCAACATTAGCAACCTGTAATTGACCGTAACTTTTACAGTCAGTCTGGCTTCAAATCTTCTGCAAGCTCGTTTAACTATCTATTCACTGTATAGCGTTAAAGATCCTTCATTTATGTCCACTTGGGTGGAATACAAGAGAATAGCTCTTAATTTGGAAATGCGCTAACTCACCCTTTCACCAATAGAAGACCAAGTGGTGAAGTTCACTGGGCTCGAATGAAACATTGCCCAGCTTTTAATTAAGAACACACTGCCTTGGAATCACATGAGTGACTCGTTTCACAATGCGATGCTTGCTGATTTAAAGTCGCCCAGGTTTTTCTTCTACCGCAGTGACCGAACTAACACTATATACTGGACGCTTTTGTTTCCGTTGACTGAAGGGTATGACAATGATTTTTGTTCGAAAATATGAATAGAATATTCATAAAATCTGTTGTGGAATCACCATTTATACATACAATTTATTATCTCACACTGTCAATCCCATTACTATGCGGACGACACACAAATTCTTCAGCTTCGAAAAAATGAATGATGGGTGGCTTAGCCATAAATAAGGATCTCAATAATTTATCTAGGGCATCAAAGGACCACTGTTTGAGTATAAATCCTACGAAATCCAAATTGCTAATTTTTGGTAATAAAAAATGCAGAAGTGAATACAAAGATCAGATAAATATTTCAATCGATTCTGCGAAAAATTTGGGATTTATTATAGACAGTGAGTTAAGATTCAGTGAGCATATGACGAAAACTATTAATTAATTTGAAGCTTATTACACTATCAAGTCGATTTATAACTTTTCAAAATTATACCCTAATATATGTTTATTGCAACTTTCAGCCTTAATATGAAGGTAGATTTGATATGTAATATTTAATAGCGCCGGATGAGTAAATGAGAATATATAGAACTAATTATTTTGAGTTTGAATTATTGCCACACCTTCACCTTCTCTTTCACTTAAAGTACTTCATTAGGCTAGTTATTTCCTTTTTTTCTGTAATCTTTTCACATTTTTAAAGATTTACTATTTTGCTAAGTATTGTTTTTGTGAAAATTGGTTTGCTAAATTTTTTAGTTTCTGAGAAAAAATGCCAGTATGAATAAAGACATTATTATTATTACCTGCGGCTGAAAGACAAACTTTAGTCGCTATTTTCCATCGTTCAAGATAAACTCTGGGGAGGTATTCATGCTGAAAAGGGAAACATTTTCCATAAAAATTGAAAAATGAAAAATTCAATTTATTTGTAGTATCTATCAGAAAACAACTACTTTCCCGGCTAAATCCACGCTGGACATTGAACTACATCTGATAGATATTGTGAAAATACTCTTGATAGATTTTGTGAAAAGAAAAAATCTGAAAGTGAAAATTCTCAATGTCCAGCGTGGCTTTAGCCTGGGAAGTAGTTGTTTTCTGTTAGATAATACAAATAAATCACATTTTTCATTTTTCAATTTTCATGGAGAATGTTCCCCGTTTCGGTATGACAATCTTAGCAAATGAGTAGTTTATGGAGTTTTGTTAAACATGTAAAAATACATGTAAAAGTTTAAAAAGGAACTAAAAATAATATTACAGGAATCAAAAAAATTAGAGGTTTCTTATGTCCATTGTTTCCAAAGCTATATGTCAGAGTCGAGCAGGGTATCAATGCTCATTCTGTAAATATTACAAATAATATCAAAAACAAAATGCAGAAAACGGATAAATACGTTAATCTGAGCTTTGGGAAAGTTGACTGCGGGATACCAGACAACACTTTGAGTACCACATCGTCTTAAGAGCTAGAATCAACTTGATAGAATTGATAGAAACTGATGGACCAGTCCTTCCATCTGTGAAACTCTTCCTGTTTGTGAAACATCAACATTTTTTAAAAAATAGAGACTGGAAAATTTGCATGTCCAATATACTACACCTCTCAACAAAATGCACATTTTTTGTGTAAGTTGAGAGCCCACAATATTATAATTATTTCAATATTATTAAAACACTATTTCTATATATTTAACGGTTGTTGCTAGGCGACAAATTTTTTTTCCTATCTTGAATATCAACAGAGTCATTGAAGGAGGGTATGATTTTGATTGGGAAATTTAGACTATTCCTCAAAAAATATTTAAATTCTTCCAAATGCTTAAAAATAAGTAATGTAGTAGTACATTTAAATTTCTATAATATGTTCTTATCAGTTATTTTCAAAAAACATTGCTTTTGAATTATTTCAATAACTAATTGTCAAAACTGTCATTTTCCATTTATTGTACATTGAAACCCAGGATAAATACATATAGCTTGGGAGCTAGATATGAAGAAAATACAAGAGATCAAAATGTTGTATTTTCAGTTGCCTAATCTTGAAAAATAAAATCCTACAATAAAAAGTCAGTGGCGTACTTTTTTTACAATATTTTTGGCTGTGGTCCCCACTGAGACGCCACTCGCCCGAATTACTTGTCTAGTTGGGGCTTGATAAGCGCCTTATCACTGATAACTGTACCTTTCAACCAAATCGGTTTGAGGATATTCATGATATTTTATAAATATTGTTTTTTTTAAACTTCAATGCCCTGTATCTCAGAAACGAAGCAACTCCGGACTAGGAACTTTTGATTCCTAAAACGACCTAACAAATCACCCTGTGAAGTTTCGTACCGTAGTTGGGAAACACCCTGTATTTGACATTTTCCCACTACCCTGAGGGCTGACGCTTGTTTTCATGGTTGGCTATATCTAGACTATTGCCTACACACAAAATTTTGCGACGTGAAATCACTTTTCGATTTCTTTATTTTTACATGTTTGACACTTTCTCACAACCTGGTCCACCACTAGTCTGAGGGCTGACGCTTGTTTTCATGACTAGCAATATCTAGACTATCGCCTACACACAAAATATTGCGACCTAAAATTACTTTTCGATTTCTTTATTTTCACATATTTGACACTTTCTCACAACCTGGTCCACCACTAGTCTGAGGGCTGACACTTGTTTTCATGACTAGCAATATCTAGACTATCGCCTACACACAAAATATTGCGACCTAAAATTACTTTTCGATTTCTTTATTTTCACATATTTGACACTTTCTCACAACCTGGTCCACCACTAGTCTGAGGGCTGACGCTTGTTTTCATGGCTAGCAATATCTAGACTATTGTCTACACACAAAACTTTGCGACCTGAAATCACTTTTCGATTTCTTTATTTTTACATGTTTGACACTCACAATCTGGTCCACCACTAGTCTGAGGGCTGACGCTTGTTTTCATGGCTAGCAATATCTAGACTTTTGACAAAACTTTGCGACCTGAAATCACTTTTCGATTTCTTTATTTTTACATGTTTGACACTTTCTCACAACCTGGTCCACCACTAGTCTGAGGGCTCACGCTTGTTTTCATGGCTAGCAATATCTAGACTATTGTCTACGCACAAAACTTTGCGACCTGAAACACTTTTCGATTTCTTTATTTTTACATGTTTGACACTCACAATCTGGTCCACCACTAGTCTGAGGGCTGACGCTTGTTTTCATGGCTAGCAATATCTAGACTTTTGTCTATACACAAAACTTTGCGACCTGAAATCACTTTTCGATTTCTTTATTTTTACATGTTTGACACTTTCTCACAACCTGGTCCACCACTAGTCTGAGGGCTCACGCTTGTTTTCATGGCTAGCAATATCTAGACTATTGTCGACACACAAAACTTTGCGATCTGAAATCACTTTTCGATTTCTTCATTTTTACATGTTTGACACTTTCTCACAACCTGGTCCACCACTAGTCTGAGGGCTCACGCTTGTTTTCATGGCTAGCAATATCTAGACTATTGTCTACACACAAAACTTTGCGACCTGAAATCACTTTTCGATTTCTTTATTTTTACATGTTTGACACTTTCTCACAACCTGATCCACCACCAGTCTAAGGGCTGACGCTTGTTTTCATGGCTAGCAATATCTAGACTAGTGCCTACACACAAAATTTTGAGACCTGAAATCACTATCCAAAATGCAACGCTGCCTCCCGAGATAATAAGCTTTTTTGCCAAATTTTATCATTTTTTACCTTCACAAATCTGCTGTTGTAACTCATTTGAGAATGGTTTGGAAGTTGAAATTTCAGATCAAGTGAATTTTTTTTTCAGTTCATTGAAAACCAGTTACTCTTTATGTTATGGACTGTTTTCACCTGACTAATGAACAAAAAATACAATACTAGCCAGTTTTGTATCGTATGGATTTGGGAAAAAAATGTTTCCGTGAAGGCGAGGAATCTATAGGGAGTAACACGTTGTCATTCGAGCCACACCAACGTGTCCAACTGACCGCCATTCTATCTAATTACGTTGAAATTTCCAATGAAAATCTTGTCACGGAAATGGAATAAAACAATATATTTCACTTTCCAATGGCACTGTTAATTTAAAAGTGTCTTTTCCCAACAAGGGGGTGCCTTTCATTCTGTCGCCTCCTGAGGATTGCATGGGAATACGACCCTTTCGTAATTACATCTATACGATTTGATCTTCACTGAATTAATTGGGACTATTAGTGAAGTTATTTAATTGAGTGGTAGAGAGTCATGAATATCTGTCTGCAATTGTCACCTAGAATTGAAGAATGAATAAAAACTTAAACTAATTAAGAGAGCTATTACAGTGCAAGCCCAAACCTTAAAAAATTAAACTCCAGTAATTTATTGGCGAACGGAAAACAAGAATAATAAAATTAAGAAAAATTTAATGTACAATGTTTTCATAACGGACTAAAAAGTAGAGAATAGTTTCTTTCATTTTTATGAAGGATATATATTACAACAACTTACAGTTGATGACCTGACTGCCAAACGCAGTTTGCCACAGGGACACAGGATATCTATCAACAATAAATGCATAAAAAAATAAAAATTGAATAATGGGGTATAAAACAAAGCTAACAAAAGTTATTATTTAAATGATTATTCAGGATAGCCACCGAGTCCTTGATTACTGAAATAACTATTTTCTCCATTAACGATTTGGGCAGTTTAAAATGTTTCGTAAAATCAATAAAGAACTGTGGAATTGTTCCTCGAGCCCCAATCATTAATCCTATCACTTCGACTTTACTTAAGCCATATTTGTCTTTGAAGTAGGGAATTGTAGGATCATAAATTCGTTTCTTTTCCATATCAACTTCTTCAGGTTGTGTATCAGACAATTCGTAACGTATAGTTGGATCAAGGATATATCCTTCCTTCTTTCCCCGATTTATTGCAATGATATCAACCCTTCGGGTCGAACCATGAATTGCTACACAGCTGACCTCCTCGTAAACTTCCATCTTGATTTTCCTCAATCCGTCTGCAATAAGTGTTCTTACACGGTGATGTCTCGCATTCCGGAGCAAGCAACCCTTTCTACACTATTCAAGAACGTGTGATAAAGTTTCAGTCTCATTGCAATCAGGTGATCTACAATGGCGTCCATTGATACTCCTTCTAGGAATTTCTCTAACCGGTGCAACATCCGTGCTCATTTTCACTGCATTAATCCACTCTGATAATGACAGACCCTCCCTCCTATAAATCCATCTATTTCCGTTGGAATATTGTTTATACAATGATATTCCTTTTCCTTTTAATTTGAGTTTACTCCAGTTTTCAAATTCACGTTCTCATAGTAGGTTACGGAAATATCTTGTATTTTTCTTTCCATTGCGGTTGATTTCTATAGAGCCCATCATAGTTTTTTCGTTCACATTACATTTTTTAAACAGGTTTCAATTTCTTTGGTTAAATTTCGAATATGTGGTAAATAAACATTTCTAGTATTGAGCAGAATACAACATATATTAAATTGTTGTAAAAAGGCTTCCCAAGTTGAATCTGGTAGATTCATTATCTCTTTCACAGCAATTCTAACTAGTTTGTCAACGTCTTCCAAAAGTTTTTGTGTTAATTTGGTCATTGGGGCAGTTTGTAAGGGAAAAACAAGCGTTGGCCAAATATATTGGTTTAGTATATTCAATTTTTGTTCAGGGTTCAGCAGGGAGCTTGAAGTGAGTTTTGGAAGGCTTGTGTTGAGAGTAGTAATTGTAGTAGATTCATCAAACGTTAATTGTTTATCAAAGGTCATTCCAAGGTACTTGATACTCTCTGAATTTTTCAATCCACAAATTGTTGTATTCGCGTCAATTCGCAATTGTCTCCTGAAGTACCTCATTTTTAATGATTATGGTTTTGACTTGTCAGGGTTGATGAAAAGGTTTGTTTGTGCAAAAAGATTCTTAGCCATTTTTAGAAGAATAACAGCTGAGCCAATGGAATTAGCAATCAAAACAGTATCGTATTGAATAAAGATAGAGAAAGTGGAGCACCCTGAAAAACTCCACATTTCATTTCAATTTTCTCTGATTGATTTCCATTTGCATGGATTCGTATTGAATTACCTATCTGAAGACTTATTATAGCTTCACGGAGACTAGTTGGTAATAGTAACGATTGTAATGTCCTGATGATATGTTGATGTCCAATGGAATCAAAAGCTTTCGTAATATTCCATATTTCTAGCTTTTTCTAAATTATCCTGAAAACTTATACTTGGCAACTTTTGATATCTATTAAATACCTGTACGATTGGAAACGAAAAACATGGGGCGCATGCAGCAGATAATAGAGCACTGTCAGCTGACGTCACAACATGGCGGTCATGGGGGGACAAACAAAGCATTTGACATTTGATGAATTAATTATAACAATGATGCAAATGACTTTTTCCTAGGAAATCACTTTTCGCAGAAAATTGACCAGAAAGAGTTACGTAGCCTTATGCAAAATGGGTTTGCTTTGGTTAAGTTTGGTTTGTTTGTCCCCCTATGACATTATTCCGCAACTGTCATATTACGTAACTGACAGTGCTCTATTACTGCATTAATAGCTCAAGTAATAATTTTATTGCACCGCAAATGATGTGAACCGATAATTAGGTTCTTTTATTGATTGCTACTCTCTACACTCTTTATAGTTATGTATTGCATGTATTTTAAAAGGTATACTTGGCAACTTATAAAATTCAATTTTCAATTAATAACAGAAATACGGTTCGTCATATCGATTTCAAACAAGGATAGGCTTCTATAGGAAGTTTGATTCTATGTACGTGCTTTAATGGAAGTTCAATCCACTTTTTCCCAAAAATGTCCCGAAAATGCAGTTATTTTGAAGCAACTTTTTGGGTAGATGAACAAATAATTTAAAAAACGTACGTTTTTACCTTTCTTTTGATACCAAATTAATATCGATTGGATAAAGATGCGACTTTTAATGCGGCTTTTAATAGCCTTCCCCCCCCTGTTGAATTTTGAACGTTTCGACGTTTCGAGGGTTTCGCCAATACTACTTTTTTAAATAAAAAATATGATGATTGCTCGACAGGGGGCGCGGGGGGGCCATCAACTCACAAATTTTTAAATTGCATAGGGGATCAAGTGTCATATCGTTGAAAAGATAATTGAATTTTTTTTACAACCATCGAAATATTTTTGAATTTTGTTCATATTTTTTTTCCAATTTCGATTTTTATGCTTTTCGAAATTTTTAAGTTAATGTGCCTCCAGCGCCATCTGTCGAGTAATTGTAATGTTTGTTTCCTCAAAAAGTAGTATCGGTAATACCCTTCCAAAAATTTTTGGTTTCATTGTTCCACATCAAACCGTTCAAATTTATCGAGGTGTGAGTAGTATTCAGATCCGCATTTATATTTGGTATTTTGAATTTGAATTGTAAAAAAAAATTAGATGGTTGTAAAGAGAATGCAATTTCCTTTTCAACGATGTGACACTTGACCCACCATGCCATTTAAAAATTTTGAGTTGATGTTGTCGGGCAATCACCATTTTTTTTATTTCAAAAAGTAATATTGGTAAAACCCTCGAAACAGTTTTTTTTCATGTTTCTACATCGAACCGTTCAAAAGTTAACAGGGGGGACTATTAAAAGCCGCACTGTATAATCAAACGTCTCTAAAAGCCTGTCCTTGTTTGAAACCGATACGACGAACTGTTGTTACCCTAAAAAGCATCCCAAATATAGTGAGCTTTTGGGTGAAAACTATTCAAATATTCATTCTGTTGCTCCTAACAACGAACGTGTCATCTACATACCTAAACTAGAAAAAGACCGAAGCACAAGCTCTGCTTTCGAGGGGTGTCCTCAGAAAACCTGAGAGATTCGTAAAAACAAATTTCACAATGAAAAATCTACCAAAATTCTGGCACTAATACAAAGCCATGCCAACCAAATCGAGCGGGAAGTTCACGCGAACTCATAATCGCAGAAAGAACGCGCCAAAACAGCATTACAAATGACGAACCAGAAACGAGACGTTCAGTTTCAGTTGATACGTCAGAAAGAGTACTTCGACGACGCCACTGAAGATGACTGCAGTAGTTGCAGTTGAAACGTTTGTAGATTTTAATCAAAGAATATCGCGGCAAAACCCGAAAGACAACTAGAACATTGACTGATGAATGCTTTTTCCACATGAAGAAAGAACTCTTTGAATTGGCACCTACGCTTGTTTTTCAGCTTTTACCTGAAGGTGATTTTGAAAATAAACATTAGAAACGTCACCGCCGTAAAGTTGTAAGTTTTCAGGATAATTTAAAAAAAGCTAGAAATTTGAATGTGGTTTCATCCTTCATAAGGATCAAAGAAATTATTTAATACTTTTTAGTTCGTTATAGAAACATGGTACATTAAAAAATTATTTATTGTTATTATTATAAATATTATGAAATTCTTGTATTGTCATCGTTTCTGGAAATATTAGATTATTCGGAGGATTGGTATAGGGTGAAAGTTGAATTTGAAATTCTCATTATTATTATCATTATTACAACAACATTGTGAAACTATTGTAATTTTGTCTGTCTTTGATATGTGTGTCAAATTTCAGATTATTCAGATGTTTGGAAGCGGGTGAAAATAGAATTTGAAAATTGACATCATTAATATTATTATTATTAGTGAAATCGCGGTTTTTCAGTGAAGACGCTTATATGGGTGAACTTAAAAAGCAAAACCTTATCTGAATCCAAAATTTCATCCAGATCGTTGAAGCCGTTTTCGAGATCCAAAATTTCACATTATTATTATTATTATTATTAGTGAAATCTATTTTTTCACCGACTTTGGATTCAAAATTGGTCACCACGAAAAGCCCTTTTCTTTTAACGGGATAATATAGCTTATGTTCACCCTGAGAGTACATTCTAAATATTGGTTCACCTCTTGGTAATGTTAGTATAGATATTAGTATTTAAGAAATCCATATAAGTAGGATGTTTTTACTGAATAAAACTCACTTCACTTGAGAAAGCTAGTGTTAGCGAAATATATCGTGGTGTTAAATAAAGTTTGTGGATATCGAATCATCTCCTGTATTGTTTATGCAATATACATATAAAACTCAATAATTCAAAAATACTGGAGTTAAGTTCGATAACAATAGCCCAACCACAGTCAAAGATAAGTACTTACATTTTACGAAGAGCAATTTAAAACTGGTTGATTTTAAAAGGATTCATGTGGGTAATTGAAAACAAACTATTCGTGCAGATGTTAATTTATGAACTGATAAAGATAGAAATTTGCACCAGGAGTTAATGGATAATAATTTAACGCCCTGTATTTCTGACATGACTTCAGTTTAGTTTCAGTTATTCCAATTATCAAAGTATTTCAGTAATTTCACTATCTCTTTGCTTTTGGAAGCAATAAATTATCTAAAACAATAATTTCGGAAAATCATCCCACAGTCAATGATAAAATTATAGCAGTGACATTTCTCTAGGCTTTACTTTTATTACACAATATACGTTCAATAAAAATTAATCTAACCTCTGTATATTAAGTTGACACAATCGATCACAAAACAGTACAACGAATTTTTATTTATTTTATGATAGGAATACCATAAAACATAACAGTTCTCAAATAGAAAGCAATAAAAGGGTCATTTAATTACTAGCGTGAATGTGTAACGGCAATAAATCAATTTAAAAACGATTAATAATCACGAATAAATAAAACTGAGTTTGTATTACTGTAATTGGAAAAGAAATTGAGACATTATTTCAGTTTTCGACGTTGATCACAGTAATAACGACTTGTGACGGTAGGAAACCCTTCTGGAATAAAAGAAAAACGTGAAACAAATCGAGCCAATAATGGTGATTGAAACAGTCCTTTGAGTATATTTCCTTCTGTTCATAGGTAGCAGCAAATTCAGGTTTGCATCGTACCTATCACCAAAAACGAAGATTTGTAAAACCTGAAAAATTACAGATCAACATATCTCAATGTGTGCTATATACAGTGTGACCCATTTAAGATGGAAGCACCCTTCTAAAACTTACATTTTTCAACCGATTAGAATGATTTTTTTTTCGTTAGGTAGACATTCAAAAAGTCCACCAGGATACCTAATTTCATGAATAAATATCCATTTCCAGGGCCAACTTATCTTATATTTCAAGGTAAAAAATTAAAAAAATTACTATATAAATTACTTATAAAAAATCTGACTACACCACTGGATTCCCGACATTTTCAAATGGTTCACATGTGAATTACGTTGAAATGCGTCAATCAACAAAAAAGTTATAAGGAAATGAAATTTGAAAAATATGCTGTTTAATCAAAACTTTGACTACACAACCGGATTAAGGGAGTCTCGAAATACCACCAACTATAATTTCATTGAAATTTGTTGATAAATAAAAATTATAAGATAAAATGACATTTTCGTGAAATTCCATTTACATATTTCTGAAATTTTATTATCTTATGATTTTTTTATTTATGAACAGATCTCGATGAAATTTTGACCAGTGATATATTGACCTCCTGAATACAGTGGAGTATTCCGAATTTCGATAAAAGTTCTGAAATTGAATTGGTGGGTTGATTTAATTGGGTGGATTAGCCTTCGCTGAGATTTAGCAATATCTAATCATGAGACCAATACCAAGTAGTACACTCATATTGGGACAATACTGATACAATATTGGCAAAATATTCAAATAACAATATCGATTTTATTGTATATTATACATATGATATTGATGAAATACTATGGAAGCAATATTGGCCTCGAAGCATCTAGAGGTACAATATCACCTGGTAAAATATTCAAAGTGAATATGTTGCCTTGGAAACATTGGTTATTTCCAAAAAATATCGAAGAAATCGGAACTTCTATAATTATACTTCTCTTTCAATAAACCACTGAGTAAATTATCTTGTGAGGTAGCCGAGTGGTTAGGATCACCGCTGTCAAGTCATTTTAGCTGCCGGTCGTAGGTTCAAAGCCGCGCGATCGTAGAATATTTTTTCCGGTGGCCCGAGAAAGTGCTCGTTAATCCTTGGCTTGCACAAGTTTCGAGTTTTGAGGGAAACGACAGCCGGTAAACAAAAAAAAACAAAAAAAAAACAAATTGTGAGAAGCCTTATTCAATATATTACCTTCGGATTTGGCTGACGTTGCGATTTTTCCGATTTAATTTTCGCGGGTTTTCACATATTTTCGATGAGGGGTAGAGTCTGAGTAGACCAATATTTTTGGGTGTTGTAATTTTTTTATTTCTATGTGTTTTCCATGTAGCGTTCGGGGAGAATAGGGAGTAAAATTTTTTGAAATTCAATTATTCGACGATCCGAAGGCGTAGAACGGACATGCGATATTTTAAAATTAATTTATAGTCACAACTACAACTCGAAATTAGCCTAATTAGTGTTAATTTCGTGTTCCAACTCGGAATTAGCTTAATTTCGAAATGAGCTTAAATCCTAGTTCTTTCTCGATATCAAGAAAAAAAAATGCATTTTTGTTATCCGATAATTCCGTGTTGCAACTCGAAATTAGCACTAATTTCGAGTTATAACTCGAAATTTAGGAAACAATATCGCATGTGCGTTCTACGCCTTCGTAGGATTCAACCATTCTGAGACAAGGACCGAGATTAATTTCAAATTGTGAGCTCTTATGCATAGCTCCATCTGAAAATCGATTATTGTTCTTTCCACAAGAGATTCGCCTATCTCACAAATTTTCACCTGAATTTTATGTTAAAATTGTAACTTTTGTCAATATACAAAGCAGTACGAAATTATGTCATCAATTTTAGCTTCAGAATTATTCATCGTCAATTTGAATCAGATAAATGATAATTACCATTGTATCTGCGCCTAATAACTATTCTAGCCATCGTTCCAGTTCAATTGGATTGAAAAGGATTTTGATATGCTATAATAGTGAATTCTTCAACGAGTGTATAATGATAGCTATTATTCTCGAGGATAAAAATTCTGAAACGAGCCGTAGACTACACAGTTACTTACAAAATGTGTGCATGACATATGACTAAACAAACTCTGTTTGACCATAAACGGAGATTGTGTAGAATGTTCAGAGAAATATTATTCGAAAAACCTTTGTTGCAAGAAGATTTTATCAGAAGCTAAAGTTAAAATTAAGAAAGAAAACAGTCAATCTGACATTCGCGGATGCCAAGCTGTGACAAGTCCAATGAAGCAAAGCCTTCTTGGGAAATTTGTTTGGTACATTTGCTGTTTTGCCATTGGTCTAAACCTCTCAGTTACCGTGGATTCTAAAAATTCTGAACCTGTGATTGGCCGAGTGCAGTTGAATAATGAGTTACGATCCACGGTGTCTTGAAATCATCTTCATACTTTAACTATAATATTCAATATGTAATCAATGTAAAATACAATAGTCGTAGAGAAATTAGGTTTATGTGTTCTTATCATATCATTGCGTTCCTTGTTGCTCGCGTAGATTTCTGTCCATACACCAGATAAAAAGTTTCTGATACCGTATACGCGGCCGTGGTGAATAGATTTTTGTATGGCACCACTCAGTTTCAAATCTAATCTAACCGTACCTAACCAGTGACCTGAGAAAGTAATCTAGAATTCATCTTCGATTCTCCATTAGTCGTCATGATGTCTGAGAATTTTTAATAATATAAAAATATTGCTAGAGATAATATGAAAATCTTGATAGAGATAATATGACAAAACTCTCACAACCAGTGCAAAAATATAAATTTTACAATTTCATTTTATGGCGATGTAGGTGGCGAATGCGCTGGCAGCAGATTTAAACATAAATTAACAATTAACCAATAAAACATTTTGTAGTGGACCGAACTCTGACTTCAAACCATTCCCGAAAAATTCATCAGAATTAATCCAGCCGTTTAGGAGGAGTTCAGGCTGTATAGATGCATAGAAGATTTTTATATACGTATAAAAATGGTCACAACAAATATATTTTTCTACATTCATGCAAAAATCAAAACTTTATTGAACTATATTTAGTGAAAAAAGAAGTTCTCTATTGCACTAGTGCAATAAAGTTTTTATTGCACTCATCTGTCATTCAACTTCAACGTGCTGTCATCATGACAAACATAAATGTTCAAACCCACTACATATTTAGCAGATATTCTGTGAGATTGGCAATACGTTTTAAACAGTTACATATATTATTTTGTATTGATGTTAGCAGCCAGAGCTAAACAAACAATGCCTTCCCGAGAAAAACTCCATAATCAAAACTGAACCGCTTTGTTCGAAACCGTCTACCTATATTATGCAAACTGTCTGTACTATGACCACACCTCGTGAAAACATACTATGATTTTGATTTTTATAATGCAACTGTGGTCAAAATTATTTCTGACAATTACAAAATTGAAAGTTTTAAAATGAGTATTATTAATGGAAAATAGATGATAGTGATTTGTTTCAATGCAAATCGATAGTAATAATCAATTATTTCAGTTGCGCTTTTCATTTTCGAACACCTAGTGCCGTACCTAAATAAATCATTTTTTGCTTTTTGCATGAACCTAGAAAAAATATTGTATGCAACTCGTGCAATAAACACTTACTTTTTGCAGTTGTTGCATAAATAACTATTATTTAACACACTAAGGGGAATTATAATAAGTGAAAAAATAATTAGTAGGCTGGATCCAGGTTCCAGGGGTTCATCCAGACCCACCCTTGTGGGGGCCATAAACATAAACATAACAGAAAAATATTCTTTTCCATAATAATTGGACGAAATTATTCTTTCCAATTGACTTCCTATCCCAACCGAACACATTCGTTGTATAAATTAGCTACTGATTTGCAATCAATTACAGATTATCCACGCATTACTGAAATTGAAGTGCACTTTCCATTTTCCAAATGAATTGCATAATATCATAAAGGGTTAGTGTAAACACATCGCGTGTTTATTGCATACATGATGTGGGAAGAGATAAGGGTCTTAAATATTACTCGAGGTCAGATTAGGGTAGTACATTGTGTATTTATGGGGTTAATATTTTCACGTTGTGTATCTCATGCTCACCAATGATACAATCCACTTCAACATTTCCTGCGGTTATCGTTGTGTCAATAGTAGGTACATTGAATATTTCCTTCAATAAAATATTCCATAAACGTGATTTCAAGCTATTATGAAATTAGTAAGGAGTAAATGAAAATTTAATAATTTGATGACAAAAAATTACTCTTCCAAAAATCCAGTCCGAAAAAAAATTACTTGGACACTCTGTAATTATTGTTATAGTTTATCATAATCTATAACAATAATAATGATTTGGGTTTACCTTGATGGAAATTTACTTCAGGAAATTACTTTGGCAATTATTATTTAGCAATGTTAGTAGTTTCAATAGACTGATTATAACAATACCGACACAATTTGATTTCGTCCATTGATCACACATTATAAAATTCTAGAGATGAAAGTTCTCATTTATTTAGGTGAGTTTTCGATTTATTATTATTCAAATAAATATTATTTCACAGCATGAATATTTTTTCGTTATTTTAATCGATTTTTTAAAATGATTTTTACCATGAAAAAATATGTAGATTATGTGAGTAGAAAAAAATATCATCAAAATCAATGTTCATCCCAGATATTCATAAAAGTGACGTGCCACGATTTTTGTTCGATCTAAACTCCGAAAATACTTAACGGATAATGAAATTTTGACTTGAAAGAAAGGATAGTTTTCCTCGATTGATGACCACAGGTTTATATTGCAAATTGAATGTATTTTTATTATTAGTAAAATGATCTTTTTTCAGAAAATACGCCTATATAGATGAACTTAAGTATCTGAGTATTAAATTTGATCCAAAAAGTTGAAGCCGTTGTCGAGATCCAAAAATTCACATTATTATTATTATTATTTGTAAAATCGCCTTTTTGTAAAACAGTCGCCTATATAGATGAACTTAAAACGAAAAACTTTATCTAAATACAAAGTTTGATCCAAATCATTAGAGCCGTTTCAGAGATCCAAAAATTCATATCATTATTATTAATATTATGAGTAAAAACTCTTTTTATTATCGAACAGAAAACGGCAAGGAATCAAACGAAATAACACACAAACTGATTTCACAGAAGTCACATGTGTCAGACTGACAGTTTTAGTTGAGCAACTTACAAATGAAATTTAACTAGTTTTCATTGCTATCGAACGCATTTCATTGGGAATTTTAACGTTGTTATGTCGGATATACAAAATTACCGAAAATGATGTCATTCTTTTCTTAAAGTGAATATCCTATAACATACCATAGTGTCAGCTTTGTAAATACCTATAGGAGAAATAAGTAGAATCGAAATTTTCGTCACAGTTAGATTGAAGGACTTACGTGAAGGTAGCGCCCGGAGCTAGAGCCCAAACCCAGTGCCCACCCCCCCACCACCAAGTCCAGTTCGCACTAGATAAATGAATCAGCTCCTGATTCTCCAGATCTCGAATTTTTTAGAAACGAATGAATTTACTCACTTTTCGTGAATCAAATCAGTCAGGAGTCAACACTCTACTTGATTTTTCCACAGTATCAGTATCACATTGAAAATATCCCTCCTCTCTAAAAATAATTATTTTTTTTTATCAGCGAAGTTGTCATGGAGTTTAGTCGGAAATCAACCCTCCATTTGAGAACTACCAACTCTCTGAATTTGGTTTTCCTCAAATAAGTCCTTCATAGTAAAAAATACCCCTTCTATCGAAAAAAAAAAATTTAAAAAAATAGGGGTGTGTCGTGGATTTTGGTTAGTCAGAAATCAAGTTTCTATTTGACAACTACCAACCCACGAAATTTCGTTTTCCTCAAATAAGTTATTCATATAAAATATACCCCTAACATAAAAAAAAACATTATTTAAAAAAAGAGGGAAGTTGTCGCGGATTTTGGTTAGTCAGAAATCATCCCTGTATTTGAGAACATTTCGCTTTCTTCAAATAAGTCCTTCCTAGTAATAAATACTACCTTTCCTCAAAAAAAAAAACATAAAAAAAACAGGGAAGTCGTCGCGGCTTTTTGTAAGTTAGAAATCAACCCTTTATTTTCACTGTGATACCGATATTTTGAAAAAACCAAATTCACCAGATTGGTAAGTAATGTGTTGACTCCTGACTGATTTTATTCATGAAAAGTGTGTAAATTCATTCGTTTTTATAAAATTGAAAGCGTTAGTGCCAGCGCCGATTTATTTCTCTAGTGTGAACTGGAGTTGGTGGTGGGGGGTGGTGGGGGGTAGTGGCTAGCTCGGAGCGCTACCTTCACGTTAGTTAAAGTTTCGTGTAATAAAACAGGTAGAATGTAGGTATTTCTTTATACCTATATTAGCAGGTGAATGCTGTTCTTTGACATTATTTATCTTTTATTGTTAACCTCAGGAGTAAGGTATCTAAACTTCTACAAATAGTAGAAATGCATTACAATCCCAAAACTGATAAGACGAGTCCGCAGGACGAGTTGTTTTTTCGTTAATGTCAAGAAATAATGAAAACTAATCAAAACACATTGACGTTCATAATTTGAATCAATATTTTCAGTTAGTGGCTCATTGTGATGAAAAATTAACTGCTGAAATGCAAAACAAAATAAAAAAGGTTTTTAAATAATTTGTATGGAATTCGACGTAAAATTCCAAATATGTATTTTCTCGAGGAAACCCTGACACACAACGCTAAGTGAGGAGTGTGAGGATCATTGCCAGAAGTGCATCTAAAATCTTGGTATTCTGTTTCGTGCCAAGAGCTACTTCATAAACATTATTTTTTTTTATGAATTATGAAACAGGGCTCCGATATAACCTTGGTTATAATTCCCAAACATTGGATATTACATGTATCTAAATATGAAATGAATCTTTGATTAACTCTTCTGAAATATAAACCACTTGTATAAACTTTTAAATTAATTGCCTGAACGCTGGTATAACACGAAACTCAAAAACTCACAAAGCTCTCTGACGGATTTTTTTTAAATACCCGTTTCTTGAATAATAACTTGGGAATTAAGTCGCCCCTGATAGGAAAGCGCTCAGTAATATCATTGAAATTGAGAAAGGTATCAAAATTCAAACTGTTTCTTGTTTCAGTTCATCTCACACTGGTACTTTCTTCTTCGGTTGGAGTCAGAATCAATAATAGAAAGTTCACCCAGAATTTATCTCCGAAGAAACCATTTGTTACCTGTAAGGATGAGACTGGAGCTACAATGGCTGACATCGAGTCGCTCAAAGCCAAAACAATTCCAAAGACAAAAACAGGACGCTGCTTTATGGAATGCATATTCATCAAGGCAAAAATAATGGACGACGGAAAATATAATAAGAATGGAATGGTGATAGCCTTCACACCTGCCCTGAAGGGTGACTTGACCAAGCTGGGAAAGTTAAAAGAGTTGTCGGAAGTATGTGAAAAGGAAATTGGATTGAAAAAGCATGAAAACTGTGAAGGAGGCAAAAAAGTCGTTGAATGCATCGCAAAATATGGCGATTCATATGGTCTGGCTTTTTCAAGTTCCCGCAAGATGTAACAATAATTATAGTGGTACCTAGTAAATGAAATCAGTCAATTTAGATAGAGCTGCAGTTGGCTTCTCTCTGTAACTGAACATATTCAATATTTTGGTTGTTTTTTTAATACGGAAAGTAGATGAAAAAAAAAAATCACCCGATTTTGTTTTCTCTGAATGAATTGCATTTCATATCAACTGAACTTTTCAACATTCCATGAGATGTAATTTATATTGGATTGGCATACAATAACATTAAAAGGTATTCAACAGTTGAGTTTTTTTTTGTGATACTCCCACTTGATTAAATATTTTTTACAACTTCAAATATTACCGAAAACAAGTTGACTTGACATTTTGATAAAATGCTAAAGAGTATATATCACAATTACTATTTTTATTCGAGTCTGAAGGACGTTGTTTTTTTTGAAGAAACATTCCATTCTGTTGAAATGGTGATTCTTATTATAGGGGTCCTTGGTATGATGGACATACTGCTCTCGAACCTAAAATTCATACCGGCTTGCCGTAATATAAGTGAAAATTGTCAAGCTGTGTGCACGTTCCAATGTAATTGGATGAAGAAAAGGTTTGTATTTCGTGCAGAAATTTATTTATAAAATAATAGCAAAGCGCTTTCGACTATAAAGTCATCATCAGTGCGTACTCGTCAGGTGTACAAGAGCCAGACCATAAAAATATCATGTGTCCAGAGGACCATGCAAATATTTAAAAACAGGACATCATATGAATAACATTTAAAAAAATCCTTATTCCAAGATTAACCTAGATAAAAGTTTCAACAGACAGAGTAACACATATATGCTGAAGCTTAGTCTAATGTTATTAGACTATAAGCTGACTGGAACATCCTTTCAGGAAAATTAAAATAATAATAATAATTAGGGTCTTCTTCAAAAACACTGAAGACCTTGGCTTATCCAAAAATCTGACCTTTGCTTTCCTCGGTTCAAGTGAGCTGAACTCGGAGACCGAGGGATTCATAAAGTGAAAAAAAACTCGGATATGTTATGGTTGTTGACACCGAAATCTGACAAAATTCAAAGTGAAAAAGTACAACTCGGCATGGAATTAATTATGTGAAGGCTCTAGAACAAATCAACACCAATCGGCATTGTAAAGCAATTTAGTT
This sequence comes from Chrysolina haemoptera, assembly GCA_958298965.1. Classification (NCBI taxonomy): domain Eukaryota; kingdom Metazoa; phylum Arthropoda; class Insecta; order Coleoptera; family Chrysomelidae; genus Chrysolina; species Chrysolina haemoptera. The sequence continues at coordinate 27,218,287 of OY282592.1, read as the reverse complement.
ATCCCGATAAGTAATGATTAGAGTACCTACTTAGTATCAGATATTGTCTTATTGTATTCAAATGTTCAGTATCAAAAATCTATTTTGGATATTGAGGTTTTATACCTGTAATAATCTTCAGTAAGATATAGTGATTATGGGTTACAAAGAAAAGTATTTCTCATTATTTCCACGCCCCGACTACTAAGGATTTTATTTTATTTATTACGTGAATAACAGAATCATTCAATCATGGATTACAATTATTCGCTGATAAAATAACAACTTAGAGACAAAAATGCCGAACGATAACCACCGACTACCTTATAAGTAAAAGGAAAATGGTCCTCATGAGTATGTGCAAAATAAAATTCTATCCAATAAGAGGGTTGCTACTCAAGTTTTGAGACTAATAAAGAAAAAATATTCGTAATCGGCTTGATTGTTTTCAAAGCTATTCTCCACTAAGATCAATATACTTTTGCATGCGTTTGAAACAGTAATTTTTGAAGCAGTTTTTCCATTTCGAGATACCTTCAAAATATGTGATTTGAACGCATCAACTTCCTCCTCAGATTTTTTTTTGATTTTTTGATCTAGAGGATAAGAAGAAATCATTGGGGGGCAAACAAGGACTGCTCAAAAACATATTTGTTCAAGTTGATGTATGAGAGCTTGCATTGTCGTGGTGGAGAATGTTTGGTCTTCTGCGATTGGTTTCCCTGATTTTTCCGAACACCAGGTCCGAAAAAAATGCTGTTGTATTTTTCAGAATTGACAGTTCTACGTTGATGCTCTAAAGAGCACCATACATTATAATCTTAGTTGTCAATTTTAATTGGACAGCAGGCAAGATTGAATTGTATGGTCAAAATCGCCATTGTCGTGGTGGAGAATGTTTCGTCTTCTGCGATTGGTTTCCCTGATTTTTCCGAACACCAGGTCCAAAAAAAAATGCTGTTGTATCTTTCAGAATTGACAGTTCTACGTTGATGCTCTAAAGAGCACCATACATTATAATCTTAGTTGTCAATTTTAATTGGACAACTAAAATTGTGCAGGCAAGATTGAATTGTACGGTCAAAATCGCCTAGTAAAATTGACAATTTTAGTAGGTAAGTAATGTTTCTACACGTTACAAGAAGTAAAAAGTACACGCCGCCGCTACGCTGGCGCTACTGGGTGACTTGCGTTCTCGGGGAGGATATTCTGGGTCAGTTTAGCGCTGGGGTACGTCCCAAAGGTCTGGAATTCAGCAATAGTAGTCTTCATACCCATGCAAAGCGGGGAAAGAAACCTACACAGTAGCAAAGTCCTTCAGACCCATCAGCCTCACACTGTTCCCGCTCAAAACCCTGGAGTGGCCTCTAAGGGTGAACCCCTTCCACAGAAATCAACAAGCACACAGGAAAGGGAGATGGACAGAATCGGCTCTCCCCACTGTAGTGCGAAAAATTGAAAGAAGTAAGGTTTAAGCAGGTAACGCTAGGAGTGTTTTTTGATGTGGTGGGTGCTTGGACAAGGCGAAAACGACGACCATACAAGCAGCACTAATGGCCAGAGGACACCTCACTCAATGGTCAGCTGGGTTTTGTCATCACTATCGGAAAGGAGGGTTGAGGTATCCAGGGGGAACCCCAGACTGAAAGCCGTGGTGAAGAGGGCTGCCTCCTCAGGGAAGCTGCCTCTCCCCACCTATGGTGCTCAGTCTTGGACGAACCCTTGGGTTAACTCACAGACGAAGGTTTCGAGGCACAAACATACGTGGATGATGGAGTGGTCCTAGTCAGCGGGCGATTCATCGAAGTATGCAGGCCGCATGTAAGATAATTGAAAGGTGGTGCGGTAATGCAGGGCTCTCAGTAAACCCGACAAAAACAGAGATGATGCTGTCCACCAAACGCAGGAAAATACCCACCGTGAGCTGCAATTGGTTCAGCAGGTCAAATACCTGGGGTTGGTTCTGGACTTTCATGGAGGACGCATGTCGATAGAGTTATTCAAAAGTCGATAGCAATCCTGTGGTAACTAGTGAGAGTTTTACGAAAAAATTGGGGAACCAATCCAGAGATAAGGCGCTGGCTATTCACGGCGCCGGCGGTATAAAATGCTCGCGAATGCGTTCGCAGGTTTGGACGGGTCGAAACAAAACGACGAATAGACCATTGCTGGTCCAGCAAACGGAGCACTACTGAAACAACTCTGACGAACAACTCAAACGTTCTTTTGTTGTTCGGCTCGTTGAAATCGAATACGTCCATTCGCCGTTCTGTTCGACGTTCGGTTCGTTGTTCTGTTTGTTGTTCGTCGAAATGTTCAGGTCTGTACGAAGCTAAATGTATAACTGCGTACACCAAGCTGCTCCGAAATCATTCCACGGCGGCGCGGCATGGTGTACGCAGTTAATTAGGATGCATGTAATGGTGCGTATTCACTGTAGCATTCGTTACACATGAGCACCGAATGAGCGAATGCTTGGACAGTGTGGACGCTGATATGAACATGAACAGAATACGCGTGCGGTGCTCGGGCCGATCCTTTTTTTGTCGATTTTTTCGTGCTGGTCAGTGCGGACGGTGAAAGTGTACTTGACGTTCTGTTTTGGTTATTACAAAGATTTTGAATTAAATTTGGAAATTAATAGTTATGAATATTTGTACGCGACTGAAAGCAGATCGTTGCTCATGTGCCAGGAGACACTACGCAGCCTGATGCAGCCTGAGCTTAAACCGACTAGTTTGAGCTTGAACCGAGCATCTCATGTGCTCATTCGGTGCTCATTCGGAGTGAATACGCACCTTAAGGAATTCAGCCGGATTTTTTTCAGGGAGGCGCGGCGCGATGTGGCGCGGTTCCGCGCGCCGTTTAGTGTGCTTCAACCTTTATTGTGTTATGAATTTTGTAACCGCAACAGTCTCTTTCCCAAGTCCAGATCCCTGTACACTGAATTAAATGCTTGAATCAGTCTGTATATGATTTTTGAGTAAAAAATGCTTTTAATGGAAATTGTGAAACTCTCCCCCGCTTTAAGAAAACTGAACACTCCTTGTTTCAAATTCGAACCGCAACAATACAGTCAATGCGGCAACCTGAAACATAAATATCTGGGATAATAGTGTGATAATCCTTGGCGTCGAGTTGTGATGTCGTGAATCAGCATGTAATCCTGTGGGAAACGACACCAGTTCCTTTGTCTGTTTCATTCCGCTGTTTAATTGTTATATTTAATCCCCATTATTGTCTTCAGCGAAGCAAAATGTCATCAGAACTGTCGTCGCACAATGCGTGCTAATGTATTCTCACTCGTAAAATGTCATAACTGTCATTTGTAATGCTCGAATTCTTCCTTGGTATGCCGCGAAGTGTGTTTTGCTATATTTTTCCACTCTGGACTAGTTCAAAACAAAAGGAACAAGGTGTTACAACAAAACGTCTAATGATTTTGTGTAGGGTGGATAGGGACATCTGATATTTTAGAACTTTCAAGTAATGTCTGAATGATTTTGAATGCGGTATTTCTGACCTTTCACTGTAACTGATATGGACCCACTAGAACCTTAAGGGGTAACCTGTTTAGCCCCAGTATAAGGTTGTTAGTTGTTGGTGTCAAATGAATTTCAATGAATTTTTTCGAGTCCACACATCCCGAAATAATTTATGTTGGGACAAGGCTTTTAATAAGTGAAATATTTGTTAGCCAGGCAAATTATGAGATGGGTGTGCGAACAATTTCAGCTAGTTTTGTTGAATTGCCCTTATAAATGAAATTGAAGGTTGTCCGACAATGTGACATTTTATTTAAAAAATCCAACCATGATAGTGAGACCTATGATCACCTACGGGGCAGCAGTGTGGCACGGCAGAACCGAGCTCACCACAACAAAGAAGATCTTGGAGAAAGTGCAAAGACTAGCATGTCTTTGTATAACAGGAGCAATGAGGTCGACTCCAACAGCAGCAATAGAGGTCATTCTGGACCTCACTCCTCTCCATATCATGGTAAGGAGAACTGCTTGGAAAGCAAACCTCAGGCTGGCTAAAGTCGGACTCAAAGGGACAGCACACGGTGTAAAGGACTCAAACCCCAGCGACTGTGCACACCTTGCCGATCTCCCAACTGACGAAATTACCAGAAAATTTAATTTCGAGGCATTTTTTCGAACGGAACTAAACATCAAGCGAGAATGGAACATAGAATCCATTGGAGCACTGGGGAAGAATACCATAACATGGTGTCGGGGCACGTCGGAGTGGAGGGCAATGAACAAGCAGACACCCTGGCACGGAAAGGCGCAGCAACGCCACTGACCGGGCTAGAACCATTTTGCGGACTTGGAAAATCTTACTTCCGAGAAGAACTGGATAAAGCTGAAGAAGCATCGAGAGCAACATACTGGCTAAGACTTCCAGAGCTGAGGCAGGCCAAAGATCTCCTCGGCAATTTCAACCGAGCAAGATCGAAGACACTGATTAAGCTCAGCAAAACTAGTCTAAAGACAATCACGGGATTTCTAACGGGGCATTGCAGACTCAAAGAACACCTGAGGAGGAAGCTAGGCTTAGAGGAGGACAGCACCTGCAGATTCTGTGGGGAACATCCAGAAACACCCCACCATATATTGATGGAGTGTTACGCTGTATTGAATATACTGGGATCACACCAGCTGACTGTGAGAGAAATACCACAAGTAGACCCCCTCAAAATCCTAAAATTCCTGAAGTAATTGAGGTTTGAAGGGCTGGTGTGAACAAGGACACCTTGTGATAGCAGAAGAAGATGGGGCACAATAGATCTAATCAGGTCGCAGCGCATCAGTCACAATCCATACTTACCAATACCAATCAAAATTGAAAAAAATCGTTTCAACACGAGTAAGAGACAACAACACCACATTGACCTAATATTTCTTTCCCATCCAGAATAGGACAACTCTTCAAACTCTTCAAGTTTTACCAACTTGCAGACTGGCCTTGCAGTTTTGTGTTAACCTCAACCAAACGTATTCTCTCATCTGGATCACACTTTCCCTATTCGACCTAACTTCCAGGTGCTTCTACCATATATTTCTTCCATGACAATTACGACATCGTTTTTTTTTGTTGACAGGCTGTGTTGTGATATTCTTTACTTCGACCTAACTTCCAGGTGCTTCTACCATATATTTCTTCCATGACCATAACGATATCGTTTTTTTTGTTGACAGGCTGTGTTGTGAGATTCTCTACTTTTCCTCCATTCCATCTGCAAATCATAATTTGCTCTGAGTTGATTCATTTTATATTGAGATCCAATGAGGAAGTTGTTAGATGTAATCAGTGCCGGATTTATACTCACTTACGCTGGGGGCTAACTATTACGATGCCGCTGCGCGCCTCCGCCAAATAATAAATTTCAATTGTTAGTTTCAAAGTACCCGTTCAGTCGTTCACTGCTTTTGTTCAGAGAATATGACAAAAATATAAAATCATTACGATAACGAATCAAATTATATTTACTTCTCAACTTAAACCTAACAACAAATATATTTTCTTGATTTTTGTATGCAAGCTAATCAATGGCATCTCAAAATTCAGCTTTAATAACATGTCACTGTTAATATTCCAAATTGATAAGCAATTCAATGTATATCCTCTACCATGGCATTCATAAGGTAGTTTTTTACTCTTTTTAAAGTTGAGAATAACCTTTCACCACTGACATTACTAATCATCAGGGATAGAAACATTCTTTTCTATTGTAGCGTCCAAGGCACCGCTGACGCTTGATTGGTGAATGTTATGATTTTCACAAAAACAGTATCCCAACCTAGTCCTGTTGATGCGGTGCCGGCGGTCGCTAATTGCGCGTTTGCCTCAAATGGCAACGACTTAAGAGGCGGCTTATAAAAAGCAAGAGGCAATATAATATACTTATACGAGTATATTGCTGCTTGCTTTACCGCCTCTTAAAATTCACCGCCGGAGGCTGATAGTCCAATAGCCTCTCCCTAAATCCGGCACTGGATGTAATAGCTGAATCAGTCGGCATATATTATGTGGTGTGTCTTTACTTGCAGAAACGAAAAAATCTTCCTAACATTCGAAGATATTAAATTTATAAGGTCTTTCAGTTGGCTTTAGTCCCCTTAGCATTGGCTTCGGATTTTCCCAATTCAAAAAAACTGATTTTACCGCAGACTTGCTATAGATTATCCAATATTTTTGTCTGAATTCATTGAAAACTGTTTCAATTTCATCACGGGTGTCCAAATTCCTCGTGAAGATGTTTGGGGAAAACTATTTATATTTTAGTAGAGTTGGCGGTCGTTTTTTGATTGCATCGTAGCTGCGCCAAAAGTCTGTTTGCCCTCCTAGTACTATTATAATTCTTTCATTTTACATCGATAGCAATATCCTCAGGCGGTTATGTCTAATAATTGCTTTTTGTCTTCTGAGCTCATTCAGCTCTCCTGGAAAACTATTTTGATGTCATTTTTTTATTCATATAGTTTCAGCTTAATTTGTATCCCCCATACTCAGTCTCTTCGAAAAGTTTTCTTGTCGTATTTTTGAAATCCAAACTTTCGTTATTTTCGTTATTCAAGCTGTTACTCTCATATAGTAATTCATTCAAATCAAAACATTTTTCAATATCTGGTAAACTTGTCTATTGGTTGCGATATTTTAGTTCCTATACAGGATGAGAAACTTCTGGGGTAAAGACAGAAATCTACGCGAGCAACAAGGAACGCAATGATATGACAATAACACATAAACAAGAGAGATGCACTACAGTGCGCCTTTCCTGTTACCCCACCCGACGCATTAACGGTCTACGTGGCAATTCGACAGAGCGCACACAGCATACGTTGATATCCCTTCCTTGAGCGAGTCGAGGAGAAATTGTAATGCTCTCTCAACGTTGAGCAAGCTATTCTCCATATTCACCATACCCAAGATAAAAACTTTCCTATACTGTATGTTGTCTACATGATAGTGTTGACATGAAACTCGCGAGCTCCGTGTAAAAACTATAGATACCAAGTTAAATGTTAATGAATATTCTTCAAATTTTTGTAGGGTGTGGGTGGAAAGTGTTTCAACTGATACACAAAATTGGTCAAAAAAAATAGCATGAAGCGTATATCCGTAAGTGCATAATTTTATGGTTTTATTTATCGCAAACGTTGCTGTACCGATGGTCAGAATGTTATTCCACTATTGATGGTTGTAAAGTATGCCGATATTATTATAGTATGTTGGGCTGGGGTGGAGTGAATGAATGCTGTTAAAAATTATTATTTTACATTTTAGATGGCCAGTATATAGTCAAGGGTATTAAGTTTTTGTTATTGATTTTTAGAAATTTTATGTATATTGTCAAATAAATTAAAGACATCAGCTTTTGAACTTGGAATCTCAAAAGATTCATATTTATCGTTAAATATAATCCTCTAGTTAGTACATGGATATACAGGATGTAATCTAACGGGTGTATTTATAACAAATGGCAGGTGCGAAAAATTCGAAAAAAAATTGTGGAAATTTTAAATGTTGTTGGAAAATTCGGAAAATCTTGGAAATCGCTGTTCGAAATTACACAGTTTCTTCTATCCGGCAGTTCCAATAAATTTTGGGGCTCTGCTCCAGTCAGCTGACCTTTGGCGGACAGCGGTTCCCAAAATTTCGATAAATTTTCCAACGTAATTTATATAAACTTTCTACAATTTTTTTTTATTTTTACACACCTGCCATTCGTTATAAAATGGCATTATACACCCGTACTTCACGGGAGTGCAAGAGGTTAGATTACACCCTGTATTTAAGGTAAAATTCCGTTTATCGGACGTCACAAGCTATCAAAAAATGTTTCGTTGGTACTCAAGTATTTTGGTCTACATCAGAACAAAAAATCCAAATGAAATTTTTGGCGAATTTATGCTACAGAGCCATTATTTTAATAGGCTCAGGGTGTTAAGGTAGAGAAAAAGTTGATATCAACTCCAAATAAACCTTCTCAAGTCAGGAACTTTTCAACTGACAGAGGGAGCCTCCATTCACTATTTGCTGATTCAAAAAACTGTAGAGGCGTAATAATTATGCACCTTATATCGTAACTATAAAAAATAATAAATATACAATGCAGATGTAGGTAAATTGTGAAGCCCCCTGTTTACTTTTGAACCAGATAATTTTTACGTTTTTAACAATGTTTTGCAAATGCCCTGTATTTCATCAACATCATTTCTGTGACAAGCCCCGTTTAGATGGTTATTTTTTCAAATCACACTTAATCGAAGTCAGCGATTAAAGTCGAAATCCTCAGATAAACTGTTTACAGTTCCATTCATTAATTCAAACGTAGTTTTGGGCGGGCCATAAATTCTTCGCTCCGCCCTCCCTTCGTAAGCGATCAGAAGTTAGGGGTCATATTTCCGTGCGGCTGGATTCGGAGAACCTCCTTCTCATCGTCCGCCGAAGCTTATCATCACTGCATTTCGGTATCAGACAGTTGACTCTCGGTTGATTCTTGGTAAACACGGGTGCAAGTCTCTGCGAAATCCAGTCGAAAAATAAGCTTGGCTGTTGATTTTGGGATCTCCAGTGATTTGGTGAATATAAAAAGCTAAGAAAGAGGGATGAAAATCATTCCATAGTGACTCTGAAATCATGAAAATATGCAGTGTACCGCGGCAAAGATTCTGTTAGAAAAATAACAGTTGCTGTTTTTGTTACTATGGCTTTAGAACTGAGTTCGCATCCGGCTATGCCTTTAGATTTTAGTAGTGGATCCAATAGAGACGATTCTGGCAGTTCAGAGTTGAATGTTTCCGATTGTGTACCGTCCAGCCCACCTGGCAGTAGCGCTTTCACCATCGTCACACCAAAAGGACGAGAAGGTATATAGATGCAACTATTTATTATTCAATTTTTTATGGATATATTCATTCTATTGTATAGTTGAAAGGAAAGGATGGAGATTTCAAATAAAATAATACTTCGTGAATTCCACATGCAAAGACACCCAACGACTCTGCATGCGAACTGTCAAAATTAGTGACAACAAGCGACTATCCACAATAACGTCATTTAAAAATTTTACTTTTTTCAGCAAATTACAAAAAGTCATGTTCAATTTTTTTATTCACATGTTTTGTATGATAAATCGTTGTTGCAAAAGCTTCAGCTTTAATTTTCAGCAGACAGTGGCGAATAAACTAAATTTTAGCGAATTACAAAAAATAATTTTTTATTTTTTTTCTCGATAACGGTCGTAGATACGCAAAAACTACAAAAAACAGAAAAGTTTGTAATCAAACCAAAAAATGTATTTTGTGTTTTAGAATTCATCAGCGGGGTCCGTCAAAAAAGTTCCAGGGGAGAAAAGGGGGCATGACCCATAAAAAATATCACCCTGTGGATTCTCACAAACATTTGACATGTCCATTGATGTGAACCTCATAACATAATATGTACATGATGTTTAGGAACACCCTGTATACGTGGAACTACGACGAAATATCAATGTCAACGCAATAGTTACATTTGAGCAAAAACATTTTTATTTATTCAAAAATAATATTCAGCAGTAAATCAAAAATTGTACTGAAGGTGCGTTTTTTGAAGAAAAAACAACATGAGATATTACTTCTCATTCTAAGAAATTCATTGCTGATTACTAGGAACTTGACCTTTACAATTTTGTGTACTTGCGAAGTCCATTTGTTTTTGTTATTATTAACGCCATTTAATTATAATAGCCGGCAAATACTCAATAATAATAGCCGTCCTCTGAACATGCACAGGATTATGCCCTATGATTATTATTGATCATTGGCGCAGCCGAGGGGAGGCTTTGGGGCCGCAGCCCCTCCCCAAAGCCACCAAATTACTACCGTTATTCATGACATCCGGCTGACAAAAAAAAAACTCTGGTAACTGATAAATTATTGTATGTTCAGCCCCCACCCAAACTGAAATCCTGGCTGCGCCACTGTTTTTGATATATTGTATTATTCATATTATTATATTAAATTATTATATTGTTTTCATATTAGCACGCAATACGCATAAGTCAAATATTGAATGTAGAGACATAATATTAGTGGCAACTGTTAATATTTTTATTGTTCTCACCACTATAATACAAAGAATGAGGTAGATTAAAATTCCCAAGTAGCTCAAACTGACGCTAAAGCTCGACAAATTGACGGATGCTTAGCACTTCTGTCAGAAGAAACCTATATATACAGCGTGGGTCATAATGTTTGCATCATATGCATGGGAAAGAACATTTTCATCATCAAAGTTAAACGCTTCCTAGATATAGAGAAATCTGAGATTCAATTTTGAAATATGCCACGTGATCACCAATATGGCGGCAATTCTGAAAGAGTCTGCTCGGTATTTCCGCCAAATAAATTTTATTTTCATAAACTGGACCATCAGTTCTTACAATTTGAAAAGTTCAAAAAACTTGAACGAAGTTTTAAGATATGGACCATTGCAACAGCAAAAGTCATATTGAAAACCAGTTTTTTTTTTATTGTTCAGTGGTATTTGAAAAAAAAATAAAAAAATCTATTTAATGTTTGAATGAGTTTTTATCAATTGCTCGATTTTTTCATTAATTTTTGTTTCATGGTTATTAATTGACATTATTCAATGTGCTTATGTATAGGTTCGTTTGACTTTTTATTCATCTATAAAGAGAAATGTGTCTTGTGATCAATGAATAAAGTACAGATGAAGATTTTGGACATAAAACATCTTTTTTCAAACAATATAGTTTTTGCAATTTTCAATTATCTATCTCAATTTGATCAAATTGTACCTATTTGTGGGACTGAATTTGAATTGTAAACAACTTCTTCAGATACCTTTTTTTGGTATCTTCCAAAAGGATCCCACTTGTAGCCCATTCTAAAAGAATTTTCAAAATGGTCGCCATATTGGTGGTCAAGTGAGATGGTTTATATCATTGTTAGGCTTTCCTATATGCATCAGAAACGATCTCCCATAAAGTGTTTTTTGTATCTCTGATAATGAAAATATTTCCCATATGTTGTAAAAATTATGGCCCAAATTTATTTTATTTCTGTCAGTTTCAGAATAAATTTCGTACAATTTTCGTTTTATTTAAATTTCGCCGTTTGGTTCGGAAAAATACCTCTACGCCAGCTCTCCTATTCTTTATCAGAAGCCAACTGAATGGCCTAGCGCAGTTCTGTCAGAAGAAACTATATACAGCGTGGGCCATACTGTTTGCATCATGTGGGGAAGAACATTTTCATTAACATTGCCCATTCTATATTTTGCAAAATTGTCGCCATGTTGGTGGTCACATAGTTAAAGGTTATTTTGTATCTAGTGAGCGAAATGCTACTTTGGTGATCGAGAACTGATTTTTTTAACGAGGCGCAGCCGAGTTAAATAAAATAGTCGAGATCACCTAGAAAAGAGACCATCAACTCTTCAAAATCCACATGCGCATGGTCTTTGGCTGCTTTTCTGAGTATTTCGTTGGTAATCATTGTAAAACTTTGGCAATTACATCAAACTTATTAGTAGAAACTTGAAATAAAATGAAATGCTTGTGACCGCCTCTGAGTCTGACATAGTACATTCAACTCGAATTCATTCATCAATTCGTTAGTTCCAACTAGTTAAGCTCATTAATAATCAGCGACCCTAAAACCTCTCAGATGGTAATTTTGAATGGAATCAGATATAAATTAAGGAATTGTTTTATCATTCTGCAAACGTCATCTTGAACTTACAAATTTAAACAAGGACTCAGTCGTTGCCACATTCAAAAAACCTTTTTCTACAAACGTCAAAAAATGACAAGTTTCGCGCATTGACAACAATATGCGAAGTGACACTTTTCATTTTTCTTCGTTACCATGACACCGTGCGCGAAGTAGTGTGCGAAATACATATTTCGCACACTGTATGTAAACTATATGGGATTTTCATATTCTAACCTAAATAGTCCTCAATCAAGCAAACATCCAAGAAATCATTTATTTTTAACTTTATGGTCCTCAATCAAGCGAAAATCCAAGAAATCATTTATTTCTGAATGTTCAACAATAATTAAATAAGGCGTTTTAACACTCTTCAAATTGTGACAAAATTTTATACTACAATTTTTTTTTGACGTTTGTAGAAAAAAATTTCTTTGCATCTCGTGCAATACTTTTCGCATTTCGCCTTCGTCTCAGCTTCTGCCTTGAAATGGATAGTTTGTTGAACCATTTGTTGCAGACATTAGTTATTGTCTGCAGAGACCTACCCCATACTGATGAGGGCAAAAACCCAGAAATCGATCTATAGCTGGTCCAAATGTTTCAATGAACATTTCCATGCAACTAGCAATTGCGGAGTCATCCTTGTAGGAACTCTGCACGGAAATTCATTAGATGTAATTCAACGTTCGTCGTGGTATTAGCCAGGAAAGTAGTTGTTTTCTGATGGATTTTCGACCCAATCAATCATATTGCATAGGATAAGCGTCGTCCTGCTATAGGGCAGGACATCTTGTTTCTCTCTCGACAAGCTTATTGCAAACGATGCAGATTTCTCCATTTACCATTTATTTTGATTTTGAATTCGATTGCACCCATAATGCATCATACACGTCATCCGGGATTCGGAATTTTGATATTTCACAATGAAGATGTTGAAATTTTATATGCTGCATTTCAGGCCGACTGAATGTTAGTAGGTACTTTAAGTTAAGGAATTATTTTGTATGTTCTGGTACTTCCTGTAATGTTCAAAGTGCATCGTGAGAGCCGAGGAAAAGTAGTGCTTTTGATCTATATTCTCATATTTTTCAGTTTAATTTAACAATACAGAGCGTTCAAGAGCTGAAGAGAACTTTATCAAGCACCCCACATTTTTCTTTACATTTGAGAAATTAAATTGTCAATTATTTTTTACTTTTTAGTCCATGGGAAGTAAAGCGTCTTCTTCAGTTTTTTTAAACTATTATTTTTTTTTACTAAAAAATCGAAATCTCCGACCCCGAAAACCATACCAATTTTGAATCGAATCTGACCATAATCACAATACTCATCCATCATATTGGGCCGCCATCTTGAATTCATACATTTTTGACGAAAAATTCATAATCTCTGACTCCGAAAACCATCACACAATAATTTTGAATCGAATCAGACCATAATGACATCTTGGAGCCGCCATCTTTAATTTATGACAGAAAATAAATGACCTGAAAAAACCTCACATACCAATTTTGAATCGAATCTGACCATAATCACAAATCTCGTCCGCCATCTTGGAGCCGCCATTTTGAATTCATGAATTTTGATAAAAAAATCATAATCTCTGACTCCGAAAACCCTTATACACCAATTTTGAATGGAATCGGACCATTATCACAAATTAGTCCGCCATCTTGGAGCCGCCATTTTGTTTTTTTATAACAAAAAAAATGTCATATTGCATTGTCACTGGAACTATGAACACCTGCCAAATTTCAAATCATTCGGACGTCTGGAACTGGGTGAAAATCACGCCCTAAGGAGTCAGTTACAAACATACAAACAAACAAACATACAAACAAACATACAAGTGAAACTAATGCATATAAAGCGTGTAATAATGGTATTTTGGGTTCATTGTCTTGAATGTTTTGACCAAAATAATGAATTCAGAAGAAATCGTTGAGTATTCTGAAGCATCCAATATAGAAGAACGTGATAAATTCGAGGAAGAATTTTCTTTTACCAAAACTTGTTGAAATTCATTAAGGAACCCATTCAGTAAGTAGGTATACTTATAAAATTATAATAATAATATAATATAATGATCCTCCTTCATAGAGTGTATTTAAAGGCATAGCCTGTGAGGGTAGAGGACGGCTATTATTATAATTTGCCGTGGCGCTCCAAGGCGACCTACTGATTTCTGGTGGCGTATGCACTTTTCAGCTGTAGAAAAATCTACAGCAATACCTCGAGTGCTAGCCCTAGACGGCATTAGCAACTAGGCAACTCACAATACACTTGCTTTTCAACAAGGCATTTAATCGCTTATCGAAAATGAGAAAAAAACTGTCGTACACCGGGCTCGAACCGGCTAGCGCTATGCTGAAGTTTCGAACCCTTTACGAGAAAACGAGTACAATTCGCATAATTTCTTAGAACCAGGTTCAGCTCAATCATTCAGTATGATCTAAGTATATACAGTATCGGAAAGTTTTCATCTTGGGTATGGTGGTTTTGTGAGAGCGTGAAGAAAAGCTTGCTATATGTTGAGAGAGCATTACAATTTCTCCTCTACTCGCTCGAGGAAGGAATATCTACGTGAGCTGTTAATTCGTTGGGCGAGGTAACAGGAGAGGATCGCAGTAGTGCGTCTCTCTTATTTATGTGGTATTATCATATCATTGCGTTCCTTTGCTCGCGTAGATTTTTGTCTATACCCCAGTTGAAAAGTTTCCGATAATGTAGAGGCAATTTGCATATACCTACAATTAACACCGAATGAACTTGCATCCACCAATTTTCTGGATTCAGCAACTTCAACTCATACACAGAAACTGGCACCGAAGTTGATCGTAATTATGATTTGGTGTCAGGTAATATGATATATCTCCAGAGACCGAAAATGGTAAAGCTCCGTTGTCGATATTGGATTTATTACTGGAGATTGCGAGGGATTGCCGGCGGTTTCTCTCTATAATGTAAGAAGAAACCTGCTTTCCTCCTAAATATATATTGCCAGAGGTTAAATCCACAATCGCGTTATCAAATATTCATGGCGTCATTTGAGCTTTCTATACAGGAGGAATTTTCGTAGTTTTTCGTTGCTTTCAGGGATATTTATGAGAGAAATTTTGAAATATTCGTGAAGCAAAAATGAAAAAATATTGAAGTCACTGCAAACTATGAGGCGCCGTTCGGGTAAAAAGGGTTTTTGCAAATACATTTAATTTTGTGTCAATATATTTATTAGTTGTAGCAAATATTTTCATTTTGCTTTCCGATATATTTATTTTCGAAGCATTACAAATATAATATAAAAACGTTAATTCCCATATATTTATAAATTCGATCTATTTTATGTCGTCAAGAGATGGCGCAACCGACGCGATTTGTCCAAGCTAGAGCATGTGGCAACATGGCAACTAGGCAGTCATTAGTACATAAAGTGGCTGACAGATAGCAGTAGCACAGGCAGTTTTGTAACTGTGTAGTTTTCTACTTTACAATTGGGCAGAGATCTGTGATTCCGACATTCAGACTTGCTATTTGCTCAAGTGGGTACTTGAGAGTTGCCTCATAGCAAATAATGCTTTGTGTTCATTAAACAATAGATTTCAATGAGGAAATATACCAGTAGATTCTGGAAGATGTTTATGAAGTAACTGGATGTGTTGGAGTTATTTAAAAAAAAATCCTATCTAATACTGAATTTCAATTACTTAATCAAAAAGGACTGTAAAAAAAAAATTTGGGTATTCAAAGAATAGACACACTGTGTTAATTACACAGTTGATAAAATATGAAGCGACGAAAAATGATTTCATCTCGAAAACGCCATAATTAATATCGTCAATGCCCATAATAAAAAACTTCATTACATGAGAGTAGACAATGTTTTCGTCGTCGGGAAATGTAAAGATTCATTCAATTAGAATACGTGCCGTCAAAGGACCCATTTTAGCAGCTGTATTTTGGACAATTATTAGTAATGAGCCCAGCCAGAAGTGACTATCCGTTTTATGAGTCATTTTTTGTTAGGTTAGACATGTTGAAACTTAAGTGTGATAATGATGCCTTCATTTGTATATTGTTTTCGTTTTCGACTGTCTCTAGAATCATGCTTTTATGTAGGCTAAGATTCACATTATTCCTTCGTATTGGGTCGGTCCAATGAAAGCGGTCGCTCTTACAATCATTTTTTAATTGATCTTTGTCACTGATAAAAGAAATTTGTGAATTTACCCCAATAATAATCAATAATCATTCCATTGTATTCAGAGTGGCATCATCCTACACTTAAATAATATCAGCAATGGAATCAATGGGTTCTTTCAATTTCTTGGGTATACTTTTGAATTCACAATATTTTTCAGATAATATTTGTTGTGATTATTATGATATTAAGTTGAACTAAAAGAATTGTCAGAACATCTGGCTATATCTGAGAGTAACGAATGTATTATGCCATCAACGACCTTTATGATCAGTTGTTATCGCATAGTTCTGCCTTTAAATTGGGGCTGAATATGCTGGTCATGCTGATCCAAAACATTTTCACCCTTACATTAGAAAGAATCCAGATGTCCCGCCAAGACTGCTCATTGCAGTAATCCTAATGAATAATTGGGCCAAAAATCCATCAAGAAAACAACCATTTTCCTGGCTAAAACCACGACGAACGTTGAATTACATCTGAAGAATATCCAAGCTGTACCTACCTATTCGCAATTTTAGTTAATATCAATCCAGCATTGATTCTAACTCATCGAACAAAATGACTGTCATCCAGGAAAAATAATTGAGTAAGCACTTTAATATACTATACCTTATTGTTCGTCAGTATCTGGATGTAACATTTTCTGTGGGGTTAATAGATGCAACCTTGGTGGTAGACAATTTTTGTTGGTTCACCCCAAAAGTAAATGTAGTGACACTGATGACGACCCTGGCATCATCACGTCAGTTCATAAACAAAGCCATAAATCATCGCCCCCCCCCTGTTAACTTTTGAACGATTCGACGTAGAAACATAAAAAAAAACCGTTTCGAGAGTTTTATCAATACTACTTAAATAAAAAAAAGATGATGACCACCGCCACCCCACCCGCGTATACCTGTGGAGCAATCACCATAATTTTTATTTCAAAAAATAGTATGGATGAAACCCTCGAAACAATATTTTTTTCATGTCTCAACGTCGAACCGATAAAAAGTTAACAGGGGCGGACTATTGAAAGCCGCACTGTATAGCCTCACTGTTAGCTAGAAAGGTAACAAGTCTCGATACAACTAGAACCATCTGACCGCGAACTTTCGAACCGTGAAGCGAAAAATCGAGGGATTTCTATAAATCTCTCTGTATCATATATATCGCAGCGCCAGCTGAACGGAGATATAGTGAAATAGGAGTGAAAATTTCGAAGTGAACACAGAATACATATATACAGTTAAGTGCATTTTCATTACATTAATTTCTGCACCTCAGCCAGAATAGGTCCCAAAATGTGGATCATCAAGTGCGTAAAAAAATGATTCGTTTAGAATATGCATGTGTTACACTATTATACCTCGAAAAAACTATTGAACCGAATTTGAAAGTGTCAAAAGTACTACAGAACTACTTTCTGAATCACTTCAATGTTCTAATAATACTCACGTTAAGCAACTGATGACCATTAAATGAGATGTGGTTAACTTTTCACCCACCCTCTTCTACTCACAAAAGGATTAATACAAACTGGGACGCCACTGTATTCCTGTTAAACACGAACGCTCTGTACTCCAGTGAACTGATTATAAAAATGATGAATGAAGAGATAAAACAGATCAGTCCGAGAGTGGAGTGTTGAAATAATTTGATTTCTATATTGGATTCCCTTTGAAGTGAGCACTAGATTGCATTTTGTTGGCGTTAATTGAAATTGACGAAAAAATAATTAGTTTTTCCGAGTTTATCACTGCTCTGTTTCCCCCTCTTCTCGTTGTGTTTCGTTTCAGACGCTCGAAATGGCCATAAATAGCGTTCAGTAAATTCATTTTGTGGGGAAATACGGATAACGAGAAAAATTCAGAATCTCAACATTCAGACTATATATATTTAGGCATTAATTCTGGTTAGTTCTCGGGTTTTTCCGTGGTCTTCTTTGGTTAAAATCTTTTAACGTTTCGACTGCAGCTGCGGCAGTCATCTTCAGTAACATGGTACCTACTCTCCTTGACGTATCACCTGAAACTTTTCAGATCATTTTGAAAATTTGTGATTGTGAATTGTCAGTAGCTAAGTATGAGAATACTTGTGAGAATTGAAACGAATGTAAAAGATAATAGTAGGGAGAGTAGGGAGTTGCTAAGCTGTCGTTAAGTAAATTCACACAACAGTTCATATCATTTGCAATGCAATAAAATTCTTAACATACGTTTTTCGTTTTAAATCTTACAAATATTTTCATTGCTATTGAAAATTCACAATCACAATTTTTTACGATTTTCAGGATATTAAACTTCGTAAGTAACACCACTTCTTTCAATTTCAAGGTGGAGCCCGAAAAACTTACCTTTACCTATTTAAAATAGGTTTGAAACCGATTTCAAACTGTGCATCGAACAGATAAGCATTATTATTATAATAATTATTATTATTATTATATTATTTTAACATCGTATGCAATAATCTTGAGTTGATTGTCATCTAGTTCTGAGCTATGTTGAAAATAATCTAGCTGAACAGACAAGACAACAAGAAAGCAAGTTAATAAAAACGTCATCAAATATATCCTTTTGACCCTTTAAATATACTCAGTTAATGGTTCCATACTCTAATATTTCGATTCTGATAATTGTGGATAATTTTATTTATTTGAAAATGTAATTGCACACCTGGTTTGAGTTTTGAATCTTCTACTTGAAATTCCGTTTCAAATGCAATGGTAATGCAATATTATATTTCTCTTTGGAAATGGATATCAATACACAATCAGACATTAATGAAACATTTGTCCATTATTTTGGGTAAAACGATTTCTGAAAATGAAAGAACGTGTTTGCTAATTTTCGTATGTGTGCGGATGGTGACCAAAGTCTCAAATTCCGGTGCATGAAATATGAAACTTTGAGCTTTGGTGAAGTTACACGATAAGTATTAATGATAAAAAATTGAATGGGAACCAAGTGCACAGGATATAATTGTACAAGATCACAAAAAAGTCATCGTTAATGTTTCGAATCGAGTAAGTGAAACATATGCCGGTGATTATTCACGATGAATGTTGTAAAAACTAGGATTTGTTCTAGAGAAAACTTCCACATGTTCAACATACGTCATTGTTTCCGGATGTAATGAACGCACTAGTAATGTAACCCTACACCTCAGACAGAAAAAAATTTGAGATTTAGTTTTTAATATCAAATATACGCGTCAGATGATCCACCACTTGTGCTTATTGTATGAGATGCTTGCTATATTTCGAATGTCAACGAACTAAAATGATTACACTTGTTGAAATGAAAGGAGGATGCCCATTTGTGCAGGATAAATCAATGCACAGAGAGAGAGACATAATTTCTGGGGCAAGATGACTTTAATGTTGTCCGATCTACCCTGTCACTGACGAGTGGCAGGAACCGCGAAACGCGTCTGCAGGTGGTCTTCCCCAGCCAAATGAAGGATAATTTGCTGTATAATTACAATAAGCAATTGCAACTGGGTCTTCTTGAAAGAACGTTGCACAAATATTTGTCAGATGTAATTCAATGTCCGTCGTGGTATTAGCCAGGGAAGTAGGTTTTTTTATGTCAATGTCGATTTTACTATTTCATTTAGAGACATGATTTGTTTAAATAGGTCGAATAAATTATTTCTTAGAGTCCAAAAAGTATTACTAGTACATATCAAAATTTCAATTTTTCGAATAAAAATGATTATTTACAAGTAGTAGTAGTAGTAGTAATCATGGGGAGGCCGCTGCCGCAGCCAGGCAAGTAGGCCCCAATGGGCCCTTTTTGCCATCCCCTGCTCTCCACATAACTACATCGCCTCTTCTAGTCTTCCTTTCCGAACCTTTGTGACCTTCTAGCGAAGGTCAGAATGTCCGTCCACTCTAGTTCGATGAGTTCCTCTTGTTGGAGTTTTTCGACTCCGAAGATTTCGAATCTTAGCCTCCCGTATGCCTCACATTGTCTTTTATACCCATTAGTGACAGGTGTCTACCTAGTTTGTTATGGCCTGTTAGTATTCCTACAAGGAGGCGTAGTGTTTGGCGATCTCGGCCTAAAAGCCACGTCATCCTTGACTTGCTAGAGCCGGCCACAAAGTCCTTTGACTGCCTGCAGCCGGCGGTATTCCTCCAAGATTCGTTTAGTTCTCTTTCCACCCATTCATCTAGGGCAGAAGAGATTTGACCTCTTGCAATGCCTAGTACTGGCTCCGGTCCACAGAACGGCGCAGCGGAACCGGTTCTGGCAAGCTCATCTGCCACCTCGGTTCCCGGCACCCCCCTGTGACCAGGGACCCATACCAACTCGAGATTATTTACAAAATGAACTATTATTCAATCCAAACGAGCTTTTTTATTGGCTCTATTCAAACAATAGTCTAGTAGAACCAATTATCACCAAGTTTAGAACTGCCTGACCAAAACTTTAATAACGATTGTCGTTAACGACCGATGTTTTACCCTTTTTACTCTTATTTACAACGTAGGTTTATTGTGGCGAATACCTATCAGAAAACAACTACTCTTCTGGCTAATTTCACTACGTGTATTGAATTATATCTATCATACACTTGTGCACATTGTGGAGACTTTTATTCTCTTTAATTGGATGAAAAAAGTTTGTATTTCGTGCAGAAATTTATTTATAAAATCATAGCAAAGCGCTTTCGACTATCAAGTCATCATCAGTGCGTACCTGTAAGTAAGTGACATTGAAATGAATTTAAGAAATTTTGATAATATGAATTTTGAAAAATTGAAAAAATTACTTACTCGTCAGGTGTACAAGAGCCATACCATAAAAATATCATGTGTCCATAGGACCATGTAACAAGTTAAAACGGGACATCATATGATTAACATTTTAAAAAATCCTTATTCCAGGATTGAGTTTGATAAAAGTTTCAACAGACAGAGTAACACATGTCTGCTGAACTTAGTATACTGTCAAACTAAATGAAATATGAATGAAATTGACATTGTGTCAAAAGTTGACAATGACAATTGGCTTCGAACATGAACTTCTGGAAACACTGATCTATGTTTTGAAAATTGTTGAATGACCAATTAGTCAAATTGATCTGTAAGTCTATTTATAGTTCTGTTCATCCTAACCCAAGGAAATATAACAAACCGGGAAAGGTCTAATGAGAACCTCCACCCGAAGTGCATAAAACCAGGCTTAAGACACAGTCCCTTGGTAATTTGTGAAACCAATTCCATGCTCAGGATCATGAGATAGGTCTAATGAGAACCTTCACACTCCCCAAAGCGACAAAAGGGTATCCCAAAACCAAGAGGTACCATAAACAGAAATGATTTAAGAAAGTTTCAACAGGCAGAGTAACACATGTCTGTTGAAGCTTAGTCTATTGTCTAACTAAATGAATAAAAATTGACATTGTATCAAAGGTTAACAATGACAATGAAGTTGTAGCATAGAAAATTACCTATAAATATAATGATATGAGCTTTTGAAATTGATAAAAAATGACAAGTTAGTCAAATTTTGTGATTTAATCATGAAAATGTTTCAAGGTGACAGAACCAAAGTTAAAGAAACTTTTATAGTCTAATGAGAACTAAAAATTCTTCAAACCGTCAGCTCTAGGATTACCAAGGAAACACACATAATTACTTCATATTAATATTATTGGTTCAGCATCCTTGGAAACCAGATTAGAACATAGGATCTTGAGATAGGTCTGATGAGAACTTTCCCAATCTCACAAGTAGCAAATATGGTAACCAAGCTGATGAACCCATACCAGAAAATTTTTAAGAAATTTTCCAATAATTGATCTGTAAGTCTATTTATAGTTCTGTTGTTCCAAACCCAAGGAAATATGACAAACCGAGAGGAAAGTCTAATGAGAACTTCAACCCGATGTGTATAAAACCCGGCTTAAGACACAATCTCTTGGGGGTTTGTGACACCAATTCAATGCTATGGACCATGGGGCAAGTCTAATGAGAACCTTCCCAATCTCAAAGCGCTAAAAAAGGTAGCACAGAACCAAGAGGCACTACAAACAGTAGGGATTTAAGAAATTTTCAAATTGTTTCAGAAATACTCAATTCAGTATTTCTATTAATCAAAACAAAGGAAATTACTGTACCAAGAGAAAGTCTAATGAGAACTTGACATGGCACAAGCAAAAGCCCAAGCTCAAGAAAAACAGAACCTGAAGTTGAAATTATAAGTTATACAATGAAAGCAGTAGTTTATGTTCTGAGAATTGAAAGGACAGTCGAGAGGGAGGGAACTAAGCAAACTGCAGAATGGGTTCAAGCGATATCATCATCGAGAAAGAATTTAAGAGCAATTAAATGAGTAAATAATTTAAATGTATGAGTTTTTTTTTTTTTTTTATTTTTATTTTAGACGTCTATGAAGAGGAATGTAAGCTCTGTTTAAATTGACTTGAGTATTGAGACAAAGATCATTATTCAGTAATTCCTTGTTAATATGTAAATCTTCAAGAAAATCTAATCTATTGTAATTTTACAATAGATTAGATTTTCTTGAAGATTTACATATTAACAAGGAATTACTGAATAATGATCTTTGTCTCAATACTCAAGTCAATTTAAACAGAGCTTACATTCCTCTTCATAGACGTCTAAAATAAAAATAAAAAAAAAAAAAAAACTCATACATTTAAATTATTTACTCATTTAATTGCTCTTAAATTCTTTCTCGATGATGATATCGCTTGAACCCATTCTGCAGTTTGCTTAGTTCCCTCCCTCTCGACTGTCCTTTCAATTCTCAGAACATAAACTACTGCTTTCATTGTATAACTTATAATTTCAACTTCAGGTTCTGTTTTTCTTGAGCTTGGGCTTTTGCTTGTGCCATGTCAAGTTCTCATTAGACTTTCTCTTGGTACAGTAATTTCCTTTGTTTTGATTAATAGAAATACTGAATTGAGTATTTCTGAAACAATTTGAAAATTTCTTAAATCCCTACTGTTTGTAGTGCCTCTTGGTTCTGTGCTACCTTTTTTAGCGCTTTGAGATTGGGAAGGTTCTCATTAGACTTGCCCCATGGTCCATAGCATTGAATTGGTGTCACAAACCCCCAAGAGATTGTGTCTTAAGCCGGGTTTTATACACATCGGGTTGAAGTTCTCATTAGACTTTCCTCTCGGTTTGTCATATTTCCTTGGGTTTGGAACAACAGAACTATAAATAGACTTACAGATCAATTATTGGAAAATTTCTTAAAAATTTTCTGGTATGGGTTCATCAGCTTGGTTACCATATTTGCTACTTGTGAGATTGGGAAAGTTCTCATCAGACCTATCTCAAGATCCTATGTTCTAATCTGGTTTCCAAGGATGCTGAACCAATAATATTAATATGAAGTAATTATGTGTGTTTCCTTGGTAATCCTAGAGCTGACGGTTTGAAGAATTTTTAGTTCTCATTAGACTATAAAAGTTTCTTTAACTTTGGTTCTGTCACCTTGAAACATTTTCATGATTAAATCACAAAATTTGACTAACTTGTCATTTTTTATCAATTTCAAAAGCTCATATCATTATATTTATAGGTAATTTTCTATGCTACAACTTCATTGTCATTGTTAACCTTTGATACAATGTCAATTTTTATTCATTTAGTTAGACAATAGACTAAGCTTCAACAGACATGTGTTACTCTGCCTGTTGAAACTTTCTTAAATCATTTCTGTTTATGGTACCTCTTGGTTTTGGGATACCCTTTTGTCGCTTTGGGGAGTGTGAAGGTTCTCATTAGACCTATCTCATGATCCTGAGCATGGAATTGGTTTCACAAATTACCAAGGGACTGTGTCTTAAGCCTGGTTTTATGCACTTCGGGTGGAGGTTCTCATTAGACCTTTCCCGGTTTGTTATATTTCCTTGGGTTAGGATGAACAGAACTATAAATAGACTTACAGATCAATTTGACTAATTGGTCATTCAACAATTTTCAAAACATAGATCAGTGTTTCCAGAAGTTCATGTTCGAAGCCAATTGTCATTGTCAACTTTTGACACAATGTCAATTTCATTCATATTTCATTTAGTTTGACAGTATACTAAGTTCAGCAGACATGTGTTACTCTGTCTGTTGAAACTTTTATCAAACTCAATCCTGGAATAAGGATTTTTTAAAATGTTAATCATATGATGTCCCGTTTTAACTTGTTACATGGTCCTATGGACACATGATATTTTTATGGTATGGCTCTTGTACACCTGACGAGTAAGTAATTTTTTCAATTTTTCAAAATTCATATTATCAAAATTTCTTAAATTCATTTCAATGTCACTTACTTACAGGTACGCACTGATGATGACTTGATAGTCGAAAGCGCTTTGCTATGATTTTATAAATAAATTTCTGCACGAAATACAAACTTTTTTCATCCAATTACATTGGAACGTGCACACAGCTTGACAATTTTCATTTTATTCTCTTATCTAATTTATTTAATAAATTTTCATTGAAAACTAGAGATAATCAAAAAATCAACTAGTTGAATGAAAATGCGAATTTTCACATTCAGATTTATTTTTCAATTAGAGTTTCTCTTGTATTGGCGAAACATATGTCACGGTTTTATAAGCCAAAGATTCGTGAAAATCAGCATTAAAGTTTTATTATGAACGTATGCTAAATATATATATATATATATATATATAACAAATATATACATTATTTTACGAATCTTTCTGATTGTCTTCTAGGGCACAGTATATCTCATTAAATATTGTCATGCTTTGTACTTATCACATTTTATTAGTTACTTGAATTATTACGCTACCCTTTTCTTTAGCTGCAATTAATCCAAAAATCAGTAAAAGTAATTGATGTGGCAACACGTTCACTACTCAATGCCTTCTAACGTCAAAAACTGTGGCCAGAAAAATGTGGCTAACTTCACACAAATTAGGGGAGGGGGCTACTTAATGGACTCTATGTGGGTTAGGTTCTTTGGAGCATGTTGAGATTTCCAATTGTCAATGAAATGTCCTTTTTATTACTTTCTCTAGTGGTTTTTTTCAGATGAATCATAATAAGTAGTGCAATCTACGTTAAAGTTTGTTCATAAAAACTCAAATACTATTCAAACAATCGTGTATTATCAGTTACTTTTTTTAGGTAGATATCAACAAGGTATGTACCAAGTTATAAAAGCTCCTTGATAACAAATAAAATATAACTCTCGATTTCTGAAATTACGATCAGCTTATGATGGATTCATATAAATAGTCTCTTATCTGAGAATTATATTCTCGGAAAAACAATTGTTTGAATAGAGTTTAGCATACACATATTTCTTATATTTCTGGAAGATAAGTTATATTTCGATTTGGTTGTTATTGCTTCAAATGAATACAACCCTGGTTATTTTCAATATGGCTCGCATCATCAGGAACAACGTTATTTATAAAGTTTCTTGAATAAAACGCTCTCCTTGATAATGAATCAAATGGGTATGAAAGTCGACCGTCCCAGATTTTGCTTGCTCGGACAAGATCTCATGAAACTTCTGATACTCTTCAACCTATAATTACAATTTGAGAAACTGGTGGTCATTGGATAATTAAATACTTTTCAATGGAAGTACTTCTATCTCTGTATAGTGTCCCCCTGTAAAAATTTTATATATAAGAGAGTAAGAAAAACTTGGTTAGACATTACCATATTCTGGAAGAGATTTTCTATACTCTTTTTTCTAAAATGACCAACATCACTTTAATTTGGTACATATTTCATATTCAGCATTTGGGTGTTTTAATATGTTTTTTCTGCATTCATGCAAAAAGCAAAACTTTATTGAACTATATTTAGTGGAAAAAGAAGTTCTTTATTGCACTAGTGCAATAAAGTTTTTATTGCACTCATCTGTCATTCTGCTTCAACGTGCTGTCATAATGACAAACAAAAACGTTCAAACCCACTACATATTTAGCAGATATTCTGTGAGATTGGCAATACGTTTTAAAGAGTTACATATTTAATATTATTTTGTATTAATGTTAGCAGCCAGAGCTAAACCAAAGCCTTCCCGAGAAAAACTCCATAATCAAAACTGATCCACTTTGTTCTAAACCGTCTACCTGAATAGAGCAAACTGTTTGTACTATGACCACACCTCGTGATAACATACGCGCTCACGGCTACTATGATTTTGATTTTTATAATGCAACTGTGGTTATAGAAACGTCAGTCAAAAATTATTTCTGGCAATTACAGAATGGAAAGTTTTAAAATGAGTATTATTAATGGAAAATAGATGATAGTGATCTGTTTCAATGCAAATCGATAGTAATAATCAATTATTTAAGTTGCGCTTTTCATTTTCCAACACCTAGTGCCGTACCTTGATAAATCATTTTTTGCTTTTTGCATGAACGTAGAAAAAATGTTGTATGCAACTATTAATATGAAAACGAATCGATTAAGACGCTTTGTAAAGTTTTACAAGATTCTAGTACAGGGATTGTAATAAAGAGTCGGAATTCATTTTGTAGCAGATAGTGTCACTAGGCCTCCTATGGTATTTTGATTAACAGTAGAACAAACAGTTGAAAATATCAAGTCACGTTTCACTACAATTCCAACAATGATAGAAGAAACGCCGAAAATAAAAAATTGGCCATAAACGGTATTCCCTTTGGTCATCATTCAAACACATCAAGTATGTATACATTTTCTCTGCAATAACACAGCGCTTCTCATATGTTCTCACAATAATTCTTGTGACATTAAGTGGAAGAAACGAAAATCTAGTGTAGACGTTGCTGTTGGTTACTGGCGCCAGCAATTGCGTCATTGTTCTGATTAACCAAACAAATCATGCACTAAGGCCAATTACCTAGTCCCCAATATGTTATTTCCGATTTACACACGGAGACATTATGGGTTTTGTTTTCTACTCAGTTTGCTGTGAATATTTTAAATATTCCATTTGGGATTCAGTTTGAGTCACATAATAGTTATTTCCTCCTACCCCTATAGAAAGTACACACTTTCCTCCCTCAAACCAGGGAGGAAACTCATACTTTTCCTCCCTAGGGAGGAAAGTACTTTTCCTCCCCTTCATTTCAAGTAAGTTGTTAACGATGAAACTTATGAATCTATTATAATCAAATTGTTTCCGTAATTTCTAGAACATCTTATATATCCTGTATTCTGGTAAAAATCAAACATGAATGTTACTTCTACTTTAGTTCTTTAATAGCTATTTGTGTATTTAGAGCGAAAAGTGATTGATTGTCGCTCGACAAAAAAATTAACCTTTGGAGAATGACAATAACACTTTGTGCTCGACATACACACATTATTTTTTCTACAAGCGCAGCTCTTAGAAAAAAAAATGATCGACACTTCATTCAAATATAGGCACATAACATTACTTATGAGAAAATCACTCGATGGCAATCCGAAATATATAAGCTATCTAAATGTCCAATAATTCAAATCACTAACAAGAAAAAAATTGAATAACGTTCTATAAAAAAGTTGCAATTGCCAGGAGCTGAACCCGGGGCCTTCGGATTACAAGCCCATAAGACTTACTAACTAACTAATAGTTATTTATGCACCAAGTGCAAAAAGTAGGTGTTTATTGTACTCGACGTGAAATTGTCCGACGAGGCCATCAGGCCGAGTTGGACAACACTTGCAATAAACTCTTTTTGCACGAGTTTCATACAATATTTTTTCTACGTTCATGCAAAAACCAGAAAATGTTTCATTTAGGTGCCACTAAACTGTAAGGAAGACATTGTTTGTTTAAATCTATCTGCTAAAAGTAATTCAAAAACATTTTGTGTAATTCAGTTGATTTTCGAAGGAAATAATTTTATTTACAACAAATTGCATTTTCTAGTAATTTCATAGTCCATTATGTAATGAATATGATGAAACATGCAACTATTTAAAACGCAATACAATCTCACAGAAAATGGGCTAAATTTGGTGTCAATTTGAAAGTTTATGTCTGTCATGATGACTGAACGCTATAGTAGAATGACAGATGAATGCAATAAAGTACCAGTTTTTCCACCAAATATAGTTCAATAAAGTTTTGTTTTTTGCATGAACGTAGAAAAAAAGATTTTTATTGTAATTGTCGAAATTGTACATTTCATGTCATACAGAGCATCACTTCATGCTAGCGATTGCACCACCGCAGATTCTCAGATGGACATGACTGTATTGTCTATACTTTCCATCATGCAAGTATAGGCCCGTTTTAGACAAAAGCAGTTGAGATGCGTTTTAAATTTACAAAAAAAGGTTCATTAAGTGGGTAGGAGGAATAATCATATGCATTACATAAGAGTAAAGTGCCTTTTCCTGCCTTGGATGTTTACTGCCCTCCGCTTCGCGTCGGGCTGTAAACTACATTCTGCGGGAGGAAAAGTGGCACCTTCCTCCCTAGTAATACAAATAGGTATTTATGATACAAGTTCGTCAAGTAGGTCTTTTTTGTATGAGCGTGAACAAGGCACAGCATAGTTCAACAAACACTCGAGTACAAAACAGTTCTTAACGATAGTATATCATACAAAGTTTTTCCTACGACAATTATATTGACAAATTTCAGCAATTGTATCAATCATTTGAATATTTCATGATATGAATTGTTGTCATAAGTATTATCAAATAATAACATTCGAGTCAGTGCGTAAACACATAGTTTACGCACTATCGTAGGAAAAAGTTGAAAATGAAATGATCTATACTGAACCATTAACTGAAAGTTTTAGAAAATTATTTATTGATATTACGTTGAAAGGAAGATTCCTTAAAGCAAAAATTCTTCACTTCACAAATGCTGGTTTTACTTGCCATTGAATCTTCAATGTACCCTTCTGCTATAGTTGAGGATTTCCACCCACCATGTCGTTTCAACATTATGTCATCTCCTGCATTCACAAGTAAAGTGGCAGAACTTCTGCGGAGGCAGTGTCCTGTATATTCCTTAGCATTCGGCAACTTTAAATAGACAGCTATTTCTTGAGGTATTTTACCAAATTTATGGATTCCAACAAATTGCTTTATGGATTTACCTTTTGCGTATTTGAAAAAAAATCTTGTGTCTTTTAATTCATCAGGCCGAAGAGCTATATATTTTCTAACAACATCCAAATATTCCATTATTACGAAAGACCTCGAATTCTTCGTCTTCGTGTTTAATAGGGATACCAATAGTTTATTCAATATTTTCTAACTTTAAATTCAAAAGTTCGTCGCAGCGACATGCCCCCGCAATTCCAAAAATCAATACAACCTAAAAGAATGGATTATAAGTATTTTCACTCCATGGTATAGATATCTTATTCAAAACTTACTTTTGCTAATAAATATTCATCATCTGGTGCATCCAGTATAAAGTTTATAATATCTTGTTTTTCGAAAACTCGGGACTTCTTTGCCTTGTAGCCTTCAGATGACCGTTTTAAATATGCCCGCAACTTAGGTATATATATCTACGCCATTTTTAACATTCATAGTTGCCTTCAACATGAAATATACAGACCAAAGGGTAGAACTCTTCATTGTTTGAGATAATCCAGCAAAATAAGCAAGTCACTTTGACAGCGGCAAATACACTAGTGGTTTTTTCACTTATTCATTTGTTTATCAATTATCGCGGTGTTGGTTGCCAAAATAAATAGTTTGACATTGATATGTTTCCGAATTTCTTATTCATTAAATTGTCCTGCCGAATTACACTCGAGGTTTGTATTGATATCGGGTAATTTGTGTTGTTCAAATTCTAAACTGTTTCCTTTAGTAATTTGACTCGAATAATCTTCGGTGTCGTGTTTTTATATAGTTGACAGTTATTCTCGTCGAATTGCTAGGAAACATTTTCTCATTAAACAACAAAACAACCCAAATTTACCCCATAAAATACAAACCACTTGAGCAATTATAAGTGAAAATATTCCATGACATATACCATCGAAATGCATATAGTTCAGAAACAACAGCATCAAGGGAATCAGGAAGCTTCGCAAGATTGGTTATAGTTCTCAATCTTTCGTAATCATAATCTCTTCACATACCATTTACGATTCGTAGGGTTAGTCTCCCATTAATTGGATGTTCCATTCTATTTATATTGCATACACGAGGAGCGCATAGTGAAAGCATAATCTGCTTTTTGGAGTAATGGACCCGAATCAGTTTTGGAGATTTATGTCGTTTATGGGCTTTGACATCGATTATTCATTGCAGATTCGAATGAAACTGGAGCAGAAATGATTCATAGACTCCCCAGAAAAGTACTTGAGATGAGTGTTGTCGGTTTATTATCAAACAGTTCATTGGTTTATACAGGGTGAACCACGACCACTCACAGAAAATCATACAGTGTGCTGTCGCCAGCAAAAGAAGTGGAAAACTATGTGGAATTTGCACAAATACCTTTTGTATTAGTACGATACTGCCGCCCCTGAATGAACATACGTGGACAGCCAGAACCGGTGTTTTTCTGTTCCTCCTCCTTTATCAAACGTGAAACTGAAGCTGGTGATTTGAAATATAGTTTTAGGATGGCCCCAATGGAAAAGTTGAAAAATGAATTATTTTTGCAGAACAAAACACAGCACAACCATGAATGCCTAAGTGATTAATGCTGGTGTCGAATGCATTTTTCGTATACGCGAACACACTGTTCTTGCGAACACAAGGTACCATCGATCCATAGCCCTCAATGCCTATTGAACAATCAATTAGATAACGAGAATACATTGAAATAAATATCTTAATAAACACGGCAGTGAACTAAAAATGGCAGAATACGCGTGCACAGTTGTTAATTGAGCGGAACCATCGAGAGATGATATGTTGGCGGAGAGTTAAATCATAAGTGAAACATTATGTTAGAACTTTCTTAAAATGAGGCATCTTTCAAAATTGAACTAGGATTTGAATGTACTGAGTAACCTGTGACCTGCACAACTGATAAAACAAAATAGTTAAGGTGTATCGAAAAAAAAAACTTCTTGTCGATATCTTATCTTACCTCGCTTCTACAGAAGTAAATTGGGAAACTATTTTGTGTGTCATTGTTTGGGAAACGTGTTCATGTATTAATGTAGAGAGATATGTTTTAATTTTCTAGATTATTGGTTTGTTTCATCAGCTGTTTCAACAGGTTACTTAAACGATGGTGATTAACTGCCTATCAAATTAACTCAATTTAACCCAAAAATAATAAATGCTTACCAAAATTAAGAAGGCGAAATATTTACATCATGGTAGTCTCTTATATTACTTGTTCCTCAAAATAACTTCTGTTGGCCAAAAATACTAAATGTTCCTCAAATTTTAAATGTTTTAAAAGTTAATTTGTTTTTTCGCTCCAATTGACACACAAACCTAATCTGAGCAATCTAACCTAGATTGCGAGTCGAAAATACGTGAATTCTAAACTTGGTGAACATTTATTAAAATCGGTAGATATTTATTTGGGTTCCATTAAGATTTTTGATATTCATTAAATTTTTTGGCGGACATCGTTAGGAGAACATGGTTCAATTTGGTGTGCATTATATTTGTTCCTTTATTTAAATATCATTTTGATCTCGAATGGATAGATCTAACGTAATAATAAATAATAATAACGTAATATTAAATAAAAAAAAATAAAAAATAATGACGGTTTTTTAACGAAAGTTTGGTTGAGACCTAATAGTGTGTGATATCAAATTAATCGTAACAAAATGTTCCTTTTTCCTGACCCCACGAGCAAACATGATGCCATTTAAAAAAAAATAGTAATCATAATTTGTATAATCAATTTAACACAGCAGATGCTTTCTGACCAAAAATAGTTGTATTTTCCCAAAAACTTTAGACGGAAACGGATAATTTCATAAGTGAAAATATACCAGGTGTCTCATATAAAAAGTTGAAAGTTGATGTCACTTCGGGTGAAACCGGAAATAGTATAAATCTGAATCACTTGTAAAAAAATAATAGTTTAAAAAAACTAAAGAACACGCTTTCCATGGACTAAAAAGTAAAAAATAATTGACAATTTAATTTCTCAAATGTAAAAAAAGCGTGGGAGCTTTCGATCTATATTTTCATATTTTTTAGTATAATTTTAACAATACAGAGCGTTCAAAAGCTCAAAGGAACTTTATCAGGCCTCCCTCGCTTTTTTACATTTGAGAAATTAAATTGTCAATTATTTTTTAATTTTTAGTCCATGGGAAGTAAAGCGTGTTCTTTAGTTTTTTTAAACTATTATTTTTCTGACCATAATCACAATACTCGTCCATCATCTTGGGCCGCCATCTTGAATTCATAAATTTTTACGAAAAATTCATAATCTCTGACGCCGAAAACCCTCACACACTACTTTTGAATCGAATCAGGCCATAATGACATCTTGGAGCTGCCATCTTTAAGTTATGAATTTTACAGAAAATTCGAAATATACGACCTTAAAAAACCTCACATACCAATTTTGAATCGAATCTGACCATAATCACAAATCTCGTCCGCCATCTTGGAGCCGCCATTTTTTTTTATAACAAAAAAAATGTCACGTTGCATTGTCACCGGAACTATGAACACCTGCCAAATTTCAAATCATTCGGACGTCTGGAAATGCTGTTTTATGTGTCATACAAAACTTCCAAATTTTATTTCAATATCTTCTGAAACAAAAAAGTTGTAGGGGTTAGCCACATTCCGTGCACCACACGGTATAGCAACAAAGTTCAGTGTCTAGTTGTCCACGATAAAACGTCCCCAATATATCAAAAATTCAAGCCCGGTGTAGAGCGCAGGAATCACGTAGAAATACTGACGAATGTATGTCTTTGCAGTTGCAGACCGAAATGGGTCTCCATTACAATTCACGTCACCGGCTGGTTTTGCCACGTACTGTCGAAATCTCTGGGGTTCACCGATCCTATCAGGCGGACCACGGTACATGTCGCCATTCAACGATGGAAACAGCAAGGAAAAATCTTCAGGTGAGACAAGTTAATTTTTAAATCATCCAGATCAGAGAACGGAGCAGGTGCAATTTACACCCCTTAAGGTTTCAATACCGGGTGACGCATTTAACACGAACCCTGAATTTCTGGAAAAAGTTTACCACGTACATCAGATGAAATCTTATCATTCATTTTTTATCCATACTCACAGTGTGCAACAGATGGAAAACTTTTTTATTATTCATTTAACGACAAAAAGATTTGTGATAAAAGTTGGGGTTTATGCATAGAAATTATAATATACAGAGTGGGCCATTGAAAACGAAACAGCGGCTCTGTAGGTCGGCAGAACCGAGTTATATAAAAACGCTCGGACACGTCAACAACATTTTCGAGGGGGACATCGTTCACGATGAAATTCACCCGAAATACATTCCATCCCTCGGAGCTGTGACCGCCACCCCTAAATTTTTAAATGGCAACATATGGCAAGTGATACCTCATTTGAAAGGTATTTTCCTTCTTAATATCAAACAACAAAAATAAATTAATTCTATCTATCGATTCGTTTCCGAGATAGTTGGAAAATCACTTTTTTTTCACTCAATCAATAAAAATAAGATCTAACAATGCAACTGTTTAAAGATAATTATCATTGTCAAGGAATTAAATGATCTAACTGTTTGCCAACAAATAAGATGCAATTCCGTTTCAAATTCTTATTTCATCTTCAATTACTTGATCGAAAAAATGTTAAAGTTCTTGAGAATCGATAAAAAGACGTTTTCTCGAATTCGACTACAATGCGCGTACAACAAAAACATGTATGCGATAATTTTTTTCACCAAATCGCAATTTTGGACGTCTGGCAATGTCAAACTGATCGTTGATTGAACGACATTAGAGTGAATTACAGCTGCTGAATATTTCCTCAATAATGGTGTATACGATCGCGGAAAGAGTTGAAATAATAACAATTTTTTTCAAGAATGATGAGTGCGGTAACCGTACAGCTAATTTGTTCAATGAAACGCATCCAGATAAACTTGTTGCTAGAAAATACGTTCTAGAATTAGTGCAAAAGTTTCGTCAAACTGGATCAGTAGCCAACAAGAAACGAGACCCAGAACGTGAATTTCCTGTGAGAAATGAACCTGTTGAAGTTGCACTTTTAGGACAAGTTCATGCAGACCCAACATTGAGCACAAGGAAATTGGCAAGTGTTACCAATATTAGTAGAACCAGTATCCGCCGAATCCTGAAACATCATAAACTTCACCCCTACAAAATACATTTGGTACACCAATTGAATGAAGATGATTTTGATAGGCGACAGGAATTTTGTGAAATTATGACTACGAAAATAGATGCTGATGAGAATTTTCTTTTCAACATCTGCTTTTCTGATGAGTCTACATTCTTTTTGAATTCGACTGTGAATCGTCATAATTGTCGTTATTGGTCAGATGCCAATCCACATGTTTTCCACGAAGTCCATACTCAAACTTCCGAAAAACTCAGTGTCTGGGCCGGTATTTTTGGGGACCGTTTGATTGGACCAGTATTTCTCGACGGTAACCTGACAGAAGAAACTTATTTGGAATTATTGAATGCATTTGTTTATCCACAATTAGTAGACATCATTGAAAATGACAATCGTTACCATGAAGACCACTTGAAATTTCAACAAGACGGGGCACCTCCACATTATGCACAGCCTGTTAGGGCGTTTTTGGATAGAATGTTTCCTGGAAGTTGGATTGGAAGAAGAGGCACTATAGAGTGGCCAGCCAGATCTCCAGATTTAACCCCACTCGACTTTTTCCTGTGGGGTCACTTGAAAAACAAAATCTATGCAACCGAACCAGAATCTCTGGAAGAATTACGACGTAGAATTATTGAAGAATGCCGTCGAATAACGCCGGAAATACTACGAAATGTGAGGTCTCATTTTGAGCAGAACTTGTACTATTGTATGGAAATGGGTGGTAGACAGTTTGAACATTTAATTCATTGACAATAATAATTATTGCGACAGTTGCTTTATCAGATATTGTTTTTATTGATTGAGTGAATAAAAAGTGATTTCCCAACTTCAAGTTCCTATATCTCGAAAACGAATCGATGGAATTGATTTATTTTTGTTGTTTGATATTAAGAAGGAAAATACCTTTCAAATGAAGTATCAATTGCCATATGTTGCCATTTAAAAATTTAGGGGTCACAGCTCCGAGGGATGGAATGTATTTCGGGTGAATTTCATCGCGAACGATGTCCCCCTCGAAAATGTAGTTGACGTGTCCGAGCGTTTTTATATAACTCGGTTCTGTCGACCTACAGAGCCGCTGTTTCGTTTTCAATGGCCCACTCTGTATATACTACTCTAGAATGCCAATTCAATGGGACGAAAGTGTTGTAAAAAGTTCGATGCATTATATAGTGCGCATGATCAGGACCAGTTTCATTCATATCAGGGTGGGTTTCAGTGAGATTTTTAAATGATTCATGATATTGAGTAAAATCGATTTGATAATACGTTGGTGTCAGGGCAGTCTATGAGACACGAAAAGTTTTGGTGGGCATACCTATGTGTTGTGAAACTGATTATATCTGAGAAATTCATCGAATAAAATAACAATGAAAAAATATATCTTGAGTAGGTACCTATTGGTGACGTTTCTGAAATATACCTATTTTATGATTTTTTAACAGGGACCACTTGAATAATTATGAAAACATACTTGTTCAGCAAACAATAATATTATCCATTATTTTCTCTACCCCCACAGGCTATGCCACCAAAAGCAAATTTTATGCATATTATAAATATCTTACCTGACTGCCATTTCAATAGTAGGTGTACAAGAAACATGAAGACTAACACCAGGAACATTTTGTTTTCAACAAAAAGTACGTCCAAGTTATCATTAATTTCAATACGTTGGGGATCTATATTTTGCATCGTATGGTCATGCAATTCTTGAAGAGCTCTTTAAAAAAATTGTTAAGTACCTAGAATTGGTTTCAGATGTGGTTTTATAATTATCAATCAGAATTCCTTAAAAAATGAAATCCTTTATAAAACTTACATCATGAATGAATTGAACAGATTTTGAAGACTTGAAAATTCCTACAGTTGTTTCTTGGGTGGAAACTTCATAATTTTTTAGTAAAAAAAGACTTGGAACTGCATTTCGTTTCAATAACATTCGACTAACCTTCATATATACATCGTTTGAAGAAAAATGTTTGCTGAAAATGAATTTTTTTCAGTCAGATGCTCCACGGTAGTATCTCTTTCCAATGCTCTCATCCAAATGTCATGCCTTGCTCTCGTCAAGCTTAAAATGATTTATATAAGCCAAACGTAAAGAAAGGATTAATATTCTTAGTTTTATCAAAGATGGGAGTTATTTCTGCTCTATTTATGTTATTCATTAGATTTGCCATCAAAAATTCATATTCAAGTAGGTACTTTACTAAAAATAATGGATTCCAGGAATATTTCTTTTATTTCCACACCATAGAACCAAGCAAGTCAACATTGTCAAAATTAAAATTTCACTACAGAAAAACCCGAAAACCAATAACATACACACTACCGATGAATAATTGAAGTAAACAACAGTAATAAGAAAGACACATCTAAATAAACACAATAACGATAATGGTTAATTTCACAATGAACACAAATCGCCTAAACCACCAAACTAACCCAAACCAAACCGGCTCTGGCAAACTACCTGCCTTCCTCTGCGGCAATTGAAAACTGTTAACACTGTTGCACGATTCCAACAATTCAACGGGTATTTGAGTAGGCTTCACAGTAATGTTAGATTATTTTCGGCAGAATCTCGACTACAAAGATAAAATTTTCTGAAATTTGTCAACACTGCAGAGCTAGGAGACTGGTTATGGGCATGCGCATTGATGAAAACATTTGGAATTTTACAACACTTTTCAGTGTCCCACGAAGAGGGGATTGGCATTCTAGAGTAAGTATATATATTATAATTTCTATGGGTTTATCGTGTAAAAAAATATATTTTTTTTAAAAGATACCAAGAATGAAGTGCTTCTATTTTTCAAAACATAAAAAGTTATTGGAAATATTTCGTTGCCATCTAAAAAACTATTGAAATTTGAATTTCAGAGGGATTAAATTGCATTATCACATTTTTAATCTATTTTCGTACGTACGCAGCTCTGGAAGAGACACCCATAATTCAAAAAAAAATCTGAAATTACTCGGAAATTCAAAATTGGCGTGATAGGATATCTTGGATATCATGAATTCATAACAATATCAGAGAAATGTTCAAAAAAGGGTGAACATTCTTCATGAAAACTGGAAAATGAAAATGTGATTTATTTGTGAAAACAACTACTTACTTCCCCGACACAAGCCACGCTGGACATTGAACTACATCTGATAGATATTGTGAAAAGACTCCTAACTGAAAAGAAAAGAAAAATTATCATTTTCATTCAGATATATTAAATAAATTGAAGCAAAGTTCGCTTCTCTGGCATTTAATCCCCAATACATTTTGGTCGACGAAAATCTATTTCGCTTTGCCAAGCTCTTCAGGGGGATTGATAGGATTGGAAGAAACAGGCTCTTCAGAAGCAGTTATACACATCAGGGATGGATATGAGAGCAATATTCCTTCTGCGAAATACTCAGCAATTGTCTTGATTTTCAGTATTGAAAAAACTACAATTTAATTCTTGTATTATAGCAATAGGTTGGAGGGTTTAGCCGGAATAATCAAAACCAAACATTTGTTCCAAGTCTGTCATAAAAAGCCGCTCACGTAAAAATACTACTTTAAGTATTCTTTGTTCATGGCAGCCTTAAAAAGCATGTCTATTGTGTGATTGGGTGACCTCATAAAATGCATATATGAGATATGTTTACATTTGTTTACCCTCGATCACAATCATTTGTGACACGAACGGAGGGCAAACAGAACCATGTTAGTTGGACAAATTCACAGAGATACGTATTCCGCGAAGAGTGCAGGTAAAAGGAAGTAATGCGGATATCGATTTTGTTTTATTAATTAAATTCAATAGTCAATCCAAATATCAATTTAGAGATATGCTTTGAACACCAAAACAGATTGGTTATACTGCGAATGATCAATTTGCTGTTACACCACATACGATAAACAAATTTAGTGCCAAGATAGCATTGATTAGGATCATTGTCAGATCTATCGTAAATATGTTTCATGTTTGAGTTATCACAAAAAATTAAATCTTGTTAGTTCAGAGAGTTATCGTGCAAACCAATGGTGAGGAGAAAAAATATAAGAATTGGAGTATTTTTGAATGTTTGGGCTGAGCTTCGGGCTCAGCTTTGGAAAAATCTAATAATTTCAATTATGTTCAGAAAATTAATAAATCTTTGATGTTCCAAAAATGAATCAGATAATGAAGTAGGTTGGACTGGATATATGAAGAGCAATTCTGACACTCCACTGCTACCGGTTTGATCTATTTTTACTTACTTATTATAATTGGTCGATTTTACTATAGGAAGGAGCGCGTTGTAGATGTGCAAAATATTCGTTTGTACCAAATAGTGAAACTCTAATCCTGCCAGCTTGTACATGTTTTGTAATCTAATCTTCTTCAGGGTGTAACATAAGTATATACGTTAAAATATTCAAGTGACGTACGTATTCCTGAAACAATTTTAAGAAAAAAAGTCAATATAAACTTGTGTCCGGAAATGCTTCGTTTCGGAGATACAGGGTGTTGAAATTGAATTTTTTTGTTCGCTTTTTAAAAATAACTTGTGCAAAAAATAAGTTATTTGCACTAAATTTGGTACTCGGGGTCTTTTTGACGTGGGAAATCATAATTTCGTATTAATTTTCATGTAACATCTAGAGGGCGCTGCATACGCTGTCATTATTTATTTCAAATTGCCCTAACATTTTTGACAGTCAACTTTTGGTACTTTTCATGAACAAACCTTATTCCCACACCTTTTCCAAGTAAGAAAGGTACACTTCCTCAACAACGCAGAAGGTGACCGTTTTCGAGATATTTACAATTTTCTACATCGATGCATGTTACTTAGCTCCTAGGGCGCTAAGGGAAGTTGCTGAGAACAAAAACTAAGTATGTGGTCTATCTCGTCAAAATAAACAACTTTTTTCCTATAAAATGATTCGTTTTTGAAATACAGATTGTTGAAAATTTTCAAAATATGGTTGGTTTTTGTCATAAGTTTTTTGCAATTTCAATTATTTTGATCAAACTTTATACGCAGTATACCCGGACAGACTTCTTCTAAACTGAGCATTATCAAGCTGCTTAATCAGTGTAGCCAAATTTGATTTCAATAATTTTCGTCACTCTCCGCTTGCAAATTAAGTTATTTAAATCGAGTAGGCTATGAACGTTTGTTTTATCAAAATAAAAGTTCGCTGTCACAATTTATAAAGTGATTTTTTGGTACCATGCCCGACTTTACGAATTCTTAAATGGCTGATGCCAGACGCGTCTATCAGGAAAGGTATCCCGAACGCGTCCCTACTTGTGCAGCGACATTTGCGAAAACGAGCGTATTTCATGAGGTATTACTGAAAATCATTCTTGTGGAGAATTGAATTATCTCTCAATCTACCAAAATCGTTTTTTGATAAAGGATACCGCACACTTCAAGTGGCCCTCCGTCGAATCGACTGAATTTTTGATATGTTGTAGTCCAAGTCATTCCAAACAAAAAGTCCAATGGGCATAAGTTTTTCTATAGGCTAGTTTTGACGCTAGAGGGCGCTGAAAATTCTCATTTTTTCTCTATTGTTAAACAACAAAAAACGTTACCCTGAATAATTTTCACTATTCCGAGTCATTAAGGTCTAAACATTCATCAATATAAGATAATATTAGAAGTCTATTGGTATCATTACAGATGGTCAATTATACAGTGTGTTCTATCTGGTATGGTCAAACTAATACTTCAAGTTGATAATGAAACTAAAGGAGGATATAATAAAAATAGGTCTAATTAATTTTGATAGGGTTGTGTCGAATTATTAGGTGAATATATCCGATTATTTTATTGATGCTCAAGGAGTGAACCACCACATTTAGCATAAGTATAATATGGAGAAAATGATGGGCTATAACTCAATATATTATATGTTACATTTAATGTACCTTTTGAACCTGTATCCTTAACCCTGATGAAAAACCGTCGAATAAACCCTAATAATAATTTACAAGGTGTTTCATTTGGAAAAATATCAATACGTTCAAAGAAACTGACTGTAGTTGATCCACAGCTGTTATTTAATAGTATTTCAATGACGAAATTTTACTCTCATCCTCTATAGACCTGGAATATCAATACGTTCCTCAAATTCTAATAAAATGTTTCTCAAATTCTGTCTATTATCTTGTACATGAGATTGAAGTATTAATTTCATCGGTTTCTTGGCCCTCCATTGTATTCACACTCATATTCAACTTTACATTGATATGAAGTCACAATTAAAACTTTGCTAGAAAAGCCATCTACAGAATTTTTTTTCTGCATTGAAGGGATGCAATGTTTTCATATTATCCATTACCCCATTCTCGAGAATGATTGAACAATTTTTAAAACGAATCTAGACTATAATATTTTCATAATGCGTCAAAGTTCAATTTCCCCAGTACTGTTGTGATATCGATTCAAAAACGAAAGTTAACCAGACAACATGATCCAGAACTACAATATATTGCCTCATATACAGGGCGATACGAAAATATTGGGGTTGGATGGTGGAACGCATTATTTTAAAATGAAATATCAGTTATAACATCTGCGTAACCTTCATTAACCTCTCTACTACTATTGATTGTCTCTGAATCAGTTGGATTTTTGGTCGAAAGAAGTCCATTTTCAGATGGATTGACATATTTTTAATATTTCTTATACTTTCTCATGCCTTCAAATTATGCAGGATATGGTCGAAAAATAATTTTCATGTGCCGAGTTTCAGAGTGCTACAATTCATTTTTCACTTTTTGCTCGAGTTTGTTACTAGATTAATTCTCCGCATTTCGATAATTTCTTCGTTCGTTGTTTCACCTCTAAAAAAATAAAAGTTATTGAACTGAGTACATTTTTCAAGTTCTAGAAACGTGTGATATTATAAAATCAACAATCAAACAGTAATTTGTGTTAGATTATATGTGATTTACAATCCGTAAACCAATCCATCATGCTGCCATCGATATCTGAAATCCCTGCTTTATCGGCCCTTTTATCCGACCGCTATCTCTTTAACGTCTGCACACCTAATCCCTGAGAATACATCGAACACATCGTACCTATCATCTGACGGAACGTATTTTGACACAGCTGTTATTATTAACGATTTTGAATTACCCACTCTTGCCAAACAAGATATACACTTTGATAAAATAATCTAGGAATTTAAAAAAATTGTTGCCATAAATCCTTGACAGAAAGTGAAAAATTTCTAAAGTTTACCTTACTTTCAATTTTATCTATATATTGCAATTAGACAAGGTGGCTGCTAAGTGGAGTTAAAACAAAATGGGTACGCTGATAAGTGATAAGAGAACTAGGAACACAGGTGGTTCTATTGGGGCTAGAGAAGGTAAAAGCCCCCTTCAAACCAATAATCATACAACTTTTTCGGCGTCTAAGCAGGTGTGAAGAACAAAATTGCAGCGTAACCTATTAAATCAGTCGGTATCCCCCAGAGTTCAACTCCTCCCTCGGAATTTGAATCTAGTGCCATCTATGACCACAATACGAAGTTTGTCAGTGGAATAGTGTATGGCAAATATGCAAGCAGTTAAAGTCCCAACAAGGAAATTGTGCGCAAAAAATTTTCGGCCTCCGCGCAAGTAAAATAGGTGAATTGCGAAAAATTAAATCGCTTAAATTATTTGTGCTCAGGTCAGGCGTGAAAATCTTATGAAAACGGTATTTTGTGGCAATAAACAGAAAGAAGAAGGGTTTCTAAAATATCACAAGATATAGTTTTGCGAAAAAACTTGATTACCTTATAAAAAGTAAGAATGCTAATGAGATTACTAAATTTTTCGTCTTACGAAATTCCGTGCATTTCATTTCGAAATGTGTTTCATAACTCTCTATACAATCAACCCTTTCACCATATGTTCTTGATTCAGTTTCATTTTCAAAGAGATCCTTAAGAATTATTCGTTGCCATTTTCCGGAACTTATTCCCATTTACAAGGAGAACTGATTGAAAGTCATCGTGATATACTTTATACGTCAGTCCAAAGTTCCTCAGTCGAGACAAATAATTGTAACTTATTACTTTTTGTCATCTAACTATCAAGTATTTATTTTTTTCTCTACTTTCCTCAGTTCATTATGGCTTGACCAGATAATCCAGTACGATTGGGTTTTGAGACGAAGATCGATTGTAGCACAACCAAACTTGGTGTGCTAGTAGTTGGAACCATGATAAATACGAAAAAAATTGTTTGCCAAAATTCCAGGGGTGGAACTTTTTTTTTTTGGTTTAAAAATAAATAAATAAATTTTTGCTCTAACCTTAGAAAGTATATGATTTATCGGAAAAACAACTGAACAAAGTGAAAAACAATTAAATTTTCCACAAAAATTAGCCCTAGTAATTTCTTATGAAATGCGCTCGTTTTCTCAGAAAACATGTTTGAACGCCGACATCAAATTTCAGGTTCACGCTTGTCCACCGCTGAAAGTTCTGTGGGAGCCGAATATTTGATTGGTCATAACTCTGCTAAAAATGATCGGAGAAGGAAAAGGAGAAGTTCATATCGTTTCTGAAGACTCCTACTTTCTCATGCAAATATAATATGCGAGTATTTGAGTACCTAAAATGTGTTTTGTGACACTT
The DNA here is from genome assembly GCA_958298965.1 of Chrysolina haemoptera. NCBI lineage: Eukaryota > Metazoa > Arthropoda > Insecta > Coleoptera > Chrysomelidae > Chrysolina > Chrysolina haemoptera. Next base: position 27,175,541 of record OY282592.1, on the reverse strand, counting down.
CACGGAGATGTTTGCGGATGATCCGAAAATCATGAATAATAGGTCACATGCATGTATCACAAAATGACTGGAATTTTTGTGTGCACCATGTACTTTGTTATTCATTCATTAAACATTGTTTCATTTAATTGTAACTTTTGAAAGTTTGCAACAATCCAGATTTTAAAATGTGAAGCAAATTTGAATTTGGTAAAACGCGCGCCTTAGTATGACGTCAAAGTTCATGTAAACAAAATGTATTTTTCATGGTATTGACTTGTTGTTGATCAGTCTATCTAGAGTTTTTCAAGTGGTTGATTATTTTTTTTTTATTATTGAGTTTCTGCAAACCTACCGAAACTATGTTTCCTCTGGATAATCTTTGTTGACATGTATTTTGACGTCAAATCTTCCCGCCAAAAGACGATTGTTTAAATTTCTACTCTTTTTCGATCATTTTTATTCTAGTTAATCATTGATATTTTTGGCAGCCATCTTATTTTTCCAGTATTTGAATGGATGGTATAATTTATTGGAATAAATAGGAAAAAACATGCATGAGACCTATTTAGTGAATATGGAATAATTATACTTACTGAAGCAGCAGCCCATACCCTCTTTGGACAATATGCAACAATTTTAAAGTACTGTGACAGGCCCCACTTACACATGCCGAAAAAAATACTTTGTTTTACTCCTGCCTCTTATTCAACTCACCTATAAAACTGGCATTCTCTTCAGTAAATGTTGAAAATAATCATTTATTCATATCCTGCCTATATGTTCAATAGTTGTGAAGTGCAAACCTCAAGCTTGAAATCACATACTTCATTTTTAATATAGGATGTGTATGAGCGATAATTTTCAACATTTACTGAAGAAACTGCCGGGATTATGGGTGAATTGAAAACTGAGGCAAGAGTTAAACCCAGTGTTTTCTTTGGTATGTATAAGTGAGATTTGTCTTACTAGTCTAAAATCGTTGCATATGGTCCAAAGAGGATACTGATTACTGCTTCAGTATATAATTATTTCATTTCTACTATTACTACTAAAAGATCCATGACCCTGCCTGAAATTGCAGTGGCGGGTTAGCGCCAGCCGGAAATGTGATGTCGGTGTTAAACCACGTTTTCTGAGAAAACGAGCGTATTTCATAAGGTATTACTGGATATTATTCTTGTGGAGAATTGAATTATCTCTCAACCTAACGAAATCTTATATTTTCTGAAATAACAGCAAACAAAAATTATATTTTTTTAAATGAAAAATTGTTTAGGTTTCACCCCTGATTTTTTGGTACACAATTTTTTTTCTTATAATACATGATGTCGAGATGTCATGTGCCGAGTTTCAGAGTGCTACAATTCATTTTTCACTTCTGGACTTTTAAGACTCATTATTTCGAATGACAATGACCTACCAGATGAGAAGTCAAACTGACTTTTGATACCATCAGCCCTGTCCAATTCATTATCTGATTTATAAATGAGTATGACGTAAGAAAGCTTCCAGTAGCCGGGAAAGGTTCAAGTTTTCAAGGATTCGTTGAATATGTGAAATAGTGGCCTATATAGGCAATAAATAATTGAGTTGATGATTTTTTTAATTGAAATGTATAGAATCAAATTGTTTTCTTATGCGGTAATGTTTATGTTGATTGTCAGTGGAAACTCATGTAACGGAACGGTTTCGGAGGAAATCAACCCTTTTCATTATATGTCCGTGGGGCGTGAAGGTCGAGTATTTGCTTCACACCCAAAAGGTTGTGAGATCAAATTGGAGACCCTGTCACTGGTCGCAGGTTACGGATCAGAAACTCCTGTGGAGTTTTCTCTGGAAACTTAGGGATTTGTTACAAAAAAAAATGCTATCACCGTAATGAAAAATGTCAGATATTAGAGTGATCAATCCTCACACATTCAGCGAGTCATATTCACAGTTTTCCAATTCATGAACCAAAACTTGACAGGGCAGTTTTATTTTTCATTTGAATACAAAATTCAGCTATAATGTCACATGCCTTCATTTAGTCTTAGAGCATATATGTAAATGTTGACGAGATATTATAAGATTATAAAGTACTCCATGAAATCCTCCAAATGAGCTATCATAAAATAGCTTTCAGTGCCGCTGTCTAGAGAGCTATGACGGAAATTTGGTCACTGATATATTGCTTTGGTGTTACTATTGTGATGTGCCAAGTTTCAATTTTTCAACCCTGTCGCTTCAAAAATATTTAAGTGAAGGGCATGTATGAGCCACACTGTATAAAAAAATTATGGAGATCAAACAAATCATTTCTGAAAAAGATATTATGATGGTGTCATGTCAGACTATGAATCTGTCAATAAGAGATATCGTTCGCGGTAAACTTTAATTCTCTCATAGGCCTAATTCTGTAAGCTTTATGTTAATTTTTATCGGGTGTTAATTTTCATACATATTTAATAGTGGCAATTCTGTAAGCAGTATATTAATTTTTAACGCATGTTAATTTTCAGACATATTCAATATCTGGTTTTTCTGCAAGCTGTATAGCCTGTATGTTCATGTTCACACATATTAACATATCTACTTATTCTGTAAAAATTATATAAACGTAACAAAATATGTTAAATGGGTAAAAATTAACATGAAGCTTACAGAATTACCCCTAATATTCTGTGAAAAATACATAAATGTAGTGGTATATCTGCAAGCTGTATGGCCTGTATATGTTCATGTTCACACATATATCTGTTTATTCTGTAGAAATTATATGAACGTGTAACCAAATATGTTAAATTGATAAGAATTAACATAAAGCCTACAGAATTACCACTAATGTAATGTATCGATTATCTTGCCCGAACGACGCGACAACGTATCCAATCTGATGAGGCTGAATCCACGACAGACAGTTTCAGCTAAATAATATGAAAACGTACCTATATACAGGGTGTCAGTTTGAAAACTTCCCACCCCTAATATCATCCCTCCAATGAATAATGAATGTTTGTAAACTCTCGTGGTTCACGCCCCTGGGAAAGGTAGATGTAACTCTCAGAATCTTGAAGGGGAAGGGGGTCAAGTGGCACATTGTTTTGATGGGCATTTAGTTCTCTTCCGAATGGTACCTTGATTTATTAAAAAAAATAGCGTTCCATGGTTTTCAGGTGTTTGTCAAAACAAAAATTATAAGCACTGGTATGAAGATTAGGTGGTATATACCGTTCCAACTCCTTATTAGGGGCAAAATTATCCGTTAGCTTCAAAAAATGTACATCTGACTGTATAGAGTTCCAAAGTTTTAAAATCTGTGAGAAATTTCATCTGCAAAGTAAATTATCAGACTGAAACTAGGTACATGGACATTTATCGGAAACAAAAATTCCGTATATTGTGTGCCATGTACAAATCTGTAATTCCAAAAACAGAAAACGTTTCTAGCTTTTCTCATTTGGAGTTTATTACCCTGTATGTGACCTAGATTTTGTCATTTCTGGTTGCTATCGCAAATTTTATAATTTTGACTGGTTTTTCTCAAGATGAAGAAGATTGATTCGGAAATATTAAGTATGTAATTGCATCCGATATTAAAGTGGCGGGCGGCTCGTGCACAACTTCGAAGACCCCACAAGTCGGTCGTTACGTCATTTCCGATCCGACTATGGGAGGCGGTGACCCTTCTATTAGCCCTTCATTCAATTAATTGTTTGAATAGTGACCTAACTACTCACGACAAGACAGCTGATAAACTGCACAACGACCACGATTTACTTATCCAATCAAGCTTGGCAGTATTCGGATTACTGTAATAATCAAAACAATTCGCTAGTCGTACAATCATGTATCTCATTCAGATGGGTTCCTGTTTCAAAATGGGAGTCCAACCAATTGTTCCAAACTACGAATACTGGAAAATATTACTGAAAAGGGCTTTGAAACCTATGTGTTTCATAGAGTTCTTGTACATTCAACAAATTTTACTTCAACAATTTGCATGTGCATTTCAATTAAGGACAAAAAATGGTATGGTGCCCAATTTAGGTGATAGTTATAACGGTACAGATGAAAGAATTGATATTCCATGTGATACTACGTTAATCCAGATAAATTAATTCGATAAAATTGATTTATAACTCATATAACAATAATTAATAATACGCAATTTTCGGAATGTACCGTGCATTTCAGATTGGATTGTGTTTTATCTTAGTGTCATTTATTTGTTAATAATAAATCACATTTGACAACACACCTATTAAATTTATTGTGTTTACTGAATGTAATATTTTCGCCTATCAGTATAACAGTAAAAACGAAATTTCAACATGTTTCGACAGTTCTTTATCGATATAAAGTTTTTGTCATAAAACATACTCTTTGAAATGTTCTGATATAATGGATTTCTTTTGAGAAATTATGATGGAAAGTAGGTGATTTTTTCTACAGTTAAATTTTTTCTACGGTTAAATCGGAAGTTCAAACAAACTTTTTTATTTTACAGAGAACATGTATTTTACTACATTTTAGAAATATACATATAATTTCGAAAACCTTTGTGTAATGTGTAATTCTCAACCGTTTTCGTGTGATTACGATTTTTGTGAAAAGTTTCGAGTTTGTACTAATATCTTCAAAAATGCATACCCTCAAAAATTCCAACGCTAAATCTTTCTGATTTCCACCAGAGTTCGAAGTGAGATTCTCAATTTTATAAAACCTATATAAAACAGTGCGAATCTGGGAAATCGTGAACTGAGACAGTGGAAAGAAGAATTTTGCAGTGTCTGAATAGAAATAGACCACATATTGGGTGTTATGAATAAATGCTAGCAAAAGCTTTCACTATAGGTTTGTCTCTCTCATTACTTAATGAAATAGATAGGTCTGTTTCAAGAAATCTAAGTAAAAGCATTTGCTTAAGGTTTATTCATTAGACCCATTGTGTTTTATCTTAGTGGCATTTATATTATTTATATTATATATATTATATATTAAATCACATTTGACAACACACCTATTGGGTGTTATGAATAAAAACTAGCAAAAGCTTTTACTATCGGTTTGTCTCTCTCATTAGTTAATAAAATAGATAGGTCTGTTTCAAGAAATCTAAGTAAAAGCATTTGCTTAAGGTTTATTCATTAGACCCATTAAATTTACTTGAATTCACTTGAGTTATTGATTAATTCTATATGAATAGGTATTTTTTTTTATATATTATCTGTTCTACAATAAAAATCACAACATGTGTTGAATATTTTCTGCAATGTTTTTTGTCGAATTCAAAAATTCTGAGAATTATGCTTCTATTCTTTTATGAATTTGTATAGTCTATTGGTGGCAAATTTGGATAACTTTTGTTAAAAAAGATTACGAGAGATGAAAAACTTCGATTTGTTATTTTTCCTATTACTAACCAAAATCCTAGTAGTGGGTTTGAATATTTATGTTTGTCATGATGACAGCACGTTGAAATTGAATGACAGATGAGTGCAATAAAAACTTTATTGCACTAGTGCAATAAAGAACTTCTTTTTCCACTAAATATAGTTCAATAAAGTTTTGCTTTTTGCATGAATGTAGAAAAAGTTTATTGATACATCATAAGTAAGTCAGTTTCTCTGGAATATAAGAACACGGATATAAATAAATAAAATATCAATAACTACATATGGCAAATGAATTATCCAATAAAACCCTCCCTTGTCCCTGGGTTCTGGTATTATCATATTATCGTAAATTCTCAATCATTCCCAAATAATTTTTTTTTTTTTTAGAAAAGGTCTGATTTGAAATTCAAGGGTCCGTTTTCATTTTGCACTCGGGATGGAAACAAAGGGAAAATAAATCAATGAGAGTATTTACTGCCACCCCGAACAAAACAACGCCTTCGAAAGCAATCGCAACAAACACAGCCAATAAACCTGTATCTGTGCCGTAACAAAACGAGCAATGAGGTGGATCATGTTCTGCCAAGTGTAAATTGTTTGTGGCCCATGGGGCTCGAACGCAATCCTGCCCTATCAATTAATACGACGGCGTCGCACCCTCCTCGTTCATCTACAACTCAACCGCGATTATTAGAGTCGTTTGTTCAATTGTTGCGAATTTGTCAATATGGTCGGAGAAAGTGTCGCTTGAGATGAGGTTTTGAGGCCTATGATTTTTGTCTGGAGCTGAAAGTTTTTGGAAAATTATCATTCTGTGGATATAATGAATAGGTAATCAACAAAACGATATAAGTCACATTTTTCATTTTTCAATTTTCATGGAGAATGTTCCCCCTTTTCGATATAATCTCATTTGATAACAGATTACGTAGATCCAAAGGATTGTTGAAATTGTTTTTTTATTATTCATTTCTCGAAATATTAATTCTTGATAAAAACCTCTGTTTTTTCCCAAAAACCTGAATGGCAAACACCAGAATCAAATGTTTTACGACCCTATTCCCCTATAGAATTAAAAGGTTCAGAATCGAATGTTGATTCAGAAATTCAAATCAACCACCTATGACGAACTTAATTTTTCAATATTTTTTCCTATTTTCTACTCTTTATCCTGTACGACATAAGGAATACTATGCTAGACGGATGGTATATTCTTAGATATGATGATATCACTCTCTGGATGTACAGTTGTGTGCATAAAAAAGTCGTACAGCAGTTAAAGGCTATTGTGAGCTAGGCTTGTTAATCTTAATTAATTTATCGACTTTGATAAGTAGAGTCGACATTCAAACTAATTTTGTCGGTAACGCGCTTTCATTTTTTTTTTTAGCTCAATTAGTTAGTTCAATAGAATGCAATTGGTGCAATGCCTTGTACGACTTTTTTATGCACACAACTGTACTCACCTTCCTCGCTTTTATCAGAAAATAACATTATTGAAATATGTGACGGAATTTCGCAAAAGCTTGCTGCAAATAATATATGAAACGGAATAATATCGAAGATATGATGTTGGATGGTTTAAAAAAATGCTATTCGTAGTGTGAAAATAAATTCATTTTCTATTACTATTTACGGCAATATTTTATGAAATTCCGTCCCATATTTGAATTAATATGCTATTCCGATGGGAGGGAGAAAGGAGAAAAAATCCAATAAGTGATTATTTAATCATATCTTAAAATATACCATCCGTCTAGCAAAGTATTCCTAATATCTTACAGGGCGATCAGGAGAAAATGTAAGAAGTTGAAAAATTTATGAACATTTCTCTTGACTGTTAATTCTACCGTGAAAAACAATCAATCAATAATGAAAAAGTTTATGCCAGACATTGCCTAATACAAAATATAAAAATAAAGCTAATAAATACTTCTACATAGACCTCAAGATAGATACATAACATGGCTTTCCTTTTGAAAGTTACTGCAATCATATTGAATATTTCAAATATTCTTAAATTTTCGAGTTTCTCATTCAATGTGTGTTGAAAACAACAGTTCTTACAATCACACATAAGTAGTATGTCTATACGATCACGGTGACAAACGGCGGGAGTAAAAGTGCATACATCAGCCTCGCCATCGAGTTCTCAGGGTTGGGGTGGGGGGGTGGTGCTACCGCCAGAAGACGTCGGCCAAGAATGACCTTGCAGAAGAAGCGGGCCACCTTATTTTAGTTCAAATAGTGTTAAGTGAACATATTATGCTAGATATAATTAGATATTTGTAAAGAAGAGTGGTTAATATGTGTATAATTTTCCACTTTAAAATTGTTTAGGAAAAAATTGTGCAAGCTAAGGATTAACGAGGTCTTACCTTTAAACGTGCGATAGGATTTGAAGCTATACACGACCGGCAGCATCACTGGCTTCGAACGCGACGGTCTTAACCACTGAGCTACCTGACCCTTTGCGTAGCTACATTGCAGATTCCAAAGAAGACGATAATCAACGAGATCGTTGATGTCCAGGAAGACTATAATAAATGTTGTGAATTCAATACATTTTTGTTTATATTAGCCCTGTTAGCTCTCACACGATCTCTACTAAAATACCAAATTGTTACGGATCTATAGTTTGTCAAAGGTATGAAAGCCTATGCTCGAGCTCGAATATTTGCGCCATCGATATTGCTATGCCATCTCTCTGGACGCCATAGCTCTACAATGTATTGTGCTGAACCAAGTTTTATCAGAAGAGACAGTATACAATTTCCCAGCAATCATCCCACATTCACCATATTTCTACAATTTCGGTTGGGATATTATATCAATAGAGTTGAAAGGATTCGAGTACAACTCAGTAGATGAAAAGGCATCAGGAAAACAAAGCCTAAATGTCCAAAAACCACAGTTCGAGTTTCTTCAATAACGTCAAGTCAAACATGTTTCTTTCTGGAGAAAAGCGGAACGACCATTTTGCATTTTCCATCGACAGTTTTTCAGACACCGGTGATAAAGATTTCGCTGTTACTCTCCTCAGTCTGATAAACAACCTGTCACCGCGCAACGTGTTGTATACGTATAAATTGAAAATTTTCCAGCATACAAAAGGCAGAAGAAACTATTAGGGAGTTTCCCGTCTCTGCGAGTGTTTACATAATATTTCAATGTTTTCTCGTATCCCATGTGACAAGACGGTTCTTTCGTGACGTTTTCAAATCAGGGGACGAAAAACATTATTGTTTCATACGAGCAAGAGAACGTCTCCCTATCTGGAAAAATCGTTAAAAGGGGAAATTCTGTGGTTAAATAATCCTTGGCTTCAAACATTATGATATTTTTTTGCTGGCAACTCATAATGACATCGTTCTGATTTTAATTATTGCCCTAGGACCACAATGACGTTGAAAAGAGTCTTAGCACTGTAATAATATTCAAATGAAAAATTTCTGCATGTTTTTCATATAGGCCAGTAGAAATAGACAATCAGTTTACATTAATTTCAAAAGTTTTCAAACTTTGGTCAAGTGAACGGTATGTAAGCACGCAATTAACTTGAATTTTGCTGTATACTCGTTGAGAAAATTCCAAAAGTTCTGCAAACTTGAGGTAGTATTGAATATATATTATTTCATATCACGAATCAAGTTTGCAACCAATTCGAGTATATAGAACATTTTTTTATCGAAATGTTTTTCTTTGATATACCATAAGAGAAAATTCCAAAAGTTCTGGAATCTTGGCAGATACATCGGAAAATTATTCCAAACAGTTTTTCAGATTTGCAACTTCTTAAGTTGACCGGAACATATATTTTTTATAAATTGGGTGTCATTTTTTTTATCAAGGTGGTATAGAAATAATTGAAAAAGTATCCACAAATTCACAAATTTGTGAATGCATCAGAATAGATGTTTTCAAAATGTGCAACAAAGTTTCAAAACTTTTGCAATTTTTTCGAGACCACCTTGATCACAAAAATGACCACGAATTGAGAAAATATATGTTCCGGTTAACATAAAAGGTTGTAAATCTACCCAACTTTTCAGAATATTTTTCAGTTGTATCTGTCAAGTTTGCAGAATTCTTTGATTTTCTCTTCTGGTATATCAAAGTGGTCTTGAGCGTTGGAACTCTCTAGACATGTCTGAAGAATACGCCGAGAAAAAACTCGGGAATTTTTTCGAAGATTTTAGAATTTTTGCAAAATTCTGGGAAATTGTGGAATGAACCAGAAAAGGAGTCCCGGAAAGTTCTAGAAGGTATTGAGAAATACACTCGAATGAAGTTCTCGAATATTCGGTCACCAGGAAGTGTGCGTGAGGTATGGAACTTTCTAGAAATGTCTTGAATGAGCGAGAGGTAAAAGGTTCTAGAAAGTTCGAGGGGGGCGTGAAATGAAGTTCTAACCATAGTAAAAATACAACCGAGTGAAATTTTAGAAAGTTTGGTCACTAGGGGGAAAATTTCTAGAGTATAAGAAGAAGGGGGAATGAGGGTTGAAACTTTCTAGAAATTTTAGTTCGAAAATATGAATATTCATAAAATCTAGAAATGTTTGGACTAAACGATAGAAAACTTTAGAATGTTCTCGAAGCTTTAGGAATGTTCTACAAAGTTCTAGGAATACACCAAATAAACCATAACTGAGGCTTCGGAACGTTCTAGAACGAACCAAGAAGACACTCGTGTGAAATTCTCGAAAGTAAGTTCCGGAACTTTCTAGACTAAGATAGAGAAAGAGAACTCTATGATGCTCTCGAAGCTTCTGGAAGGTGCTGGAAGATTTAAAAAAACTGTGGAATTAACCAGAACAGAGCCTCCGGATACATATAGAACGTACGGAAAAATACACACTTTTTGGCGAATGAGCCTTCACCTTCGCCATATTACGAATGCATTGAAGACCACCAATAGAGAGATGCCGAACAAGAATAACAAAACTCCTGATGCCGTTGGAATAATCTTTACAGGGGGAACGTTTGTTACAATTGAGAACTGAAAAGGTAGGCACGGCTTTTGCGAATGTTGCAGCTGACAGAAGCCGACAATATGGCGAACATGCAATGAAAATTCAAGGATGCCATATAACTTAGTAATAGATTCAGTGATTCCGGTAAATAATAATAATAGCCGTCCTCTCACGCAGGGACACTGCGTACACTCTATGTGTTTATGGGGGAATAATATTATTATTATTACTCGAAAACTTTTTTACATTTTTTTCTTCAGAATTCGAATCATTGTTCGAGAAAAAATAAAATTTGTTCTGATGTGTAAATTTGTAAAAATGAATTTTTGAATAAACATTTTGTGAAAATTAAGTTTTTTGCAGAATATCTTCCTCTCTCCCCACTGCATGCAAGCGACGGAAGTCTTGTAATATATCACATGAAAGCGATAATGAGAAGCAATTAATATATTACCTCATCTTCTGCATACTGAGATTGCAATATGGTCAAAAATTAATAATGAAATTTCTCTCATAAATATGTGAACTTGCAGGCATACATTTTTAAGATACAAGGTCAAATTACTCATGTATCAAGTAGAGAAATTAATTCCCACTAAATTTGTTATTAAAGTTGTAATCATTTGAAAAATTCCAGTGACAGAAGCACAAGTTCGCAAAAACAAAAAACTCATTCGTTTTGCCGCCCACCCATTACTTATGTCTCCAAACATCAGATTTTAATTTGATGTGGTTTTTGAAATATGACAACATGGCATTTTCGTTCAAAAGTCTGGGAACGTTCCAATATTTTCGAAACGGTTCGGGAAAAATTCATGAAAATTCATATAGGATGGTTTTTGATGATGCCAGATTCAACGGTGATATTGGCAATGTTGCCAAATCAATAGTTTTTCAGATACTGAGGGTAACTCAATTTTTTCAAATGGAACATCCTAATTATTTTCATTGCAATCAATTCAGCGCCCACCCATTACTTTTGTCTCGAAATATCAAATTTGAAATTGACTAAGTGATGAAAAAAAAACTCTTGTGGCCCTAATGCGCTTTCGTAGAAATGAATAATGTATGATCAATAAAGTATCGAGTGTTTTTTCTGACTAAAAACTAAACGCTATTAATTATTTGAGTGACGGCACTGAGGGAGCGAGTTGCGAATTGGTCGCAAAGAAAACAAATAGGACGTTTCATTTAAAATAATAGAGCAACCGGCAATATCTGAAAACACCATCATGTATAAAATTCCATCAGATTTTCTCGAGCCCTTTTGAAAATATTGGACCGTTCGCAGACATTTCAATGAACCATTTTCTTATTTGGAAAACCATACTAAGTAATTTAAAATTTTATATTTGGAGACATGAGTGATAAGAGGGCACTAAATTGATTGCAAAGAATATAAATAGGGTGTTCCATGAAAAAAAAAATTTCCCCTCTCATATCTGGAAAAACTGTTAATTTGGCAACATTGCCAATATCGCTATTGAATCATCAAAAATCATCTTGTATGAATTTTCATGAATTTTTCTCGAGCCGTATTGAAAATGTATTGAACGAAAATGCCATGTTGTCTTATTTCAAAAACCACATCAAATTTAAATCTGATAATTGGAGACATGAGTAATGAGGAAGCGCTGAATTGATTGCAATGAAAATAATTGGGATGTTCCATTTGAAAAAATTGAGTTACCCTCAGTATCTGAAAAACTATTGATTTGGCAACATTGCCAATATCACCAATGAATCGGGCATCATCAGAAACTATCCAATAGAAATTTTTATGCATTTTCTTCCAGATGATTCTGAAATATGAGACCGTTCCCAGACTTTTGAAAGACACTGTAGTGTTGGAAAACCACTCTTATTTTCCACCTATAATAACCTCAAACACAACTTCATCAAACAGTATTTGTTACATATCACTCCGCCACGTAACTCCAAAGCTAATAGATGATTGATTATTATAGACACGGCCACCTTTATTTAAACTGCAATTATATCAATTGATTGATTATATTTACCTAATTAGGATAAGGGCGTTGCCGAAAAAAATTCGATTCGAATAAAGCTATTCATACGTATTATTTTGTTTCGATATAATTCACCATGGGCTGTACAGCTAATAATATATTCTTTTGATAGTTTTACGAATCATTAGGTTATGACCGAATAGTTTAACAGGGGATAATTCTTGAGGGGGCGGCTACCCCTGGTCTGTAAATAGAGCCCTGTTCATTTATTCCAACACGATAAACGAGAGACATAAAGAATGAGGGTGTAATATGTACAAGGGGTAGCTTTTGAATATTTCATGACCTTTGCAGTGACAGCTGTTCTGCTAACTTTTCTATATTGCCACTATTTTCACACTTGATGTTGCGTTGCATTGAATGATTTGCCCTTTTTTCGAACAATAACACTGGCTGATTGAAATATCAATGGAACTTGAACACCTGCTATTATCAGATTTCCCACAAATGTTGATGAAAGCGTGTCGATGTTATTTTAGTTTATGCATTATTTATAAATTTATTGATGGATGATATACGAAGTGGTATTTTAAAAAGAAACCATGAACATTTTTGTCGAATGCGCCGTCGTTGTTGACTTTAAATTTGGGAAATTAAAAATTTCTGATGTCAAACAAGAAGTTGTTTTTATTGATTAATGCAGGTTTGGTTCTTTCTATTTTTCATAAGCGACATTCCCTCTTCGAGTAAATCAAAGAAGCAAATTTCGTAACGTTCATTGTGAATTCTGGTCGCTAATAAACAGTTTTTATCATTTGCACCTAGTACAAAAATAATATTGGTCGATTCTTCGGTGGAGAAATTCATTTCAAATGCTATACCTGTATAGAACGATCAATATAAAATTGTATTACGATAATATTTGTTTCGTGCCATTACTCTTCGATAATTGAATGTCAAATTCGTAGCCCACTTTGATCACAGTTTCATTGCGCATGGCGCAGATGAACTTGGGTGCGGGGCACGTCAGAGTGGAGGGCAATGAACAAGCAGGCACCCTGGCACGAAAAGGCACATCAACGCCATTAATCGGGCCGGAACCATTCTGCGGACTTGGAAAATCTTACTTCCGAGAAGAACTAAAAAAAGCTGAAGAAGCGCTGAGAGCAACATACTGGCTAAGACTTCCAGGGCTGAGGCAGGCCAAATATCTCCTCGGCAATTTCAACCGAGCAAGATCGAAGACACTGATTAACCTGAGCAAAACTAGTCTAAAGACAATCACAGGATTTCTAACGGGGCACTGCAGACTCAAAGAACACCTAAGGAAGATATGCTTAGAGGAGGACAGCACCTGCAGATTCTGTGGGGAACATCCAGAAACACCCCACAATATATTGATGGAATGTTACGCTGTACATCATAAAAGATTGAATATGCTGCGATCATACCAGCTGACTGTGGGAGAAATACCACGAGTAGACCCCCTCAAAATCCTAAAATTCCTGAAGGAATTGAGGCTTAAAGGAATGCTATCAACAAGAACACCTTGTGATAGCAGAAGAAGATGGGGCACAATAGATCTAATCAGGTCGTAGCGCATCAGTCATCATCCATACTTGCTAGTACCAATACCAATACTTTCCAACTTGGTTGTTGCATGTCTGAATTATTTTCGGTAAAGTTCTATTCATAAAGTTTTTATGATGTCATTTGTGATGGTTTGTTTTCCCGAAGATTTCCTTTCTTTCGGCAATAACTTGACAACGCCGCAAATTTTTCAAAAAAACGAAAATGTTAAAAGTTTTACCCAGGTCAGTGGTGGGAAAATTTATAGTTTGGTTCGGTTCACGAAAAGGAAAATCCTGTATTGTTCAGAGAACATGGCAAAAGCCGAGGAAAAGTAGATAGGAATTGGTCCTTTTTGAATTTTTGCAGCCTGTATGCCCCAAGGAACCATTTCCGAGGCAGTGGAGTCCAAAACTTTGCCGTTCGTTGGAAGAAAGGGCCCTGGAAATTGAATTATCTTTTGGCACACATAAAGACATTGAAAATACAAATAAAACTTACATTGTTTTTCCGAAGATTTTCTTTCTTTCGGCAATAACTTGTCATAACCGATGGGAGGAAGAATTTGTTTTTCATACTATCACAAAAACAGAAATTACCCATTACATCCAGAAATACATAATTAAAAAGCTCTTAAAAAGGGGATTTTCGATTTTAACCTGAAAAGCTATGTTAGAACAGAGTCGGATGGGGTTATAGGAAATTCGGAAGTTTTATCGAAGGGGTTGTTAGATACGAGCTAGTTGACACTATTTGCTACGAATAAGGAACTCCCAAGTGACTATCTGGAGCCGGTCAAACATTTTCTATCTCACCCTCTATCAGATTTTTTGAATTAATAACCACATTCATTTGAGCTTTGACTCGTTCATTGAAATAATTATGGCCATCATTACTTTTCTTGAGTCTCAAGCTCTATAATATGTTACCATTTTCAGTATTTCACGCGTGTGTAATGAAGATTAAAGAGTGTCGTGAAAACGTTTTACACCCTTTCAACCCTACTCTCAATTGATATGTAGATCATCTAATCTTAAAATGATAGTTCTTTGATTCCCTCCGAATCGTCTCTAATCAATAATCCCTTGATGCGCATTGTGCACATTTCATACCACTTTTTCTTTGATCTTTCTAGGCTTCATGGAAAAATCTGAGTTACTAAACATCATCATCACGATCGACACAAAAAACTGTTGAGTGTAAAACATCACATGAGTTTTAAATATTCTTAATATTTGTGTAAAAAAAATTATCAATTTTCAGAATTATGAAAGATCTTCTCCCGAAAACAACTAAATTCATCAGAAAGTTACATTTCCTTTTGTTTAATCGGCAAAGCAATTAATACATTTTCTTGTAATGAAAAATTATCAACATATTCACAATCCGTGGTTAAAGCAATACTTTTTTTTAAGTTCTTGTTTCTACGAAAAGGAAAATTCATTGAAACTCCGTTTTTTAAATACATCACTATACCTATTTATAATAAAAAATTTCGGACCCTCTGTCCGTCGAGTTCCAGTTGCATGGAGCATAACCGTAAAAAAACACTGCCTTTGAGCCATCTCAATAGTAGATCCCAATAGTAGACGAATTTCAAAAACCAAATTTAATTTTTCCGAAAAAATTGTGGAAAAATGGTATAATACATCCGTCGTTGACGAAAATACTAGGGGTTTGATAACCTCCTGCATTTACGAATTCAATGCCCAGTTTTTTATATCATGAAGTTCTATTTCTCAGAGGTTAATATAATAATGAAAATGAACGTGTTAAATTAATATGGATATATATTTATATATTTCCATTTTTTACAGAGCCCATCAAATTCGGGATCAACAGATTAGTATCAAAGTCTGACGACGACGAAGAACAGGAAAGTCTAAAACATTCCAAATACTGCCAAAAAGAAGAGAGCAGCTACTACAGCGGCGACGAGCGAATGTCACCGAGATACAATAATGATAAAAGATGGGACAGCCAATCACCGCGACCATCCCCTAGCCCGTCACCAGAATTGGAGGTAGATTCTCCTATACATTCCAGGTCGAACTCCCCCTTCCAAAGACCGTCATCTATCACAGACATTCAGAAAATCGAATCTTCCAGCAAAAACTCTGAAGCATTTTCAGTCAGTGCTTTACTTAGGCCGGACAACCCGAAGAAGGTCGAAAACCCATGTTTTCAAGAGACTATTTCCGTGACGCGTTCGTACCTCTATCCTCCTTTCATAGATCTGGTGAAGGATGCCCAACTCAAATCGGCACAGGAGTATACTTCACAGTTTTTGCCTAGGAGCTTCGTTCATCCAGGGCTCTTCCCGCACGGACTATATCAACAGAAAGAAGGCGAAGAAAGGAGTTTTCTACCAACACCCACGTCTCTGTATTTTAGCGCTGTTGCGGCGGCGATGGCAAGTGGCCACACACAACCAGGCCATTACCCAGCACCTCCCACTGCCGAAGAGCTGTACAGGCTCAGGCATCACTTACTGAACAATCCTTCTGCTGTACATCCACACCACCACCACCTGCTGATGAGGCCTGGAATGATGCCAATCGGAGACGTTTATTCTTGTATTAAGTGCGAAAAAATGTTTTCTACCCCCCACGGACTCGAAGTTCATGCTAGAAGATCTCATAATGGCAAGAGGCCGTTCGCTTGTGAACTGTGTAATAAAACGTTTGGACACGAAATCAGCTTAAGCCAACACAGGTACTTGCGAACTTTTTTGTCACTTCGGATAATGAATGAATCAATTTCTTTACTTTTCAGAGCTGTACATAACGTTGAAAAAGTGTTTGAGTGCAAGCAATGTGGGAAGTCTTTCAAGAGATCATCAACATTATCAACGCATTTGCTGATACATTCGGATACGAGGCCTTATCCTTGTCAATACTGTGGTAAACGATTTCATCAGAAATCTGATATGAAGAAGCACACCTACATACATACTGGTGAGTGAATAATTTTATTTGCATAACTATATTTATTAGGATCTAACGTGGAGCCGGAATTTTTTTCGGAATGGACGTATCTATACAGTAAATATTTCGAAAGTATTGAAAGTTTCAAACTATTCCTTTGTCCAATAAACCTAGGCAAGTTTGCTTTGAAATTGATTAGGTTTGGCGTCTGTAAATAATATGAAAGGGAAAGTTTTTAGACATGAAAATGAAAAGTTGAAAAACTGAAATAAAAATGTGGACCAGCCGGAGATCGAACCCGGGTTTTTCAACTTCTCATTTTCATGTCTGAATTGCCTCTAAACTTTCCCTTTCATAAGTTTACTTTGCTTTGCGATCATTACATGTATACATTTCATTTAAGGTATATTTTTTTATTTGTATTAATATTTTAGGTTCGGTTAGTTCGGTGTAAATGAACTAAATCAAACAAAACTAAACGAAATCTGCTATATTACCTTTACCCCAAACCTTAAACTCAATCGTACTGGATACGATTGGGTTTTGAGACGAGGATCCATTGTAGCACCACCAAACTTGATATGCTAGTTGTTGGAACCATAATAAACACGGAAAAAATTGTTTACCAAAATTCCAGAGGTGGAACATATTTTTTTATTCGTTTAAAAATAGATAGATTTATGCTGTAATCTTGGAAAGTGTATGATTTATCGAAAAAACAACTCAACAAGGTGAAAGACAATTCAATTCTCCACAAAAATTATTCTTAGTAATTTCTTAAGAAATGCGCTCGTTTTCTCGGAAAACGTGACATCAACTTTCTGGTTCACGCATACCCGCCGCTGAAAGTTCTGGCAGAGCCGAATATTTGATTGGTCATATCTCTGCTAAAAATGATCGGAGAAGGAAAAGTAAAAGTTTATATCGTTTCTGAAGACTCCTACCTTCTCATGCAAATATAATATGCGCGTATTTGAGTACCTAAAATGTGTTTTGTCGCACTTCTCGGAGATGTTTGCGGATGATCCGAAAATCATGAATAATTTAGTAAATATGGAATTATTATACTGAAGCAGCAATCCATAACCTCTTTGTACTATACGCAACAATTTTAAAGTAGTGTGACAGGTCCTACTTATACATGCTTTACTTTGTTTTACTCCTGCTTCATTTTCAACTTACCCATAAAACTGGGATTCTCTTCAGTACATGTTGAAAATACTCGCTTATTCCTGCATATACGTTCAATTACACTATTGTGAAGTGCAAACCTCAAGCTTGAAATTACATACTTTATTTTTCATGTAGGATATGTATGAGCGATTATTTTCAACATTTACTGAAGAAACTGTCGGGATTATGGGCGAGTTGAAAACTGAGGCAGGAGTAAAACCTGGTGTCGCGTCAATTGGACGTGGAAAATTGGTCGCAGTCAATTGGACGCGCGACATTTGGACGCATGTGACAATTGGACGCGGCGTCAGTTGGACGCTGCGACAATTGGGCGCATGCGAAAATAAAAATAATTTTATTATTCCAATGAAATTTATTGTATAAAATATGCAATACAGGGCTTATATCTATAATGAGGTATAATTACAAATACCTGTGCAACAAGAAGTTGTCCATATTACAGCTCATTTACATGTCGCTGATGCAGCCAAAGTTCAAGCAAAAAAAGCACTTGAAAAAATGAAGAAAACCTCACAACAGATCGATCAATCCACTCAGACGATAGTAGCTACCATGTCCTCAGGTTTACCATCATCAGTATCAGCTCAGTTGCCTTCAGTCATTTCCTTAAAGAGAACCATACAGCGTGAACGACAGAGGGCAGACCATGTTTCGGCAAATCCTAGAAATCTAGTGGAGCTTGATATTCCTGAAGAGTACACACGAACTGAAGATGAACAATTTTTACATTTTGACAGTGGCCCTGGAAATGACCGAATTATTTTGTTCACAACAAAACGAAATTTGGAGTTTATGCAACATTGTGACCATTGGTATGCTGACGGTACGTTTTCTTCATCGCCTATTTTATTTTGCCAATTGTATACCATACATGGTGTTCAATATAGCAACGTTATACCAACGGTTTATGCCCTTCTTCCAAATAAAAATCAAGCCACATACGTCCGACTTTTTCAAGCTTTAAGAGCGCTTAAATCGGGCCTTCGACCGGCTTCAATTATGGTGGATTTTGAAATAGCTGCAATAAATTCTCTACAAGATGAATTTCCTGACGCCTCAATACGTGGATGCTTTTTCTATTTAAGCCAGTACATATGGAGGCATATACAGCAGGCAGGCTTGCAAGAAAAATACAGAAAAGATCCAGAGTTTGCTTTACACCTGCCCTTACTGCCAGCTCTATCCTTTGTTCCACCAAACGATGTAATAACTGCTTTTTGAAAAATTCTCGATAGCGACTTTTATGTGCAGAATGAAGATTTGCTGGTACCTATCATAAATTACTTCGAGGACACTTGGATAGGTCGTATTGATAGACGCCAACGCCGAAGAACCTAGTTTTTTCTTTGGCATGTAGCACTAGGCTAAAATAGTTGCATATGGTCCAAAGAGGGTACTGATTCCTGCTTCAGTATAACTATTTCATATCAAATAAATATCCATGACTTTCGGATCATCCGTAAATATCGTAGAAGGGTTATGTGAAGTGGAACAAAACACATTTTAGGTACTCAGATACTCACATGTTATATTTGCATGAGGAAGTAGAAGTCTTCAAGAACGATATATACTTTTTCTTTTCCTTCTACTATGATTTTTAGACAAGTTATGACAAATCTAATTTTCGGCCCCTCCGGAAATTTGATATCGGAATTCAATCAGGTTTTTTGAGAAAACGAGCGCATTTTGTGAGAAATTACTAAGTATGTTTCTTGTGGAGAACTGAATTATCTTTCACCTTTTGTTGAAATTGTTTCTTGATAAATCTTATACTTTCCGAAACAACAGCAAAAAAAACATAATTTTTTTTGGTTCCTGTCCTGATATTTTGATAAACATTTTTTTTCTAACAATGTGGCTTACATTATTTGTCTGTGGTTACTGTACTACTTGCAAAACGCAGAAAAAAGACAGCTCACTAGTATTGATGAATTAATGGATTCAAAGGTAGGTACTTCAAAAATTACATGAATCTAAAACTTTTTTCTATTCAAAATGCCGCGTTCTCTCAGATTCGTTCTAACATGATGTTAATTAATCCTCCTTTCTCCATTTAAGGTTGAACGTAGTATTAAAGCCACAGTGTTGTTAACAGTGTGAAGTTATAGCCCTCTGCCTGGTCTAATTAGTGAATAATTCATTGGTAAGCCACGTCGGCAATTAATAACGAGCTTACAGCTAAGATGCTGCAGCGAGGAAGGGTTGCTGTGGGTAAACGGAAGATACTTCTCGCTTCTCCGAACCAGCATCAACAACAAGATTGTTTTAATAAGTGTCACTTTTATCATTTGTGATGGCTACACGAACGAATCCGTGAGAGTCAGATTGGAATTGGGTGTTTGCTGACATTTGAAACTCACAATGCAATTCGTTCTGGTAATAGTACCCACATCTTTTCGGCGAAATGAGAGTCTATATCAGAGAATATAAGATCATGATTGATTTCCACGCGTAATATTTATGATCATCTTCATAAAAAGATGTCCGAAACAAGTCACAACTATGAGAAGAACACCTGTGGAAATGAACAAAGGTGTTTCAACACGCTTTTATAAGCTTCAGTTGTAACAAACAAACAAACTGATGAACCATGTGATCAGATGATCTGAAATTCAGCAAACATAATATATACAGTGACCGCCAAAAAGTATGTACCATATGGGAAAAAAGTTTATTATTAGAGTATTGGAAAAAAGATTCTTGGGAAAAGTTTGTGCATGTTCGATAACCTTAAAATAGATTTTGACACATGTCACGTGATCGCTGGTATGGCGGCAAATTGAAAAAAATTACAAAAAAAGTTATTTGAAAAAGTTGCTTAGAATTAAATTTTATATACATATACAAAGTTTGAGAAAATAATGTGAGAATATTGAAAATAGCATTTTTTTTTGTTTCCAGCTGTAGAAAAATATCAAATTATTTTCTTATGAATAGCTTGACCAAACTGAAATATTTGTATTTTGATGATAATAACAAAACTTTCTCATTTTCTCCACACCAGAGAGCACTAAATTAAAAAAAATTGATTTTGTCAGAACCCTTGCTGTTACATTGGTTCGTATCTAACAGTTATATCACAATTCCACTATTATTGCGATGATAGGGAAATCCAAAAATATCGTGTTTTTCCGACATAATCTTAAAAATAGTGCGTCAAATTAAAAAAGCTAGGGTTTTCAACATTTCATGCGAAGTGAAACGCTCTGGCACGATTATCATCGAAACTTGATAATAATCTGGAAAACACCATGTTTCTGGAATGTCATGTCATCACAATGGTCGTGGTATTCTGATATAACAGTTAGATATGAACCAATGTAACAGCCAGGGTTTTAACAAAAACCAATTTTTTTAATTGGTAATGGTTTATATATTCATGTCAACTTTAATTTATTTATAAGAGACGTCATTCAACATTGACATTTTGCATTCTTTGAATTTGTCCCAAAAATTGGTTTCATCAAAATTCATAAACTAAGAATGGCGCCCCCAAGGTGGCAGACGAGATTTGTGATTATGGCCAGATTCGATTCAAAATTCTTATGTGGGGGTTTTTTAGGTCGTAGATTTCGAATTTTTTGTCAAAATTCATGAATAAAAGATAGCGGCTCCAAGACAGCGGATTAGACTTGCCATTATGGTCCGATTCGATTCAATATTAATATGGGAGGGTTTTCGCGGTCAGAGATTATACATTTTTTATAAAAATTCATAAATTCAAGATGGCAGCCCAAGATTGTGGACGAATTTTATGATTATGGTCAGATTCGATTCAATATTGGTATGTGGGGATTTTCGAGGTGGGAGATTTCGATTTTATAGCCATTAAAAAATATTAATTTGAAAAACTAAAGAGAACGCTTTACTTCCAATACGGACTAAAAAGTAAAAAATAATTGACAATTTAATATTGTTAAATTAAAATAAAAAATATGAGAATATAGATCGAAAGCACCTACGCGTTTTTTGAATTTGAAATTACATTGTCAATTATTTTTAACTTTTTAGTCCATGTTGGAAGTAAAGCTTGTTCTTTAGTTTTTTTATACTATTATTTTTACTTTTTAGTTTAATGGTCTATAAATAAAAGCTTGTTTTCAAAAGATATTTTTCGTTGATTTTTTCATTTTTATAGTAGGTACACGTGTTGTACTTTCTTAACAAAAAAAAATTGAAAAAAAAACCTGTCCAAAAAAGGAGGAGAAATTATTATTAAGACTCGCCTATCTAATTGGAACGAACAAACCTTACGTAGACACTTGAGTAAGTGGAAATTGAATACATACATTTTGCGAGAATTCATTATTTAGTATGATCGAACCAGAACCAACTAACCTTACGTAGACATTTGAGTGCGTGAAAATTGAATACATACATTTTTCGAGGAGAATTATTTAGTATAATCGAACCAGAACTAACTAACCTTACGTAGACATTAAAGTGCGTGGAAATTGAATACATACATTTTGCGAGGAATAATTACTCCTCAGTCTGATCTGACCAGAACGAACTAACCTTATGCAGATTTTTTTTTCAGGGGAGTTTTTTCCGTTTGTATTTTCGTTTTTTTTCTGTTTTGTTTTCCGGTTTTTATTTCCGGGGGTATTTTTATCGTTTACTGGTTTCTGAATACTCTTACTTGTATTGAAAGCCTTCTAAAGATCTTCAACTATTGAGTTTCATTTGTCCAACAAATCTGACTCTGATTAATTTGGCATAAGGACTAATAGTGCGTCTGATGACTAGTTATCAAAATCATTGTCATGGAGAAGTCGTAGAATTTTCCATTGAAAGCATAATCACAGAAATCCAATATAGAAGACACCCGAACGCGGTCCTTTTATTCGAAGAACTTTATTAGATTTCGTCGAATTTATAGACATTTTCGATTGACATATGAGAACCAATAATCATAATTGGAGCAAAGCGTGAGAATCAGCTGCGGCGTGTCGGCGGAGGATTACAATTCAATACTAATATAATTATCATTATTGGCTTTCCTAATCCCGACGGCTAATATAGGGATTTTTCCGAGCAAGAAAATAATAGCGAAACGTCGGCGAAACCGCGCAAAATTGCGCTTTACGGCCTCGCCGCATGCGTGCGGAAATCGAGAACTATCATCGCCGCTTCGTAGTCATCTTCACGTCATATCATCCACGAGGGGGTGATGCTATCGCGTAACTCTACACCGCGGGGAACTCCCGGCCACCATGCGATGCTCCTTTGTTTAGGAGCGTGCCTCTAATGGACTGGAGAGGCACTCACTGGGCGTTTTGGGGTATCTCGCCAGGCGTTATGTGTGTGTTTGCATTTAACGAAGTGGAACCGTGCCACCGGAAGTATTGTCGGTTCGAGTGAAGTTTGATGAATTAAAAAAGAGACAAGGTGTGTCGATAACCACTCGATTTTCAATTTACTCTTTACTAGATTAATAAAACTTGTTTTATGGAATTCTATTCAATGAGGAAGATCTGAACATTTGGTTCATTTCAATTCCATTATTATTATCAATGCTTTCTAAACAGTAAAATATAATGTTTTTCTAATCATAGGAGATCAATAATTACAAATTCATACGTTAAACGTCAAAGAACTGTAATTATCGATGAAAATCTCCCCTGAGGGAATTCACGGGGTGACTCATTTATCTGCAAGATAAGTGGGAAGATAAGTTATACAGTCAATTCATTATGAAATGAAGAATTGTAGTAGTGATCATCATCAACCCGTCAATCCTTCACATTAAATCTTTGCTGGTACTCTGTAGAATTGATTCCATATGGAGGGTGTTTCATAATTGAATGCTAATCCGCCTGAAGTGCCATAATTCTTGAGTGGTTTTGAGGTAAAATTTCCATATGAACTCAGGTCCGAAACCGCTTATTTTCTAAGAAACAGGATGTTGAAATTTAACAAAAAAATTAGTTCTTCCCCGATATCTCTAAATCCACTTTTTTTATGAAGGTCGTCTTGATATTCATCAGTGGCGTCCCTGTTAACGTGTCTGCCGTATTCTTGATGAAAATCATGATGCCTATGCCACTGTTTTTTTTCCAGTAAATATTATTTTTTTAATTATCCTTTATCTTATAGAAATAGTTTCTAAACTTTCGTCGGTCCGACTAACGGGTTTCAATTTGAAAAATAAAATGCTTTTATTTGCTTGTACCTACCTTGCGAATTTTATTGTCTCAATGAAATGCAATTTGTTTTTTAAATCGAAAACTGTCCACCGGTTGGAAGTCAAAAGAATATTTTTATGAGAAGATAGAGGACAGTTATGAATTTAATAGGTATTCATTAAAAAATATACAGTGGCGTCTCATTATTATTTCAATTTGAATTTTACACCCTATATCACAGGAATAAAGCGGTTGCGGACCTATGTTCATGTAAAAAAAATCTTAAAATCATTCAAGGATTATCGCATTCATTATGTAACACCCTGTATAATGAGAATAAAGAAATAATTCAGTAATTTTTAGCGACAAACTTTTTCTGTTTGGAGGCTCGGATACCAGTGGAAACGAAAACGTCTACTGATTTAAACTTGAAAATTAAATATGTTTTCATTACGAGAATTTCATTAATTTGTTGAGAAAACATTATATTTTAACTGCCCTGTTGACTATAATAAAATTGTACAAAGGCGTAGGACTTCACTTCGAGTTATATTTTTCATTTTTCTATTTTCATGAAGAATGTTCCCCTTTTCAACATGAATACCTCCCAAGAGGTTATCTTAAACGATGGAAAATAGCGACTAAAGTTTTTCTTTCAGCCGCAGATGATTTCACAACAGCGTTCATGAATATCCTATTCATATTTTTGAACAAAAATCAAAACCGTTAAATAATTTCAATATTCTGATTAGGTATACTTAATGGGAAAATATTAGGACGTTACGTAATAGTTTTCATACACAGAATGTAGGTAATTACTTACCTAGTTCGATATTGAAACAAAACCCTACTTTCAGTATCAGAAGAGAAAAAATGACCGAATGACATGAATTATAGAATGAAATTAAAGTTTCCTTTTATAAACAAAATCAGTTAGGTATTAGTATCAAGACTAAACCTCGTACAAAAAATTACTCAAAATTATAATTTCGGTAATCCGATACAAAATTTCTCAGGCTATTCAGAGAGGTTGATAAATGTGAAACACTGTAGGTATTCGAATTCACTGAGAGAGTCAAAAACTCAGTTTTCTTTAGAAATAAGTATAATATACAGAAATCAAGTTTTCTGTTATTTTCTTTTTGAAATGATGGGACCGTTTCATTGCGTATATGTCTTTATTAAGAAACAGAAATTATACAAAACCTGTTAGACTCTAACAGACCGCACAGCTAGCTATATTAGCTTCCTGTTAGATTGTCCGAACTACAATTTCTAACGTTGAGATCATATTAGCTCACATCAAAAAGCTATTCTGTTTCCACGGTCCACCAGAAAACGTAATTCAGAAGTCATTACAATAACAGTAGGATGAAATAATAATATTAGTAATTTAACACATAGAGGGTGAAAAGTGGAGTGTTTTGTTCTCTTCTCCCCTGGCACAGATGTGCACTTGTCATACATGGTACGCAGAGGCGTTTGAACACTCACTGTGTTTATTCTAAACAGGTTGGTTGAGCACTGAAATAATATAGAGCCGTAACTAAAAATAACAAAGGAACTAATGCGCCAAGCAAAGATTTTATTGAATACCTTTCTCGCATTTGAAAAAAATGAACGATTTCAAATGGCACGAATAGATATTTTTTGCACAACTTATTCCTGATAATAATAATCTCTTGAAAAAGGATGATCATGCTAGAGGACGTTAAAAAATAAAAACACTATTCAAATCATGTTCTATATGGGTTAAAAAAGTGTACATTTTAAGTCAACTTGGCGCTTTTCCTTCATAGATATTTCGATGGTCCAACCAACTAGTTAGTTTTTTTTAAGTTCTGGTTTAGACGAAAGGGAAATCCTGTATTGTTCAGAAAACATCGTGAGAGCCGAGGGAAAGTAAGCAGGAATTGGTGTTTTCTTGAATTTCTGATGGCTGTTTGCCTCAGGAAACACGTCGAAGCAGCGAGTTCCAAAGCTTTGTCATTTATTGAAAGGACGGGCCCTAGGAAAAAGATGTCCAAAGTAACGGCATATGGATGTGAAGATTGGGTTTGATGGGTCCCAAGTTTGATTATAATTCATTTCAATATTGATTATTGAATATTCGGCCAATATTAAAATTTCAATGATTTTGTAATATTGTATCAATATTGTCTTTCAAATATTGACCTTAGGTTTTTGTAGCAATCTCGATCAATATAGGGTCAATATACTTTTTCGAATATGGGTGAAATAATATTCCACCAATATGCTATCAAACTTGGATATACAATTTTATTTTTTATCTTTAAAATCGATATGAGAGAAATATTGAAATCACAATATTGGAGCTAGATGCTGAAAACAATATGTAGACAATATCGCTCTATCGATATTGGTGAAAATTATTTAACCAATATTGACCCAATGTTTTATGAAACAATGTACATTCAGAACAGGTTATGAAATATTGTTTTTTCCAATATGCTCCCTTATTGGTTCAATATTATTTTTACATTTACAATATATCAATATAGGCCCAATATGAAAAGAACATTCATCCAATATGAGGTGCTACCTGGGAGGACTCATTGAGACAATAACAGTGGGAATGCTTTTCTTGGAACCTAGAGATGGCGCTGGATATACATTTCAGTATATATCTTAGAAATTACCGACAAAAGCTGAAAGTGTTTCTCAATTTAATTGTGTAGAACTAGCTTTCGTTGATGAGTGGCAACAACCATGAATCCAGCATGGAGGTGTTTTTAAATCGAAAAATAATTACAGATATTTATTCAAAGAGCATTGCAGAGTATTTATTGTGAAATTATTTGTCAAGTGGGTTCAAATCAAAACAGTTTGGGATATTTTTATTTATTAATTTTTTCATTTCAATTCATCATAATAATGTGGTGTGATATCACACTCAATATATTGAACGAGGTGTTACATACCTTGAAGTATTTTTGAAGATCGTTTGTGATCCCGCAATATCCGTTAAAAATATTACCTCACCTGTGATATGTGAATATATATTTAATGTTTGATTCAAGACATTATTTGATGAAGAAAACTCGGACAGTTTCTTTTAATGATTTACTTCGTTCTGATGATAAGGTCGTTACCCTTACATACTGCTTTATATACTATCGATCAGTCAAGCAAACCATCACTATGCAAAATAAAGCACTCAATTGGAAATCTAATATTCTCAGTATTCACAAATTTTCTCAAACCAAGTCTGTTATGGAAGAAAGTTCCAGTATTTTCTTTAAACTAATGTTTTTGTCTCCAACACAACGTCAAAAATAAGTGGTGTATTTAATTATCATTCTCCTCCATTTTTCCAGCTTGAAACGACTAAGCAGCCACGTAATCCCCATCAAAATAATAAATAAGGTTTAAGCCTCGCGTCAAATAATAATTATTTCGAAGCCGAGCATTCTTTTCTTGTTACCAAATCAATTAACGTCTCTGTGTTCCTTGTAATTAGACTTTTTTCGCTATTAAGAAAGTCCATTTTTAAAATTGCCACTACGCTGGTATTTCTCGAAGGGTAATTTTGATTGTGTCTCGAAAACAGCTTTTTCCTCGACTGAGAGGGAGAAGATTCGCTCCGAATCCAGTTTTTTAATTGTGAAAGCCCTGCATGCGGAGTGTCACTTTTTTTTCAGATCCTATTCCCTCGGCCAATTAGGGAGGGCGGGCACGGTCGCACTTTCATTTGTTTTTAAGTCTCGATGGATTTTTATATCGCTAATTAGTTTCCGGGCACGTAGCGAAGTTTAAGAGGAAAAAAGTATTTTGGGTATCTTTTATTCAAGAGAAATGTAAGGCGTAGTATTTGTTCCCGAAAATCATAGTACTTATAGAAAAATATAACAGTTGACTACGGACTACTGTTCAAAATAATATTTTGAAAATATTTGAAAAATTCGTTGGAGTAACTGCTAATACTTTATAGTAAAGGTGTTCTACCTAAGTTCATCTCTATGTAAAAAAATTGAATAAAGATAGAACGAATACAAATAAACACTGTAAAAAAAAACAACAGTCAAAAGTTGAATTCTTTGAAATTTTTCAATGAACCCATGCATAATCAATTTAGGAGAAGTGGTCAAGGAGAAGCAATTTCATTATTTCTTCTACCATATGAAAACTCTCAATTACCTGGAATTTTTTAAAAGAATGTAATGTAGTGTAAAGAAGCATTGAACTATTTTTCCATATTTTTTTTTTTTTTGTAGAATTGTTGTTTGGTGTATTGAATTTTTTTTCCGCAATACAACAAACTGAAAGTACAACGAATACAAAATATTCGCATGTGGTTCGTATGACGCATACCATATGGCGAACATGTTACGCCATTTTTGCTTAAAATGAAGGAGTTGAAGTACAGAGTTAAGATCGATCTTCTTGTTCAAGTTGTTTAAAACCGAAACTCTTAGTTATTTATATAGTTCAGTAAGTAGACATTCTAACATTACATTTGGTCAATTTGAGAATAAACTCATTCAACATACCTAGGCACCGTACTTCCAAATTTAAATGATGTTTTTCTTACAATTCCCCTAGTTATCTGAATGACATTTTATCCATTATAATATTCTACACTTGAAATATAAAATCACAGCTGCTTACTGCTCATTGCTGATATTAGATTGAAAGTATGTTATTGTATTCACCACAGCAATATTGTTATTTCGCCTACTATAGCACTGTAATGTTATGGGTTTAAGAGGCGTATAAAAAAAGTTAATTATAATACAACCACTTGCAGAGTGCTTGTACACTACTATCAACTTTATTTTGAATTTCCTCGGCTGATCAATCTGTGAAAAGCCTTGTTTTATCATGTCATAGAAACGAGTGAATACATTCTAGGGAACGAAAGGTAACTCATTCACATAAATAGTAGACATAACAGGCCCTAACATTGACCCTTGGGGGACCCCAATTCTTTTTTCATTTTCAGAGAACGCCTCGAAAGATACTGTGGTCTGTTTAATTTTCTGCGAATGAAAGCCCTTCTTTGTTGTAATGTGCTTATTTATCTTATATCTTATAACTACAAGAGGTTCTGCTAAATAAATCGAATATGGCCCTTTTGAAACTGCCATAATAATAGTGGAATAAATGATAGTCGAATAACATGGGGAAATCATTTGAGTTCACTATAGCATACAAGAAAGAGTGAATAACAGAATTTAATGAATAACCACTCATACACAATCAGACATTATTACTGTTACCAACTTTCGCAACTAGATCACGTCCACATCACTTGATGACGGCTATTTCCTGAAAAACAATGTCTGTCACTCTCTTCCCGAACCGTGTTCACGCCATACGGAGAACGAAATCATCTTGCGAAAAGTATATTTTTCTCCTGATTTTACCCAACGTCCACTCAGCAACATCAAATCAAGTCATACGTTTTATGTGTCCAGCGGGAAAAGTATATCTCGATTTTAGAATGCATGTCTCTTCTGGGGGTTCAGATTGGAGTACTGTGAATCATTTGTTTTTGACGAATCGCCATTCATAACCGTCTGAAATCAAGTTACAAATCTGAGAAAACTGAATGTATATAAAAAATTATTAAAACTTCAAGGATGATTGAGTGATTATAGTGGTAAAGAAAAGATGTTAGTTTGCGGAAGTCATTTGGTGTACAATCTAAACAGAAACCTAACGCTCCATGATACTTTACTGCTTCCATATTTAGATATAGTTTGGTATGGATGGAGCTTGAGTGATGATGAGATGAAGATAGTGAAGTGGCTGCAAATAAATTGAGAAATAATTCCGCAGCTTATTATTGACTTGTACAAACTGAATACATATCTTCACTTGATGATTAGTAGGATATGCATGAAGCACGAAGAAAATAATAGAAAGAACAAAGGCGCAAATAGAAACAAGAGGAGGAAGAACGAAGAAAAGAAGTGAAAGAAAAAAGACGGAAAATTCTAAAATGGAAGAAAGGACTGAGGAAAGACAAAAAATAGAAGAAAGAGCTACAGAGGACTCAATTGGAAGGCAACCTCGGCAGGAATTTATGGAACAATGGGAAACAAATTAAAAAAATAAGTTTTTCAAGAAAAGGAAATCGAAAGATGCCACATCAGGCAAGAGGAGCAGGACCAGTTATGCAGCGGGTTTCACAAGAACGAGGAAACTAATGGGTTGAAGAAAATTGAGAGGAGCAGGGCCGGTTTCTAGAAACTCAGCAGGATCAGGAAAACGAAAGACGTGAAGAAAAACCAGATGAATAGAATCGACTTCTGGAAGATCCAAAAGATAAAGGGCATGGAGGAAAACTAGAACTGGGTGAAAAGCATAGCTGATGGAACACAAGTTATTCAGGGCCGACTCCTGGAAATTCCGAAACGACAGATAGGTGAAGGATGTGAAGACAGAAAAATAGAGCAGGTCCGGTTGCAGTTATTCTCAGAGGTACAGAAAGCTATAAGTTCCAAGAACAGGCGTTAATCCATCAGCTTCACGAGAATGATTTGCGAGGGTTTGGCAACACTGAAGAAAATTGAATTAGGGCACAAGAAGTTAGGGAGCAGTTACTAGGCCAGTAGAAATAGATAATCAATCCACATCAATTCCAAAAGTTTTCAAACTTTGGTCAAGTGAATGGTATATCGAGAAAGTAATGAATCTCAGTTTGCAACCTCTTCCGAAGTACGCAACATTGTCCAAATGGCAATTAACTTGAATTTTGCTGTATTCTTGTTGAGATAATTCCAAAATTTCTACAAACTTGGAGTAGTTATGAATATATTATTTCATATCATGAATCAAATTATCAACCAAATCAAGGGTACAGAACATTTTTTTTATCGAAAACTAATGTTTGATATAACGATAAAAGAAAATTCCAAAAGTTCTGCAAACTTGACAGATACATCGGAAAAATATTTCGAGGATTTGCAACCTTTTACATTGATCGGAACATATATTTCTTCAATTCGTGGTTGAGGTAGTCTCAAAATAATTACAGAAGTTTTTAAACTTTGTTATAAATTTGCAACCTTGTATACGATCCGGAACAATTTGCAAAAATTTAATTTGTAAATTAATTAGATTTTTCAAAATTGCATCACCTTGATCAAAAAAATCAACGTAAAAGGTTGCAAATCTACACAACTGTTCGGAATATTTTTCAGATATATCTATCAAGTTTGGAGAAATTTTGGAATTTTCTCTTATGGTATATCAAAGAAAAACATTATAGGTCGATAAAAAAAATGTTCCGTACTTGAATTGGTTGCAAACTTGATTCGTGATATGAAACAATATATCCAATATTACCCCAAGTTTGCAGAACTTTTGGAATTTTCTCAACGAGTATACAGCAAAATTCGAGTTATTTGCCATTTTGACAATGATTAAACGGCATATTTTTCAAATTTCATTCCCTTATAACTTTTTTTTGATTGACGCATTTCAACGTGATTTACATATGAACTATTTGAAAATGTCACAAATCCAGTGGTGTAGTCAGAATATTTATAAAAAAATTACTAGATTTAGATTTTTGACCTTGAAAAATTTGTTGGTCCTGGAAATGGAGATTTATTCATAAAATGTATTGTCCTAGTGGAATTTTTGAATGTCTACCTGACAAAAAAAATCATTCCAAACGGTTGAAAAATGTAAGTTTTGTAAGAATGCTTCCATCTCAAATGGCTCACACTGTATATAGAATATTGTTTTTCATCTGTAGGATCGATATGAGGAAAATATTGGGATTGCAATACACGTCCTTGATGTTGAAAACAATATGTAGTTAGACAATATTGTTTTAGCGATATTGGTAAAATCATTCAATCAATAATGACTCAATATTATATGTGACAATCTTCATTTAGAGTAGACTGAGTCAATATTCCACCAATATTATTCATACATATAACATTGTTTTCCAATATTCATCCATATTGGAACAATATTTTTTTCATTAACAATATATCTATATTGGTCCAATATAAAAACAAGATTAAGTCAATTCAATAATTATCATTTTATTTTGTATTTTCAATGTATATTTCATATAGCTATTCCTAATATAAACTGAATAGAAACGTATTATGATGATTAATATTATGACGTTTTGAAATTGTTAATTCTGCTATGGATAATTATTATTTCTCACCATATGAAGATAATTATCAATAATTATTCTTCAGAGCTTCGTATTAAGGTCATAATTTAAAATTATGAAATGTTTAAAAGAAGATAATATACAAAGCAGATTTTCGATTCAACTCAATTTCATATTTACAAGGAATCAGGTAGAGATAAAACAACCGTGAGCGAAAAGCTCATACCCGAGTTTTTAATTTGTTTTATTGCCCCGATAAACACTCAGCGATAAATCTTCGAGAGAAAAGGGGAGCGTAAAAAACAAAAATCAAAAATACATTCGGGGTCACAGAGATAATAGCAAGGCAATCATTTCTTAAAACGACTTATATGAGCAATATACTTTAATAATTGAACATTATAGGTTTTGGAGAAGCTCTCAGTGAGATTGAGCGTTCTACTTGCCTCATATAATAGTCTGTATCAACTCTTATACTTCGACCAGAGACGGACTCAGGCAGTGCGGGTTTTTTTTTATTATTCCAAAGTTAAGATCTTCATTGGATAGTTCTAGTATGCTAGTTTATTTTCAATAGTTCATGTGTTCCTGTCATTTCACTTTTTTAATTTTTTATTTCATCCTCTCGCATTTTCAATTTCATAGTTCTATATGTCTCATATATTTTTTCACTTGTTCCTTCCAGTTATTGTGTTTTTCTGTCTAGATTATTTTTCCCGGATACGTTGAATCTTCTAATCTCCATTGCCTGTATTATTATCACTCGTACGTCATTTCTGGAAACTTCTCACTGAGTCTCAATGTTAATTATTATTCACCTTAAATAAATCCAATTCAGTTTTGTAGAAATTTTGGGAGAACTGAGGTTCATTCCGTTATTCACAATATTGAAATAATTTTCCAGGTTTCATGTTTAGAAAAGCGTTTTTGCATTTCATACATTTTAAAAAAAATCTGAGATCTGTTTTTGGTTTACAAGGAAAATCGATGAGCTAGTAGGACGTCAGATAGTAACAGATTTAGGTGCCCCACTTTCGCAAACAAGCCTCAAATAGGGTTGTAAAGCATATCGATTTTGAGTAAAATGAAGATATTTTTACGAGTGGCTCCTGGGGATAACATATCGAAAATCGATAGTTTTTTGGTTCTACGGTACGAAACTACAGAAGAAGAAGAAAAAAAGTTCCAAGCTCTGTATCTCAGTAAAGAAGCAACTCCGGACATATGTCCAAAGATTTTTTTTTTCGTACCGTAGAAACAAAAAAATATCGATTTTTGATATGTTATCCCCATGAGATATCTTCATTTTACTTCCAATTAATATACTTTCCAACCCTATTCGAGGTTTGTATGCGAAAATGGGGGCACCTAAATCTGTCACTAGCTGACGGTCTATAGATGTTATTTCATATCAAATCGAAAAAGTTGAGTTGATATGTAAATACATCATAATATATTTTTTTTCAATTGGTTCCCATTTTCACCTATTCAAAGCACACCTCAGCGTCAAACTTTCATCAAACTTTCAAAAACGCGCTTTGAAAGACCTTTTTATCCACTCATACTTCAAATAGTTTTATTAGAAAGTAGAAAAAAATCTTGCCTTACACGCGTGAAACCTAGTCCTCCACCATAATCAATAATATTGACGGAACCACCATAATTACATTATTTTTGCATGCACCATAACTATAAGGATATTTAAATGACTATAGAATTCTTTATTTTATTTAAGAGCAAACAATAAATTCCCTTAATGAAATGGGGATCAGATTTGAGCGTTCAGTTTTATTTTTTGGGTACAAATAATTCAATGTTGTTTGTGAGAATTCGCGAATTTTGAGACACATATATTATTAACTATTTTGATCTACGAATTGTATTTGATACTATTCTTTTTGGAGTTAATTGGAAAAACATAATTAAAACATAATTAAAACATAATTTCAAGAACATAACACTTTGAGTCGACTCGTTTCCAAGTAATATCGATTTATTTAAGTTCAATCACGTATTATGGAAATTATACAAGGTAACTTAGCTGCATTGAATGATCTGAAAATCTTCAAGAAAAAATAATTTTGAAACACCGTAATGTTTCCAGTTTGTTCCAGAAGTCGGTCCAATTACATTCAGTTTCAATTTTATATATCTTCAAACGATTTTTAACGTTTGCAAACGCAAAGTAAAATCCCTGAATTTATCAACTGAGGCTCATTTTTGGTATTATTTGTACCACGAAAATAAATTTGCATACGCTTCTATCGTTTAGAAATCTCTGCAATTATAAACATGAAAACAAACATGCACACAAGTATAACTATAACTATCAGAGGTTTCAGAAATACTGTGCAAGCTAGGAAAGTCGAGAGCCTTGTCGTTCAATGGAAAATTCCATCCGTTCAAGAATATATTCAGAAAACGAGTGTTGTCAACGTGCCTTAACTTTAGCTATCTACACATCCAACTCTACCACTGCTGAAGCTGTCTTCTCGAGAAACTGCACATCATAAAAAAATAGAAAAGGCGACACAAACTTCGATTAATCCAATGTGTTGGACAAAGTCAATGTAAAAACTAGGCTTCAAGATTTTCATTTCCCACAAATATTTTGGTGCACTTTCGTTGAAAACGTTAAAAAAGTAAAACAGTTATAATATAATAAACAGATCAAGAACGTTCAAACCTAATGTTTTTTCTTATCGAATCAATCAGATTTACAGAGATAACCTCAACAGAAAGTACTAAGACCATACGCAAAGAAGATCCGGGATCCGCTGACCGGTAACAGATGCTGGGATTTGAACCCACGTCTTTTGAGTGAGAAGCAAATGCTCTACCATCACGGACACCTTGGAGAAATAGCTTATCAGTATTAATTACCGCGTTGTCTGTGGATTCACAAAATACCACGTTGCCCACGTGATTTTTGTTATTGTTATTATGGAAACATTAACACTAACAAATCGACGAAGAAAGATTTCGAAGATATCGATAAATGACGTCATGAATGAAGCAGGCGAGTCAAAAGGGCAAGCAAGAAAATAGAAAGTCAAGAGAACAACCAGCTCCTAAACAACACGAAAAGACCCTACTTAAAACTACAGACTTATCGAAAGTTATGGTAGTAGCTCTTGAAATATCAACATGCTCAGGAATTAACAATGATCTACAATATGGTTTTTGGCATCAGATAACAACTGGTTCCTGTGTCACATGTTCGACAT
Organism: Chrysolina haemoptera; assembly: GCA_958298965.1. Lineage (NCBI taxonomy): Eukaryota > Metazoa > Arthropoda > Insecta > Coleoptera > Chrysomelidae > Chrysolina > Chrysolina haemoptera. Next base: position 27,140,084 of record OY282592.1, on the reverse strand, counting down.
CAATGTATTGAAAAATATAGTGAAACCCTAGCCGTTGTATTAAATATCTTCGAAGCGTTTGATCGCATTTGGCACCAGGGACTACTTTCCATCTCATGGCTTTTCCCCTAGTTGTGTTCCTTGCTATCTAGCTTTCTTTCAGACCGATCTCTCCACGTGGTGGTCGATGGGAGTAGCACTCAACAATACCAATAAATGCTGGTGTTACCCAAGGATCCCATTCTAGTATCATCACTGTAACAGTGATGATACAGTGACACTGTTCACATCAATGATTTTTTGAGAGCCACCTCATGTCCAGTAAACAGATAGTACCATTCTTACTGCTTCCTATTCCAAAGCTCCGATAGCATCGATGGTCGAAGGAGTATCACTTGACACTACCAATAGATGCTGGTGTTCCACAAGGATCCATTTTGGTACCAACACTATTTCTTCATCACATCAATGATTCGTTGGGATCTAATACCTGCTTTCTCTTTCAAAGCAAGGGAAGAATTGTTAACGATTTTACCTAACAAAAATTCTAGAATGGGGATTCAACAACTTGGTAGAATTCAATGCGAACAAACTCCTATTCCTATTCAGGGAATACCGATCTCACAGTGTTCAGCGTAACTGTGTCAGGAGTATCCATACCACTAAAATCTATTTGAATGCTTATTAGCAAATCAGCAGTACCCGTCCATGGAAAAGCAATGGGAGGTCCATTGCAATATTTGGTTTAGTTTCGTACCAAGAAGTATTTCACTTCCCGTTAACTGAATATATGATTCATAAGGCAAAAATTCTACCTGTCCATGATGGTAGTTTTTACCAAAAAGAAAGTTCTGACAGGACTGAAGTCACCAACTCTTAAAAGGGTAGAATTTCCATTTGTAGAAGGGGCAAAATACTTGGGAGTCATCTTTGACCACGAGATGATATTGAATTAAAATTTACAGAAAATAATCCAAAAAAGGACGAGAGCCCTCAACCTGTACAAAAGAATGTGCAGGAGAAACTGAGGGCTACAATCACATGGCTGTATACCAAAAACATTAGACTCATTCATGACTCATGAAGCATATGATTCGGTGGTATGGTGGCCAAAGACTCAGCAGTCTGGGGCGATCCAAAGTGGCATCCAAAGGCAAGACTGCCTGGCAGCCACGTGATCTATGAGGACAACCCCAATCGCGGCCTTAGAAGTCTTGCTGTCTCTACCACCATAAGCAGACTGGACGGTAAGATGTACAACAAGCTATACAAAGAGTTGGGGATGCTATCGGATGAAACGATTCCTAAGTATACCTTCGGGAATAACTTCAAAACAGACAGAGAGGCATGGAAGGAAGGACCTCCAATTATTGCAGAAATAGCCTGCTATACAATCTCACTGTGTGTAGCTAAACACATAATGATATTCCAGGCAGAAGTTACAGTAACACACCACTGTGCAGGGGAGTTACTAAGGCAAGAGTTTGCCATTCCTTTCGTCAGTGATACGTCTCTGTCAAGAAAGTTGGCGATCTGTCTCTGTTTCATAGATATATTCATGGACGATGCTCGTCTGAAATATCATCAATCGTTCAGCCGCTAGCGTCACCTGTCGATCTCAATCCTCACATCTATATGCCTTCACTTTAGAGTCCTGTCGAACGTCTCTTTTTAGGGCTCGTTCTTCCAGCAAACGACAAAGCTTTGGAACTCACCGGTTTGGAAGATGTGCCCTGAGGCATACCAGCCTGCAGAAATTAGAGAAGAATACCAACTCCTATCTACTTTCCCTCGGCTCTCACGATGTTCTACGAACACTACAGGATTTTTCTTTTAGAGGTTTAGAAGTTGGAGAGATCTAATCAGTACAATGCGGTCAGTATTCGAATTTGCATTCAAAGAACCAACTGGAACTTTATATAAATAACTTAGGGAAATCAGTGAATATCTTTTCTAATCTGTTCGCGATCTGCATCTAGTCCGTGCCTGAATCCATCGCCGCTTTCTGAACCAGGATATAAAACAGATGACTGTGGAAGCATCGTCGTAATGGCGGCAGATTTCGCGCCGTGGTTATGTTTTAATAGAATTTACGGTTATTACTGGAAAGAGGGTTGAACGTCGGAAAGGGCGGCAGATTTTAGCTCGTTTTAAGTGGAAACTGCGATGCACTCCACGTGATGATATTCCAGTCTTGGAAAGTGGTTTGAATCTTTCGTCAGACCGGCAGAGAAAACTTTCTTGTTTGAACTTTTTCACGGCGTCACTTGGAAATTATTGGTGTGTTTGCTTCATGAATGTGTCGTAATGCGAAACGAATTACAAAAGAAGGTTATGAAAAAAGTAAGAGGCGATAATATGAATTGCTCCTGAGATCTCGGGGAATAGAGGTCCTGTTGACACTTTTTTATGACGATGTCTTACTCCTTGAAAAAGGTACCTCAGCTTCAAATTTGTTCTAAATGCTTTTTTCAGCTTTTCACTAAAGAAAATTACACCTTTCCTTGATATTAAAAAGCCTGAAATCCAAAACAATGATAGGTATATTGAAATTCGTATTGGCCGTTGGTTTGAGTTCATCTTCGTTATATAATGAACAAACACTGAAATTAGCCTAAATCCACAAAGAGTTGTACTTAGGCCCTTCACTCTTCAACTCAAGTATGCTATCAAGGAATTGGGCCTCAATTCAAAGGGTTATTTTGTAGTTAACATAACTGAACAAATTTCATTAAGTTTAGATGGCCAAGTTAAAAAGAGGCAACGCCTTGTTATTTGTTTTGAAAAGAGGACCATGAGTCGTTGATGACATTTCCGGGTATATCAGAAAATTGGTATTCAGGAAATTTGTTCATCATTATCTTACACTGAAGATACTAATCCTTTGATAAAGAAAAACAACAAGATCACCAACAAGAAGATCGCACCCAGACGAATAAAAGACGATCTCATTGTTACATAAAAAGGGACAAAAAGAATGAGAAATAAAACAGCACGACTCTAAGAGAAAAATCACAAAACAGAATCAAAATGTTAAAGGCATGCAAACCATTCCCACGTGATCCTTGTAGTGACAAATGTTACTACAAATACTGCATAAGATTTTCGAAAGGAAGGCTAAACAAAATGAATATAATACAGATCAAAATATATATCATTGGTTAAAATAAATGTGGTTCGACAATTATAAAGCTTATGTGTTTTTCCCCTCTTCAAATTGCAGTACAAGATTAAGCCTAAATATTTAATTTTTGGTGTGGATTTCATGGATCGGATTAGATCGATATACAAATGTGTACGAATTGGTACGATCGATTTATTAGCATAGGTTGGCGGATATTTTTATTTATGATGAGAAGTCTTGTTCGTAAAATAATTGACTCAAGTTCTACTTTCGCCTTATTTTGAAGAAATTATCAGTCATTGTCTGTGTAGAATATTGCAAGCATCCACTATACATATATGCTCTGATTTTACCACAACTCTGAATTGAGTAAAGTCCATTAACATGCATAAATATTGAAAATAACTGGACCTAAAACTGTTCCTTCAGAGTTCACCGTATTCTTTAATCTGTTTTTCACTGATTGAACTCCCAATATTATATAAATCTTAGTCAGTTCCTCTAATTCCTATGTTTTCTAGGATTTCTAATAATAGTTTATAGCTAACTATATCGAAACCGTTAGACAAGTGAAACAGTGAAAGATGTCGATTTTTCGAAATTATTTTGTATTTACCGAGATATTAAGTGAGTCTTGTACATTTATTATCAAAGGTGGGCGAATAAAACGTTTTACTTTTGTTTATGAAGCCTTGTTCGTGACCATGCATAAATTAATTCGAAGTATTTTTCCGCTTTATTTTTAAGAGATTGACATTCATTGGTTTTGTAGAAAATTTCTGTATAATCTGTATGTGCTATGACTTCACCACAACTTTGTATTGAGAAAAGTCCTACAACATAGATATTGAAAATAACGGCTTGGGAATAATAACAGGGGCTGCTTGCAGCTTATCTGATCCCCGGCCTTTTCTCATCATTGTATTTTTATATTGAAACTTGTACTGCCTGTTTCTTTTCTGTTTTTTCATTTAGCTGATGGGAAATAAAGACCTTTATTATTATTATTATTATTATTATTAACCTGAAATTGTTCCCTGAGTATCACCGTGTTCTACAACCTGTTCTTCAATAATTGAATTCCCAGTCACAACTGATTGCGTTCTATTGGAGAGATAGCTTGTGGATAAGTCTAGGGTAGTTCCTCTAATTCCCATGTTTTCTAGGATTTCTATTTAGAGTTTATAATAGTTAACTGTATTCAAAGCGTTGGGAAAGTCATGAAAACAGTAAAAGAAGATTCATTATTATCTAAAGATAAATACTTTTCGGCAGTGAGTTTCATCATTGCATCTTGTGTAGAGATGCCCTTCTGGAAGCCGTGTAGATTTTCTCAAAATTATTATAGACCGTCAGCTAGTGACAGATTTAGGTGCCCCATTTTCGCATACAAGCCTCGAATAGGGTTGAAAAGTATATCGATTTGGAGTAAAATGAAAATATTTTTACGAGTGGCTCCTGGGGATAACATACCGAGAATTCGATTTTTCAGAACAGTGCTTATTTGTTTCCCTCGTGTTTCTATTTACGGTACGAAACTACAGAAGGTGATTCGTTAAGTCATTTAGAGAAAAAAAGTTTTTATGAACATATGTTCGGAGTTGCTTCTTTTCTGAGATACAGGGCATTGATTTTTTTTTTCAAACGCCCTTCAACTTTTGATCCCTGTTCTTTCTCAATTTTGGATAAATAATCGTTATTTTGTAACAATTTTGAATTGTTATTAGATTTAGGTAAGGGTAGTCAGGTCAGGTAAACTAATTCATGCGTTTTCGACTGACTCGCAAGCTAGGTTGGGTTTGTGTATCAATTGCAAGCGAAATGACAACTTGTTCAATTACATTATTTTAATTCGAGTTGTGCGCATGCAGAACTGTGGGATCAAATAGAATTGGTACGGCTAGACGCTTGTGTTTTGATACCACAAACAAAGATCAGTATCAGTCAGTCTTAGACGAACGACTCGAACGCTTCGTCCGATACCGCAACGCCATTGAAAATATCTCCCGCAGATGTTAACGAAACGCAGTGCCGAATACTTACTTACGCTATTACGATGCCGCCCCGTGCCGCCGCCAAATAATAAGTTTCAATTGCCAGTTTCAAAGTACCCCTTCACTGCTTTTTTTCACGGCATATGACAATAACATAAAATCATTACGATAATGAATCAAATTATATATACTTCACAACTTGAAACCAACAACAAACAACTTATGCAAACTCATCAATGGCAGCATCAAAATTCAGCTTTAATAACATGTCACTGTTAATATTCAAAATTGATACATGATATATAAGCAATTCAATGTATCCTCTACTATTAAATTCCTAAGGTACCTAGTTTTTAACTCTTTTTAAAGTTGAGAATGACCTTTCACCACTGGTATTAAATCATCAGGTATAGTAACATTCTTTTGTATTGTAGCGTACAACGCACCGGTTGATTAGTGAATTTAAAAAAAAAGTTATTACGAATCTCCCAGGTTTTCGTAGATAACCCCTCAAAAGCAGAGCTGAATGTTATGATTTTCACAAAAACAGTATGCCAACCTACTCCTTCTGATGCGATGCCGGCGGTCGCTAATTGCGCCTTTGCTTCAAAAGGCGACTTATAAGCAAGATGCAATATAATATATGTGTCGCCTCGTCGGCGACGAGTACATTGCTGCTTGCTTTACCGCCTCTTAATTCACCGTCGGGAGCTGATAGTCCCATAGCCCCTCCCAAAATCCGGCACTGACGAAACGTCAGGAAGAATTACCTCGAGACCACGACTAGCAGACCCAAAAACCACCGAAAGTTCAGAGATTACCGGTCGCGAAAGTTTACAAAAATATTTATATACTTATACACCGTTTAATCGAGCAGTCCTCGAAGATGATCCCCATCTACATCCAGTATCCCGACTGGTAATCCTGGACATATCGTCATTGAAACGAGAAATCCATCCCTTCAATGTCCACAAGCGGAAAAGCAATAAAGTGTGTTGAGAACTTAACATTCAGTTAAAGTAAATCCGGCGCTTCATGTGTTTGAATAATGTTCCGTGCCTAATATCACAGGACACATTCCAATGTAGTGAGTGAGCGAGCATAGTTTTGGATTGCGGGCTTCGGACTGGACATTCAGGAATGTACTGGATTCCCAGGATATTGGTCTCCCTAACCTCTGCCAGAAGAGATTATTAATATTGTGTGTTGGTCCTTCGGGAAGTTTCAGAAACTGTTGGAATCTCATCTCGTGATTTTGTACAAAGCGTTCTCGAGAAAGCGTTTCAAGAGAAATTTCGAGAAATGATGTTGGTATTGTCGCGTCGGTTCTAGAATACTCAATTAGAAAAAATGAGTAATGATATTACTAGGATTCTCTCTACACTAACGGTGGAGAACATTAATTGAAAGTACGTATAGGGGCAATCAGTATACAGTGCCTTTCAAATAGTTGTATGATATGAGAAAACTTTTAATTACAATTTATTTTGGAATTCGAGTTGGGCGTTTTTCTTCAGGAATGAAAATGAACTACTCGGACGGGGTCACAAGGCTTTCCCTACCCGTCGAATATATATATATATATAAATATATATAAATAAATATATATATATATATATATATATATATTTATATATATATATATATGTGTTCGGATAGGTTTCCGCGGTCAGATATTTGGAAACTGGAAGTTCGGGTTGAACCGCGTCTAGAATTTGTTGAAATTCGACGTTTCGGCTCCGATTTTGGAGCCATTTTCAAGAAAAAAGGTTAAAATGATTGAAAGGGTGTGAAGTTAGATTCTACACTGAGGTCTCAATCTGCCTACTCCTCAGGTATCATCAGGATTTTGTAACTTGACGCCGGGGTTTCAATCTGCCTACTCCCCAGGTCTCGTCACTTGTTCTCTCTAAGGTCTCAATCTGCCTACTCCGTCGACGGAGACGGAGAGAATTATTTTTTTTCAGCCATTATTACAAGGACCCCTTCACTCCTGCCACTATCTGAGTGCTTCTGAAATTAGTTTTTTATCAGTATTAAAGTATGCAAATAAAATATTGAAAAATGGGGGGGCATTTTTTTTTCAGTTCAATGTATGAAATTGAATTGATTGGATATAACAACAAAAATATTAACGGGACAATAGTTTACAACCCAACATTGGAATAAATCTTAAAAATTATAAATAAAACTGTATAGTTTTTTTATAACAGTGGAAAAAACCAATTTTGGTAAGAAAATTGTTCTGGTAGCAGGTCATTTCGAAATCTTACGAATCTATTATGTCACTAAGAAATCTTTTTGACTGGTATGGTTTTTCATCGAGGATGTAATATAAAAAATATGACAATTTTCACTAGTAATTCCACAAGAGCAGTGAGATTTTCAAGAATAATTTCTTTGACAAACATTCTGTAGGCTTTTCGCAAAACTGTTGGCGTTTTTTATTTTTGGCGTGAAAAAATTTTCTGTTACAACGGTGTGGTCGCTTGAGAATGCTATTTTAGAATTTTTTTCGTTCAAAATTCAAAAAAGGTCTTTCAAGGAAGTTTATCACATACGGTATTTTGTTATGTTTTTCTGTCAAATTATCCGTTATGTTAAAAAAGGTGAAGGGTAATGTTAAAAATATTTTTTATCAATATTTTAAATCACTATGAATGATTCAATACATGTGGCATTATGTCTTATTCCTTTGACCAAACCAAGCCAAATTCCACAAAATCCATTCAATAAAATTTTTTAATAATGTCTGAACGAAATATGAAATACGTCGGAGAGAAAGTAGTGTGTGCAACTTCATTACCTTCGGCTCATACCGTAACTCACTTTATGCTCATGCATTACTTGCCATATTCACATTATCCTTGAAGAATATAATCTACACGTTGCTAAATGTCTCCTATGTCACTCGGTATAGGTGACTGCCTTAAGTTTCAAACAAAAATACCATCTGCGCGTTATTTGACTACCTGAATAATTTGGGATAAAAAATATATATCATTAAAAAAACATAATAACCAGGGATATAATTCGAAGAGAGGACTTTACTTGAATTTCGATTCCCTGGTAATCCCTCAAACGAACAAACAGATCACTTATGTTAATTTGACAGAAACCTCTATCGCAGAAGTGATAAAAGATTCTTGAACAAACTCGTTTTGTCAGATCGAGATATTACCAATCACAAAGTTTTTTCAAGCGTTCTCTCAAAATTAATGAAAAATCCACTTTCGTTCAGCGAAAGGCAATCCAGAAACGACAACACTTGACGTTTCTGCTCTCGATATAGCCAATCAGGCCTCGCACTCCACTCACTAAATTTAGATTGGCCTCTGGCTAAATATTTTCTCTACTAACACAGCGGGATTAAAGTTTGGATAACGTTTAGAACAGCTACATTCCTGCAAGGATCAGGATGGATTTGTTATTCTTTCTCTGCAACTTTTCTGAACACGAATATCATCGTCAACTAAACTACTACTATTTCGAAATTTCATTTTGAAATTACATCAAGGATGACCACACTCATTAGACAACGGAAAGTTATTGCCTGATGAAAATATTCAGTTGACAAAGGTAGTCCGGAAAGTCTGATCAAAAATATCCTAGGGAAATGTATATAAAACAAGTTAGTGAGTTTTCATGATAGAGTTTTCCACGAGTTGGAATTTTGGTGTACATGTCTTGGGTATTAGTGGCATTACTCGGGAATTAGTCGGGAATTAGGGGCATTACGCGGGTATTAGTTGGGAATTAGTGGCATTACTTGAAAATGAGTGGGTATTACAGGTAATACTGGTGTTTACTTGGGTATTAGAGGAATTACTTAGGAATTGTGGGGCATTACTCGAGCAGCATTACATGGGTATTTTAAGAATAATTCGAAAGTGGGAGAACAATTATTACTGCACAATAATAAGCGGTGAAGAGCAAAAAAAAGGTTGTCAAAACATGGGAATTGAAATTGTCTAAATTAGAGTTGTGCAATGAAAAAAAAATACACAATTTTATATTTTTATCGGGAATTACTCGGGTATTGAAGGCATTACTTACGATTTTTGTGAATTAGTGTGCACAATATTCTCAGCGGTTTCTCACATGTATTTGGCAGTATGTGCAATTGGTAATATTAATTCCCACTCAAGTCATTACTAACAAATAATGATATTAATTAATAAGGTGGTATGTACTCTTGAAGTCAACAAAGCAATCATTACACATATAAACAGTTGGGAAGGAGAAGGATTATACTGGATGATGGAGATTCTCATGTTTCATGCACAACAATAAGATTAAATTATCTTCTCGGTGAACGGTAAAAATGCTACCGAAAAAGAAACGGAAAAAATTGGGAAAAAACCTCCCTGAAACAAGAACCCCGAATAAAAACCAAACAAAAAAGCAAATAATTACTCCTCTTCCTAGGGGCATTTTTCTTCTCGTTTTTTTTTTGGATTTTTTTTCCGTTTTTTTTTTCGGGAGTTTTTTTTCCTAGATTCATTCTTTCGAGGATCTTAATGCAATGTTGGTAAGTGAGGAAAAATTAAAAACAAACTAAAATAAAATCGGAAAGAAACAAAGAAAATAAGAAACGAGATAATTGAAGAGTTGGATCTTGAACCATTAATTTCTGAAGTGTGGCGATGGGATAGGTTCCCTTGGCAGATGGCGAAGCTAGATAGATAAAGTAGCGAAGTGGTCGAGGTGTTAAGAGCTTTCGTTCTCACCCAGGCGGTCCGGCCGGGTTCGATCTCCACCGCCATCACGGAGCTAAAGTGGTTCGGAATCCACTTTTTAAGCTGTATGGGTGGATGGATGGTGGAAGGGAGGAACGGACGGACGGGCGGACGGGCGGACGGGCGGACGGGCGGACGGGCGGACGGACGGACGGATATATAGATAGATAGTCCGTATCGAGGTATACTAGCAGATGCGAATTTCTTGTTCTATAATCATGTACACCCAAATGTCTAGTGAAGTCAGATTTTTTTTATGATTCTCTAAAACAGTATTATAGACGAAGAATGACGGTAAAGGTAAAACGCCGATCTTCTTAAGAGGGCATGAGCGCGATCACATTTGGGACGCTATTTGGGGTAAAAGAGTCAACTGATAACTCAAAAACGGTTAGTCGTATCGATTTCAAACAAGGACAGGCTTCTAGAGGACGTTTGACTCTAGGTACGTGCTGTAATGGAAATTAAATTTTCAATCCACTTTTTTACAAAAAAAATCTCAAAAATGTCCCAAAAATGCAGTTACTTTGAAGCAATTTTTTGGGTGGATGAGAAAATAATTTCAAAAAAACATCACAGCACTTACATAGATCAACGTTTTACCTTTCATTTGATACCAAATTCATTTCGATTGGATACAGATTGCCTCAATTTTTAATGGAAGAGAAATACCACTGCAGCTACCTCAACTATCTATGAAAAGCATCGTGGGGTGCTGCCACAGATATAGGTACATAGTATCAAACGTCCTCTAGAAGTCTGCTCTTGTTTGAAATCGATACAACGAACTGTTTTTTTAGTTATCGACTCTTTTACCCTAAAAAACGCCCCAAATGTGATTGCGCTCATGGCCTCTTAAATAAAGGCTTACAATGTACCTTGTAGTCAGCATTCAATATTATTCTAATGATCTTTTTCTACAATAAGAATACTCTCACAGAATGAGGTGAATTTCCACATGAAAGTAGTCCATATTTTATATGAGACTGGATCAAAGCAAATTATGCATTCTTTAAAGTATTAAGATCGATCCAAGAACTTCCTCAGTTGTCTGAAGGCAAAAATATTCATTGATCATTTTTTCGACAATTCGTCTACATGAGATAAATTTCTGTCGATGATCAAACCAACTACCATTAATATTATTATCAGCAGTATTACTGGAAAAATTGATTTCTTGTGTTTTGTCTGTGTTCAGTTTCAATTGATTGGCTGTGAACCATCTAAAAGCATGGTCCGAAGAATCGCTCTTCTTCTCTGTTAACTTATTTAGTGTTTAGTCGGATGTTAAAATTGTTGTGTCGTCAGCAAAGAGTATACATTTATGAGGTGACATGCATTGGCTAAAATCATTGATGTAAATCAGGAATAGAATTGGTCCTAAAACTGATCCCTGAGGCACGCAAGGTTTGAAAATTTTGTTAGAAAAAAATTCATCATTCATGAATACCGATTGAGATCTGAATATTTCAAGAGGTATTCCTCTTTCCCCATAGTAAAGAATGAGAGACGCAATCGTGCAGACTATAAGTGTCAAGGTTTTTGCATCTCCTCAGTGCAAGGCTTTGAGGCCATCTGTTCCCCTTTGTATTCATCTCGATATTCTGGCCATTCTGGCTATTTGATTTCTCTAGTTTTGCGCTAGTAAAACGATATCCTACAAGAACTTTGTGCTTTGTGCTCAGGTGTCTTGTATAAAATTGTTCATACAACGGACTTTACTGATTAGAGCCATAGCCCAAGTAGCAATTCAACGTTGCGGCAACGTGTTCGAAAAAGTTGTGCAACCAAACATAAGTTGCGTTACCGACGTCAACACAACGTTGTCACAACCCTGTTTTATACAAATTTGGTCAATCATTTTTGGGTTTTCACAACGTTTCTGCTGCAACTGTAGGTAGCTGTTGGTCGCATCCTGAACTTTGCTGAATTTACTTAAGAACAACTGCACCCCAGCACCCTCTCAAGCGGCAAGACAGTTTATTTTCTATGGTTTTCAGAATATAGTTGATTTATCAACCAAATAATTACTGATGGCCAAGATGGACACTAAGAAAAAAGTTTCTGGCAACTGTTACCGCAAGTTATTATCGAAATATTTCATGCTCAATATTACCGAAAAATAACGATTTCAAAACAGTCAAATATACCATTGTTTCATGCTAGAAAACACGCGGGCTTTCAATCTGTTGCGAATATTTCAAATGTCAAGAATAATAAATATATATTTTCATAAACAATTTTTAATGTTGATATCGATTCAAGCGTGAACTAAACTGGATACCTATGAATTATTTCTAGAAAACTAAAATGAGGCTTTAAAATCCTTTGTAAATGTTTGTTTTACATCCCAATTTTCAATGGCTGGCCATGCTTCCAAATAGAATTACATTTCCAATATGGCGTAGGAGTATACAAGTCGTCAACGCGACCTTCGTTGTCAGATAACTAAAAATATACTAATTTTTAACGTTAGTCTGCCAGACAACTAACTTTATACCCGAAGCGCGACTGGAGTTGCTTATCGGTCTAAAAACTGAACCAATTCTAATTTTGTAACCCGCCTCTACCGTGTTTTTCCCTCAGTCCACGACTTATTTTTTGTCTGTAGGAGAAGGCAGTGTATTTGTGAGCACTGTTCATTTCCGATTCGAAAGTTAGGTTAGGATCATTATAGTCCCTTTTCCTTTACTATAAATACATTTTTTGACAAACAATTTAGCAAACAATGGTTCTTGTGACTGAAATAAAAAATATATAATAAATTGGGTAATGGCCTACACGTTCTTTGCAGCAAATATTTGAAGGAAGATTAGTTGTGAAGATGTCTCCGCGAAAATGTTTTCAACTCAACTGAAAAATTACCCACTGCTTAGTTGAATCTCACAAGGTCGCTTTACCGTCGGAAAAACGTTTAAAATGACTAAAGTTGTCACTTAAACGTGTTTAGAACGTTATTCCCATTCCCATAATATTTACTACTTGTAGTCGGTTGAGTAAACGTTATGACAACGTCGTAGCTTGACTGATGTCATGCTCAACGTTAAAACAACGTTGACCGGTGGTTTAGAGAGCGTCGTTTCATAAATGACTAAATTCTACACCAACTACAACGTTAATTTTGGTGTATTATGTGGTTGTCGTCGTCAACATGCTACTTGGGAGTGAGCAGATAACATACTTTTTATAGCTGTTTCTTTGGTTCTATGAAGCTCTGCAAAATATTTTAAAATATATGAACTCATTCCTAAGGAGCAAAAAGTCGAGAGCATCGATTAAATCATTTTGTCGCATTACCGTGAGCCGTAATAAAGAACTCGGCGAATTGCAGACGATAAATCAAAAGCATTCATTAAGGGACTCTCTGCCGGATTTCGGAGTCAAATTGGAATTCCAAGCCCAGCTTCAATATCGCTGTTAATAATGCTCCTGCACGCGCGCAGTCAGATAACCGACTCATAAATTTAGATTGGTGTCCTCAAGTGGATCGATAATTTTTGCTTTGGAATTCACCAATCGTGCAGAAATTCATTACGGGGATTAAAAAATCAAAATATAGGGAAGTATTCTGGTGGTTTTGTAAGTCTGAAGACTCAAAAACGGATGACTACAGAAAAAATAAATGTAACCCCAACTAGCACAGACATATTGGGCCAATAACATTAAGATTACATTGGCATATTATCATACAAACAATATTTTATATAAACAAGTGATAATTTGGTTGTATTGATATAATATTACTTACTATATTTTGGCAAAATAGTGATTTGATCAATATAAAATTATATAATCATGAAAATATGAAGATATCGTAAAGGCAATAGGTATTGGTTGAAAAATAATATTGGTCATATATTAATGAAAAAGATTATTTACACAATTTCGGTGAATTGGCCCCATAAACTCAAAATGGACTCGACGATTAAATAGTAATACTCCTTTGTCTGCTCATGTAGAATGGCGAACGTATTTTTAACAAGATTGGATCATAATGGAGTCTATTTCTCAATGGAACATTAGAAGATGACTATCGCCTATTGATGCTTTTTTCAAGAAAAATCATATTTTGATTGACCAGAATAGTAGCACAGAAATTGAAATGGGGCAGTATAAGGGTACTATAAATTATAATTCTACCCACTGGATGAGATACGGAGAATATCTCCCGAAATAATTGATTTCCATGGCAGTTGTTTTCATGAAATATTAAAATTTTTCAACTATATCTGGACACCACCGATCGACAAATTCGTTGCTGGCTTTATCACTTCCGGATACATTTTGTCTCTACTGATCAATTTCCATTTAGTTTCATTCGAATTTATTTTTAACAAATATTTCACGTCAATAATTGTAAATAGCTTGTAGATTTTCATTAAATTAATGTATTGAAGCTTGTTAAACGGTTTTTTCTAGTACCTACAATAGATTACAGCGTCGTCAGCAAACATGTCTGTGTGAACAACATATATTCACTACCCCTACAATCATTTTTATACACTAGAAATAATGAAAGACCCAGGACACCACCTACCTACATTATTATATACCAGATGTACCATGTATTTTTATGTTCTCGTTCCCACGAAAAGGAAAATCCTGTAATGTTCAGAAAACATCGTGAAAGCCGAGGGAAAGTAGGTCGAATTGGTGACCTCAAATTTCTGCAGGGTCTATGCCTTAAGAAACATCTTCCGTTCGTGAAAAGAACGAGTCCTGGGAAAAAGATGTTCGGCATGTCCGTTAAAATATCTATAAAACAGAATCAGATTTGTGTTGTTCCAGAGAAATGAGCAAGATTGTAAGCGAAGTATCACCGACGAGTTGTAAGTTTTGCTTTGGAATATCCTCCAAATAGTCAACAATCTATTGCAGCTGCGTCTACAATTCCAATAGATCTCAATTTCTTCGATAATCACGTTTATTACGGAACCCTTACTTAACACACGTGATGGCCTCATTGCATTTATAATATTGAAAAGTACCTTAGAGAGAGTTGAGAAATTGTCATTGAGAATATTTTTTTCCTGAAATTCACAACGTTAAAGATCTTGAAATAGGTATCTTAATTTTTGTGAAAGATTACAAACTTTATACCAGGAATTTCGACTTATTATATTAATTGAACCAGTGATCTGTGTAATACTTTTGACATAGTTTAAGAGTTTTCAACATGTTGTATTCTGTTTTTCAATAATAAATTCGGTCGAATTCCATCCTTGCATATTCTTTGGTTTATATTTCTTCAAAGTCATTTCAGTAGGATTTATTTTATTATCCAAATATTTCTTTTTTCCTTATAATCTTCAACAGCAGTATTATGATTCTTAGTACTCTGCTGTAAGATCATTGGTTCTATAGCTTTCGTCTCTCTCTCTCTTTCTCTCTCTCTCTTTGACTATCGTTGCAGTTTTAAGTATAATATATTGAAACGAATCTTCCATTCTTATTGGACCGTCTCCACATAAATTTCGTTTTTATAAAGTTACTCATAACTTAAATAACACTTTGCAGATGACAATAAATCGTGTTTTTCATCACGGCAGGTTAACGTTTGATAGGCAATCCTGCCAATTCAGCAAACTTAAACGGTTCAATCGTTTTTCAAGTGACTAAATCACTTTCTTGTTTCAATTCCGGCTCCCACGCAGGTTTCGGTTCACGGCTGAAAGAGATGTTGGCTGCGAATTCACTGCGGACTTGAAAGAATTGGATGATACATGGGTAGTTAGTTATCTCTGTGTGGGGATGACTTTTCCCTTGCTGATAGGAAGCCGGTCAAACGTTAGTCACCCAGTTCAGAATAAAACGAAGATGAATTTTAAACACATTTGCCAAGTCGATGAAAACGAATAACTACGATTATAGGTATCGAAATCCCTTTCCCAACTATCTCCATGACCTGGAATATTTAAAAAATATATAGCAATTACTTCTTCGATTTATATTACGACAGATATTGAACTACATCCGACAGGGCAGGGTGACTACCTGTCAGCTAGTTTCGAGGTTGTTGCCTCTTATCTGTGCCGGTACGGAGGTCAGACAAAATTGGAACACCGAGTTTTAGTTCACTTGGATTGTACACAGACACCTCCAGTTCTGCCTAACCTACCCTGGACTAATGGGTAACAAGTTTGAAACCTCTTTGCAGGTGGTCTTTTTGTCCAATCAAAGCATACACTTCACTTTTCGATTTTGAGAAGCACTTGCAATAGTGTCCTCATTGAGGACCGTTGCAGAAATATTTGTTATCTATTACGGTGCAATATGGACATGCTCCGCTGCGGGAAATCCGTTCACCATCCGGCCTTTAACCGGCGTAGACACCGGAGCAGTTCTCATCATTCAAATAATTCAAATTTTCACATCTGAAAATGAAAAAAAACCTTGACTCCGCCTAGGAATCGAGCCAGCGACTTTGCGATCACGAGCCTGGGCACTAACAACTGCTCCAATCCCCGCCCCATTATCCGTATTCATTATATTTGTCGCCTCGCGAAGTGCACGGTGAAGTTAAGGGATTTCTTGATTACTGAAAGTACAATATTACCCTCTTTATCGTCCGAAAACTTTTTCATTCTAAATTCACGCATCTCTAGATTTGTCAAGCTGTAATTTGTTATCAATTACGCTTTTGCGATAAGCACATCATTGCTTTGGTAGCAATTAAAAAAAGTACCCTACAATAACAAAAGGGGGCGTTAAATGGCAAGATAGGGCTATCTATATTCTATGTGCGCAGTTCAGTCATTAAAAAAAAAAATCAATTCACAGTTTAAAAATATATATTTTCTCTTGAATAGATTGATCGAAATGAAATTCATACGGATAATTCAGAAATGCATCGAAAACTAATAGACCTAGTTTGAAGTAGTATATTATGCATCTAGTGCAGAAAATAGGGTATATCAACACTAGTTGCACAATATACTATTTCGCCATTTATGGTAAGGTAGTGTAGGCAAATATGGCCCACCTTATTTTAAAATGTATTTTAGGCAGTTCTTTTTAATTGGGATATTGCATATTAAATACTCTACTACTCAGTAACCACCTCCATTTGATTGAATTTGTTAATAATACTTGTTTTAAAAAATATGGACAAAAGTTATTTTATACTACTACTATACGCCTCAAGATCTAACATGATATTTTTAAGTTTGTTGAAGGAAGTTTTTTCGAAAACTAATAGTGCCTCATATCAAATGATTCATAATGAATGGTCTTTTTTCTCAACCCGACGAGCCACCAGTTTACCATTTGAAAAAAAAATGAGTAATACCAATTTAAAAACTGAATTTTACACATTTTTACCGGAAACAGTAAACTTGTATTTTCCACAAGACTAGGAATGATATTATTAATTTGAACGTACCCATAGCCCTCTAGATTGTAAAATTAATTTTGAAATATAATATATAAATATACATATACATATATAAATATACATGGTTATATTCAGAATATCAAATGGAGACAACTCAGATGGAAATATACAAGTTGAAAAAGTTTATGTCACTTCCGGTGAAACCGGAACTTGGATGAAGCTGTGTCTTTTGTTAAAAAATGCAGATTTATGGGTCATACAGATCCTTCAAATTTTATTTTATTATTTTCAAAAACCAAAGTTATAGGAGCCAGACACCTTCCACGGACATCCGTTATAATTAGTTCAGTTTCTTTTCCTCATTCATAACTAAAAATGCATATAAACATAGGTCCGCAAACTTTTCGAAAGGGTGTTGAAGTTTTTTTTTGTATAAATCCTGCAGTTTTTAAAATAATGGGCTTAAATTTGGAATTTAAGTTACGCTGTAGCGCTTACATCAATGGGCATGCCAAATGGTTGGGATAATCTACAGAGAGATATTTTTTCAGGGGTCATGTTTCCTTTTCCGTCCTGAACTTTTAGTAGTGCGCTGCTGGTAGATTCTAAATTACAAAATAAGTTTTGTATCTTGTAATTTTGTTTTTCGTGATATAACGGTTGCATAAAAACTACAAAAGGACAACAATATTTAGAATGATCAGAAATCTACCATTGGCACAAAACAAAGAAGTTCAGGGGAAGAAAGGGAATATGACCCCTGAAAAAATATGTCCCTGCAGATTCCCACAACCATTTGGCATGCTAATGATGTAAGCTCTACAGCGTAACTTGTATTCCAAATCTGAGCAAACTATTGTAAAACTGCAGGATTTATAAAGAAAAAACTAAAGAATCTGGAAATGCCACACCTGCAGATGGATAACGGAGAATTATAACCTTCCGTATGTACGTGCCATTTCTGAACACCCTGTATAGCTTCATTCGATAGAAATTAACTATTTTGAAGCAATTTGGTATCAATATTTAATTACCACCTGTTACAGAAAAAAACAAATGCTAAATAAGTATATTAACATCCAAAATATTTGATGAATTGCATTTAATTTTCATTCTCATCCATCTCAGAATCTTTCAGCTCATGGCACTCCAGCAATCTTTCATCAGTTTCGAGATCCAAATTGCCCACCAGTAAAAAATCATCTTTGCGTTTCACCCCGTGTTACTGATATCGAACCAAATACTCAATCTAGGAAATCTTGGAGAATCCATTTCCCATCAATCAGCAGGCAACTTCTTTACGCTATCCCTATCTTTTTGCCATTCATGAAATGGCCTCATGAGTTCATCTCCTTCATGATTCGCGAATCAGTTAGTTTCTCTTTATCTCCCCCGTGATATCGCCGGTTTTTTATCTTGCTCGCGAGTGTGAGGACCCGGTTTCTATAGCAACGAGAGGGCTCGGGCGGGGCCTCTCCCGAAATAACGGGACGAATCACGGCGGCCGCAAACTGATAGTAATCGATAACACCTAAAGTTATAGAGAGGTCTTTAAGATGAGGAACGCATCATATGAGATTATCGTCGGATGATCTAGGAGGCGAAGGCCGTTCGCAAAAGTTTTTATTCAATAAGAGATTTGGGATCGAGCAATAAAACGAATCTTAGGATTGATTGTAATTTCAATACCGCACAAAGGGTCAAAGAGAGGTGGTTGTTCTTTTTCTGCTTATTGCATTATTCCTCTACAACTTTTTTCTCACTGAAATTAATGTGAACGATAGATAGATACGTTTTGGACCACAATGAGCTTGGAACATCAATAGAGATTGAATTTGTAGGTATCATTAATCGTCTAGGCGAATTTGAATGAAAGCTATATGAAAAATATTAAAAAAAAATTAGGTAGAAAGATTCTAGTAGCATAACTTGAGAACTCTTCGTGACAACCTCTCATGAACACTCTATCACAGATTTTTAAAGAAGTAACAAATTTTTTCTATTATCTGTGTCTAACGAGGGATCTGATTTACCATACGCCTTTCTTTATTTTTGATCCTTACTGCTGAACATCCGTCCTCCTAGTCTTGTTTTCATTCAGCTTTAATATGTGACTGCTCAGAACTGGTGCTTCAAAAAGTGATAAAAGGAACCAAACAATCCTATTTCCTCAGTTCCCTCTGTCATTTTTTTTTATTTGAATTGTTTCATGTTTTTCGTTATTTGGTTCTCCTTGCAGCAGGTCGTGATATGAATGAATTTTTCTAAAGTGTAGGTAGAGATTATATACGCTTTGAAAGTAAATAAACCATTAGCAACCCACACCTAATCATGAAGACGGTTGAAAGTACCTTGAAAAAATCTCCTGGTATAGAAGACCGAAACACTCTAAGGAAATATACGAAGAAATAACAAACCAACTCGAACATATCATAAACAGAGCTCTAGAAGAAAGTACTGATGAAACTGAAACCTCAAAAACACATATATACAGAAACGGAGACAACACTGAAATTACCAATTATCGACCAATTTCACCCATTTCAACGATAGCAAAAGTGTTTGCAAAAATCATCAATTCTAGGTTAAATTGGTATCTGCAGAAATACAATTCATTATCAAAATTGCAATTTGGGTTCAGGGAACGTAAATTGACACAAACAGCTGTATACCTACTTACTAGTGAAGCATACGCGACTTTGAACAAAAGTCAGCCAACACTTTCTTTTTTCCTTGACGTTGCCAAGGCTTTTGACACTGATAGTAACAAAACAATTTCTGGAGGCGTTGCAGGACTTGGGAATACGAGGTGCAGCATTAAATCTTTTAGAAAGTTATTGATCTGAACGAAAACAGTTCTTCGAAATAACTTTCCACTTGAGCAAGAAATCGTAACGTATGGAGTTCATCAAGGAACCGTCTTAGGACCTGTACTGTTTTCCGTATACAGTGAGCACCTAAAGGTTGGAACAAAGTCGTTAAAAGCTCGATATGGCTATTGGAAATAATGTCGACACGTAGATCCTATTTTTCAGTAGCGCACTTTTTGGTCTACTCATACTTTTGATGACGTCATCACTGTTCGAGTTATGACGTCACTATAATTTTTTTCAAATGGCAATACCCTATTTTGATAATAGCTTCAAAAAGAACGCATTGTTCTGTGTATGGATGTCATATTTTTATTATGTTATACAGTTAGTTTCAAAATGTTTGAACCATATAGGAAACTTTTTTATTGTTAATTTTTCAGAAAATTGAATTCTTCATAAATTTTGGTGGATTTGTATTATTCAATTATTTAGCAACAATTAATTGAATTATTCAAGAATTTTCTGCTATAAAATTTTACTGATAGCTATTATGGACACAAAGGGAGTGAAATATCAAATTTGCACCAAAAAACTAGTAAAAAGTCAAACCATCTTCAACAAACGTCAATATTTTAATACAAAGAATAAATTGGTCCCAATTTCGTATTAACTTATTATTATATAGGAATATGAGGGAGCCGCCCAAGGTGTATATGAGATACTAGTACTTTTTATGAGAGTAGAACCATAAAAAAAATGCGAAAAAAAATTTTGTTGCGTAGATGGCTGTGATTCTAATTGTTTTCAATGACAAACAACTTTTCTAAATGAACTTTATTGATGAGGTCACAAATAAGGTTAGTTTACTTCCGATCAAAACTCCAATAGGAGAATAGGAGTTTTCTGCAATGCACCAATTTTTATGAAGAATGCAAATTTATCGACAATTTTTCTGAATGAAGTAATATAATAAATGCCGAAAATATATCTGATAATATCTATCATTCAAGTTGGTTTTCTTTTGTTTCAGGGGAAAAACCGCACAAATGTTCCGTTTGCGGGAAAGCCTTCAGCCAGTCGTCAAACCTGATAACACATTCCAGAAAACACACCGGATTCAAACCGTTCGCCTGTGATCTCTGCGGAAGGGCATTCCAAAGAAAAGTCGACTTGAGAAGGCATAAAGAGACCCAACACACAGAACTTCGTCCGATCGTCACATAGTGCCAAACAACCGGAAGTGCATCTTCTCTTCCGGTAACCACATTCAGTTCCAAAGATGTACAAAGTAGTTCAGTAGGAGAATGTACGCTTTCACAATCATTCAGACCTCAGTTTGGTATCAATCTGGACCAAGGTAGGATGCAACAGATGAGGTCGAATCAAGATATGATACCGAGTAACAACTCGGAATCATCACCGGTTCGATCTATGTTCTCCAACGTATGTTGGATGACATAAAATATACCAAAGACTCAACCAAAGACAAACATTCGTAGACATTTTATCTGTGATTTTAGTGTCATTTGAGATATGATGCTGTGTATGTTCCAATGTTTAGAGAAGGAGCTTGACTTGTACATACATTCTGTAAAATATTGGAAGTTAAAGCAAATCCGAAATATTTTGCAAATCTGTTTTGGTTAAATCTGAATCATATATGAAAATTGATAGAATTTTTCGTTCGACTTGACAACACTCGGGGTACTCAATAAATACCTAACTACATCCTACATACATGAAACTGAAAGTTTATGGTTTCAGAACTCGAATTGCAGAAACATTTCATACTGTTAATATTATGATCAAAAGTTGTGAAATATATTTTCGATACTTATTCTTTATCTTTACTAACCAGTGAAACAAAATAATCTCAATGAACTCTAGAGGGTATCCCCAGTTGTAAATCTGATCCAAATGTGGTCTCACAGAGTGAGAACAGATAATGTTTTTCCTTCCACACACTTTTTTGTACTGACATAATCTCAGATGCGCATATCGATAACCAATATGAATAAAAAAGTGTGTGGTAAAGGGGAACCATACTATTTATACAACCAATTCCAGAGAACTTCTTGGATGTTTATATAACTGGAATATTTTTTTAGAATGGATTAGAACACAAAATAGCATGGGATATACATCATGTGTTCCAAATATGTTTTCTTCTTGTTTATTGTCAATATTTATATTTTGACAATAGAAGTGAACACATTTCCCTTTCTAGGGAATGTTTGATTGAGGATGCAGCGTTCTATATTTCAGATATTTTCATTTGTACAATTACTTCCCAGAAACGATATATCCAAATTCGAATGATTTACCTAAATAACGTAAATCAATGCAGTTTTTATTCAGTTAGAATTACCTCAACAGATTTGCATTAGATTTCCTTCAACGATTTGGATTTGATGTTATCACAAACACAAATCATTGTACTAAGTGTTACTGGTACTTAGCTACTGAATGTTATATATGTGCAATTTTTTTAAGTACCTGTTATTTCTTTTTTTTTTGTTAAATCCAATGAATTTCCTGAATGTACATATCTTAGAGATGGTAAAGCAATGGCGTTCGTTTAATTAGTATCTTCCAAAATATAGGTGAAATAACTCAAAAGAACAAAAACTTCTGGAACTGAGATTTTTTTTTTAAATGTTCCTGTATTTCCAGTCATTACTTCACCAATCATTCAAACCCGTAACGTTGTTCAAAAAGAAGAAAGATAAAAACGAAAAACTTGGTTGTTTCGAAAATCAAATCATTACTTATAGTAAATTCCTGTGAAAAAAAACTTAACTTTTAGAGAGCAGGCAAAGAAATATCGACTTCCTTTCTATCAATGAAAATTCTAGCTTATAAATTGAAACATAAAAGTGATAAATATTGATGAAAAATGTATAAAAAACGTATAGAATGAATGAACTGGCTCCAAAGAAAGATGTTAAAATATAACAGAATTTCGAGGTCTGGTGGAATGTTAATGTTGAAGAAGCAACGACATTGCAGGACGAGTTATAACAAATATTTATTTGATAGAACTGGGTAAAATATAAACAAAATCGAACTATAGCAGTTACAATAATGAGACACGAAAAGGAACTCATCGTTCAAAGCAACGAATTGAAGAAATATTTCATCATTAGGATATGACAGTTAATAACGAGTCTGCTAAATCCACAAAATCATGAAGCATTTTATCAATATTCACTGCGAGATTATCTTGAACATACGAAATTTCGTTGCCAAGCCCGACTCGTGATATTCCAAATCAACGGAATAACACGTTGCTTTGAAGTCAGTCTCATCATCCATTTTGAATGTATAGCATTTATGAATTCACTGCAATGCTGCGGGAAAATCTCGCAATTTCACGGGACCACGGATTCAATCCGTAGTTGGAGGGAAGTCTGGTTTAAAATCAAGTTGCTCAATCAAGTAAGGCTGTTTTATATTCTGGGAGCGTAGCTGCTCTGTTGTAAATAAAGATATGGCCTCTGCGCGAAGACTAACGCCCTAGGTGATACTGTAGCTCATCAATTTAACTGGTTTATTCTATAGGGTATCGCTCTCGATGCTGAAATGGATCATATCGGAAATTTGCTTGGGTGATAATGACAATGATTTCTTCTGGATTTATTTCACGATAAAATGTCTCAAAAAAAATTCCGAAGAAATGAATACTTCCAGGGTAATTTTTAGTACAATACTATCAGTCCGTTGGCAGGGAGGGTTTTCGTAGCCGATGAAGTGCGACGTACAAGTTTTTCTCCAAAAAGCACTGTTTTCGAGTAAAACGTGCTCGAAATTCGAAAAAATGAGATTTTCTCAATTTTCTGTGCTCTCTCATTCAGTCACATAATGATATTTTCAGGATCACCTTGTCCCAAATTATTCATGTATGTCTCGACCATGAATAACAAAAGAGACATTCTTGAAAAAATCATTCGTGTGGATTTTCCGGCACTGAATTTCCCGATACTTCTTGCATGGAACCGGCATTTTTTTATCCGCGAAGCTCACGTCGTGGACGAATTTCTTATAGTGTCAATCAAAACGGGTTCAGCACATATTTTTCCATGATCACAAAGCATTTCAGTAGCACAAATGACGGAAAATTTTGCTTAAAAATAAAACATTTTTGTTCAAAAACAAATGACGCTTCAATATATTCCATAAAATTTTCTGCGTTTTCGAGTAAAACGTGCTCGAAATTCGAAAAAATGCGAGATTTTCTCAGTTTTTGGTTCCCTCTCATTTATATCATTCAGTCACATAATGATATTTTCAGGATCACCTTGTCCCAAATTATTCATATATGTCTCAACTATAAATAACAAAGGAGGAATTCCTGGAAAAATCATTCGTGTGGATTTCCCAGTATTGAATTTCCCGATACTTTTAAAAATTGAAAAAAATTGAATATTCAAAAAGTGCGCGCTTCTAACGCAAACACTTTTATTTAGACGTATTTTCACTTGTTCGAAACACACTGTCATGTACTTTCATTTTGCTAATGGGATATTTTTCTTTTGAACCCATTGGATTTCGAGTTTATTGAAGAAAAAAGATGCTTAAATCGCAAAGGGTTGACATTTTGATCCCCCCAAGTACAGAATTGGTACCGAATTGTACTTGCAAAAGTTGTACCCGGAATACATGCGTTTGTAAGGCAGCAAAAATTTCATGCAGCTCATTTTGTTTTAATAGAACTCAATTTTTTCATTAGACCTTGGAAAAATCTTGGGCAGGAATTGTGCCTGGACAAAAAGTAAGTCCGATAATTTTTATTCAACGAAAAAGTAAATTTTCTGAAAATTGTTGTACTTTTAACCAAAATTTTTCGTTTTTCCGAATATTATGAAATCCATTGACACTTCAATATTGGAATATTATTCAAATTCCATTTCTAAGATTCTAAGATTCGGTACAAATTGTGAAATATTTTTTTTTACATTATATACATTTCTCAAAAATTAGCTATATTCAATTTTGATGCATTAGTCAAAAAAACTATATTTGTTTGAAAAATTCTTCAATAAAATGCTGCTTCCTACAAATATTACCTCAATATTATAGTAGAGTTTAAAAAAATAATCGAAGTTATGAAAAATATCTTATTCTTCTGTATCGGGTTTCAAATTTTAATTATTTGCTTCGTGTCATGCATGATATTTTTTTGATGAAATATAAACTTCGAGAATTTTTTCTTGAACAACAACTATACGATAATTCATGAAACAAATGCATAATCATGCCATGTATCCAAAGTTACCCCTAAATTACGTGCATTTATTAGATTATTCCCATTATTCACGGAGGCGCGTTGACAGATCGTGTAACTTCATACTCCCCGAGCTGGCGTTGGGAAAGATCACGACAGTGGAAAGCTCGGTGGTGGAAAGCTCGGTTTCAGTTTCAACGGTGTGTCGACACCACCCTCGCCTACATTCGCTGAATCTTTCCTAGCTTTCAGGTGTCACTTTTAATTTTCCCTGAATAACGTTACGGGTTTGGATTTGTTGGGTTCAAAACTCGGCTCGGATGTCATAGAATCGCAGAACGAACGCCTTTTTGTATTACCAGCTCGCTGAAAAATCGAGTAATTTTTCAGTAACTATCAACCTGAACATATTACCATCAACTTGTTAGTGTATTAGAAATGATTGTCTCTGAAAGAAGTACACTTAATCAATATTTATTTTGGGATATTTTGACTAGCGATTGTATAGTTTATTTATGTGAGACTTAGTTATTTTTCTGAAATAATCTCATCAGTTTCACACGTGTAGGTACAGTGCCAACTATTTTTTATAGTACATTCGTCGATGTAAATATACATTATATCTACCCAATGAATTGGCATGGAGATTTTCCTTCATAAACTGATAGTAGATATCCCATACATAAAAAAACCACCCCTAAAAAGCCTATTTTCTCCTATAACTCATGAACCGTTGAAAATACCAGAAAAGTATTCATAACAAAAAAAAATGATAAATGTCTTCAAAGAAAGATTCTAGAGTTAAGTTAATAATGTATGACGTTAAATAAAATCCGAAATAATTTTCCCATTATTTCTATTTTCTCCACTAAAAATAAACAATTGGTAAAAATTTGGTAAACTTCAAAATGCTGGTAATATTTTCAAAGATATTATTTTTATTTTTAATCCTTTGTGTATCAAACGAATACCATTCAACTATGATTGGACAAATTTATAAATTATATTGAAGCTCTTTATTCTTCATTAGACGATATGCAGTTATGAACAAGAACTATCATTGGATAATTACACTTATTATGTTTTATTACCTGTGACTACTAAATACTGCGACTATTTTTATCACCTTCAAAACTCATTTCGATTTTTCATTCTAGCTTGCATAGTTTTCGAACGATTCGCGCGCAAATTCATATTGAGAGTCTTGGGAAAAAATTCGACATAGTTTTTCTCATAAACTATAGATTATACAAAAAAAAGTGGGAAACTTTCTTTCAAGCTCTCCTTTTTGTGATGAATGCTTTTTCTATATTTTGAAAAGTTGACGAGTTATAGGCGAAAGTAGAATTTTTTGTCCAAAGGGTGGTATTTCAGGGGCGAAGCTATGTCCCTTCAAAACGAGTTACTGTGGTTTTATGATGTAGGGGACCTCCACTAACAGTTCATAGAAGAATATTTCCATGACGGTTAATTGTGTACGAAATTCCTACATCGATTGTACTATTGGATGAGGACGGGACTCGTGGTGTTACCAAGCAATTTGATCTCGTTGATTTCTGACAGAATTATCGATAGTATTGCGACCACTCGTGGTATTACCCCCGACAATTTCACTCACTATATGAAAGTCGCGTCTCCTGCGATATGAGGACCAATCAGAATGGGATTTCGCGAAAGTACACGCTTCCTTTCACTTCCTTTCTTTCCGATCCGGAAGGACCACGTCGTCAAGTCAACCACAAATATAAACAGCAATGATACATCTTCAGACTTCATGTTTATTATTCATTAGTTGCAACTATTGAAGAATTCACTTTGTTTACTCGATCAAATTTCAAATAATAACTTGGTTGGTTCGTGAAATTATCTCAATAAATACGACTTGTGCTCACAATACAATCGATAATTCTGTCAGAAATCTTTAACTCGATCAAATTGCTTTGAGGTTACCAAGCAATTTGATCTCGTTGATGTCTGACAGAATTATCGATAGTATTGCGACCACTCGTGGTATTACCCCCGATAAGTGTGTCGATTTATTTCTGAACGAAACTGAATTGCTTCGTGAAAACACCACGAGTCCGCAGGACGAGTGATGTTTTCTTAAAACAATTCAATTCACTAGACTATTTCACGAATAAAGTTTCTTCATTAATGTAAATACGAACAGTCAGTACAGTATGACAGTCATAAAGAATTATTAAAATCGTCAATATTATAATGTTTCTTTTCATAATTTCATTTGAATTTGCAGTGAAGCGACTCATTCTGACATATCCAGCTATATTTATTAATGATCGAACTGTCAAACGTATTAATTTCGGCATGGTTACGTCGCTGAAAATACCGAAGCTGATTCTCCAATCAGAATTGAGAGACAGCTGGTGTTATCGCGATAACACGAGTTGTCTTTGGCTTCCGATTGGTCAGATTAGG
Source organism: Chrysolina haemoptera (assembly GCA_958298965.1). Classification (NCBI taxonomy): domain Eukaryota; kingdom Metazoa; phylum Arthropoda; class Insecta; order Coleoptera; family Chrysomelidae; genus Chrysolina; species Chrysolina haemoptera. The sequence continues at coordinate 27,112,442 of OY282592.1, read as the reverse complement.
TGAAAATTTTAAGATGAGTGAAATAGTCATTGAAACAATATTCGAGTGTTATATCTTTACATAAGCTGCAATTATTATGCACAAAAACACTTACGCGATAAAAACATTTTACAAGTCGGTTCAGAAAGCTGGTTGAGGAGTATATACTAGGATTATTTCTAGAACGAGTTATTTAATATAAAATAGAACAATTCTGCTCATACATCTCAACCTAATCGACAACACATTCTCATCTCTTAATAAGAAAGCAAACATTATGATGATTAATTATATTACTGATCATCATCATCAATTGCAGACGAATTTTGAAAATATTTCCTCTGAGATGATCATTTCCGTTTCTTTTGAAATCATAGAGCAATTTTCATTTGTTTTCATGTAATCAGTAACCTATTTGTAAATTATCCAATCGATTGTTAATTTTTCATTATTTTTGACATAGTTCTAGTAAGTGTTGCATGTATATTATGAAAATGTATAATATTTGTAGTTACCTATTTGTAAAGCACTTTTTATGTAAATTATTCGAAACCAAGCTTTGTGTATGTTTCAACACATCATTCAATGAAACACAAAATGCTAATAAACATTTTTGCCATGAATTTTGAGTTTTTCTTGGAGCTTCTTTCCGTACGACAATGAACTAACCTAACATCAGTTGAATATCCAGATAAGAGATAATGTATTCACTTTTAAATATTATGGGTTTCGTTAAAATTTTATGAATTTTGCGTATTTCTTGTATGGAGACACGATGGGCATTTTTTCTATTAGAACAAGCTGATGGCTGAATCACATAAAATGAAAACATTCAATTCTATCCAATTATTGGTTTATTCTTGTTATCTTAAATTATTATCCAGAAGAGAAGAAGGATGGCCGATGATGGCTGATTTTAGGTGCTTCTAGCACGATCGTACAACATCAAACAATTCTTATCACAGTTAGATTTCTTCCTGAAGTTCCTATATTTTGAGGAAGTGTGTGTTATTTCACGTTCCATTATGAGTTTCTGATAAATCCGAAGTTTGATTTTTTTCCGTAGTATATCAATTGAATGATAAAATCGACAATACAAAAGTATCCTCCTCTCCAAATGTTTCCTTCCAGTGGAAAATATAAGGTAATCGTCTGACAGAAACCAAATACTTTCCTTGCTCATACTAATGGTGGAAATATTGGGAGAGAAGAGTAAGAGTATTGATACTCTCTGTCAAAAAAATCGATTTTTGTTATAATTTATCGCCATAACTCTTCAGATACAGAGTGGTATTATTGATTTGGACACGAAGCACTTGGCCTCGAAGCTGTCTGTAGTGACCTACCCTGTACTCATAGAGTGTACCCAAAGGCATGGCCTGTGCGGGTAGAGGACGGCTATTATTATTGTTTGCCGTAGCGCTCCGGGGCGACTTACTGATTTTTTGTGACGTATTCACTTTTCAGCTGCAGGAAAACCCGGAAAACCTACAGCATCACCTCGGGTGGCCGGTGTGCACTCCAAGCTAGCACTATCCGAGATTGGCAAGAATTTCGAAACAAGTCTGTAGGTAGTCTCCCTGTCCGAATCGAAACCAAAATTCTGCTATTTGGTTACAGCGAGCACTTGCAATTCCATCCTCTGTAATGAGGAACATTGCAGAAGTATGTTTGTTATAATTCAATATCCGTCGCAGTATTAGCCAGGAAAGTAGTTGTTTTCAGACAGGTATGTGCCATGATGGCCTATAGCATTTCAAATGGATGGAAATAAAAAAAACGTGAAACATCGGTCGTCAACGACTATTGTTTCGTGTTCAAATATCTTATATAAATAACTTTTAATATCTTGACCTGCAGAATCGAAGTGCTTCTTGCTTTGCTCGCTAGGTTGAGCGGTTTACACCCGTTTCATCAGCGTGAGACTGATGATTTGAACGGAAAACAGATGGCTTCAAAGTTGTCTGTGGTGACCTCTACCCTGTACTGGTGATGAGGCAAATACCTCTGAACTAGTCTACAGATGGTCTATCCTGTCCGAATAAAAACAAAATTGTGCACTTGCAATTGTATCCTGTGCAATGAGGAACATTGCACAAGTATCTGTTCAATATGATACAATACCCGTCACCGTGTTAGCCAGGAAAGTAGTTGTTTTCAGATAGGTATTTGCCATAATAGAATACAACATTGCAGGTGGATGGGCGTAAAGGTGTAAAACATCGGTCTGCAACGGCTTTGGTATAATAATTCGGACAGGGGAAAGATGGCCTCAAAGCTGTCTGTAGTGACCTTCCCTGCACTGGTGACAAGGCAAAAACCTCGAAAATAGTCCCCATGTCCGAATCAGAACAAAATTGTGCTATTTGGTCTCAGGGAGCACTTGCAACTGTATCCTCTGCTATGAGAAACATTGCACAAGTATCTGATATATTTCAATTCCTGTCGCTGTATTAGCCAGAAGAGTAGTTGTTTTCAGACATGTATTTGCTATAATAGCCTACATCATTGTAGGTGGATGAAAGTAGACTATCGTTTCCCAAGTAACAATTTTAGTTTTGTGATAGCCCTTAGAAAGTTCTGAAGACCATAACAAGCACAGCTACGATAAAATTGTTTTGGTGTAACAACATCCATAAAACCTCCATAGTGGTTGAGACTGTCGCGTTCGAAACCAATGACTGCTGGTCGGCTAGGTTCGAATCCTAGCGATTACAGATTTTTATTTTTTTATGGCCCGAGAAAGTGCTAGGAATCGCACGTTAAAAGGTAAGACCTCGTTAATCCTTGGCTAGCACAAGTTTCGACTTTTGAGAGCTGCCGTTCATAAGAGGACGACAGCTAGCTAACGGAAAACACAATTTTAACAACAATTTCAACAATTTCAACCGTCGAAAAAGCGCAGAACTAGCTGGAACTTTGGAAGAGCCGTTAAAGTGGAGTACTTAATGATGACAATTACTCGTCACGTTACCTATAATTAGCACTCAACGGTCGCAATGATAGGAAATTTGGGAAATGTTGGATTATTTATAATCTTTTTTTCATTTTATGAAATAGCCTTTTCTCAAGTACGCCCGATTCCATATGTTGTAATATTCATTAAATCACAACTCACTGTACATAACAGTATTTTGATTACGGGAATAGTAAGATTTATTATTACCTCATCTGACTTATCTATTGGAACTTTTCACTTATAATATCCCAAGGCTATTGATAAATAATTTGTCGCTAATTTTCGAAAGCGAGTTGCTTGGTAACAGCCCGACGCCGAAGACGGAGGGCCCGACGCCGAAGACGGAGGTTTACCTAAAAGCAACTCGCTTGAGGAAATTTAAGACAAATAATGAGAATTTATCAATAGTCGAGGGATATTTAGTACGAACATTTGGTTAATATTCGGTTAGAGAGAGCCATCGAATTTTCAAAAAGAAAATGTGTTACTAACGTATTTGGGTCTTCTCTAAAAATAATCCAAATGAAATTTTCGGCGGTCACGACTATTTTCGAAGATACAGGTCCATTTTGTTGTGGATTTTCATCATTTGACAGTTCGAATTTCTGTTATTAAAAATTCACAAAATATTCCCATTTTCAACCAAAACACCACACATGCCCTTATTTACTTGTTTTCAAAACTTTTTTGCAGAAAAAACTACCACTTTTTGAAAAATTCACCCTTTTTCAAAACTTTAACAAATTGTGATCAACATTGAATGACTGATATTTTTTATTAATCAAGTTGGTATCACTTTTATGATTCGGTTTTCGTCGGATCTCGTTTAAGTTTCAGGTAGGATTATGTTAGGCTCGCTTCACTGAGTTGAAAGTGCGTTAATTTGTTGTTTTGCTCACAATTGACACACAAACCTAACCTGAGCAAGCTAACCTAACCTAAACTCAAATATTTCGTCAAATTAGATATTTGAATTCGAAAAGACGATGTGAGCCGAGATCTCACGAGAGTCGACGCAAGAACAATATCATACTCATATCACCTACAGTGATATCTAAAAAACACCAAAAATTCAGTGTTGGACATTGTTGGACAATAAAAGTTCTATTATTTATCAAAGTTTTGAAGAAGGGTGAATTTTTCAAAAAGTGGTAGTTTTTTCTGCAAAAAAGTACTGAAAACAAGTAAATAAGGGCGTGTGTGGTGTTTTGGTTGAAAAATGGGCATATTTTGTGAATTTTTAATAACAGAAATTCAATCTGTCATCTGTCAAATGGTGAAAATCCACAACAAAATGGACCTGTATGTTCGAAAATAGTCGTGGCCGTCAAAATTTTACATTATTTTCGAAAACACAAAATATTTTTCTTGTGAGAGTTTACCAGTCACATTCCAAATAGTTTTGATGGTGGCCTTTTTAAACTCCGTCTCAATTCCTCTGTTTACGTCTCAATCTTCAAGTGTACGCGGCAACTCTTCAACGGTACATCTTTCCTTTTCTCACCTCACTAAACTCTTTGAACATTTATTTTTTCACGTGTACTTTTAACCTAATTTAGTATTTTTGATGTATTTACATTTATAATTAAGTCTATCTATTGAATTAGTTTTGATATTTTCATTTCTGCTCGAAGTAACTGACATTTTAAAAAATTAACGTCAAACTATATGTCATTTGCATGGTGACACAATTGTTCAACAGTGATAATTTCCCGGGGCACTTATCCGGGGCACTTATCAGTGTAATGTTTGTCTGATTGGCTAATTCTGGTCACATGATCACAAATACGTAGATATGACAGGTTCAAATTGAATGGAAAATTTTTTCACAGAAGGCAGGCGGAAGTATAAAAAAACTGTCAATATTAGATTCATCAATTGTCAGAGGAAACACGTATGGATCGCCCTATATATGGAAAAATCCTAAGTAGCCTGGTCGTTAATTTATTAAAATCACATCATCAATCATATAATATACATGATGCTACAAAGGGAACCGTCGAAGAAGCGCAGAACTAGCTGGAACTCTGGAAGAGCTGTTAAAGTGGAGTAATGACGACAATTACTCGTCACGTGACCTATAATTATCACTCAACGGTCGCAGTGTTATAGCACCCTCGGGAGCCACTCGCCGAGGTCTGTCCAGGCCCCACAAGACGGCAGAGCACGCGAACTGCCGTGCAGGTTCCATTGTCTGATGTCTTTCGATAGCGGGAATATCGTTTGCTAAATTGCCAATTGCTCGCGTCGAATACTTCGGGAAGTTGAACTTAATTGAAAAATGTCTCAGTTATTTCGTGATCAACTCGACGAAACTTGTTCTCGAATGGAATGTGGACAGAGGGAATAACAGAAACATTTTACTTTTAAAATAGCCACCGTATGGAAGATGATGATGGCAGGGAGTCACGAGAATTTTTCACGAACAGTTTTGAGTATTGCCAAGTTGGAGAAGCCAAACAAAAATTCTTTTGCTATAACCCACAAACAAACATGGAATAAATTGCACTCCACCCACCTCAGTGAACTGAATAGTTGCCATTGAAAGAGTCCACCTCGAAATCGAAAAATATTTTTTGAGAAAACCATACAACAATTAGATTCTGTATAGCAAGAGGATTTATTCCAAAAATATGACATGTTTTTGTGACAACCCCCTTACAAACGCAACGGAATAATAATCCTTGTGATATCTCATATGAAAGGTAATTATTGTAAGAAAATGAGTTGAATTGCAATGTCTTGATTGGTTCACGAGCTACACACTGTTGAAATGGATAATTAGAGAATTAATTATTGTTATCCAAGAAAATGAAAAATCCCCCTCGTACCTACTACATAAAACTGGCTAGGGAATTTGTATACTTAAGACTAGTTCATGCAAATGCTGTTGGAAATCATCACTGAGAAGATTTATTTATTACGCGTTTTACACTTTTATACATCTCAAGGCAAAATTCAGAAATTTACACTCAGTATAAGTGTGGAAAAAGAACGTCAAACATTTGGAATGAAGTTGTCAAAAAATAAATTGATCTATACTTAAAGGATTCTGAATTTTGCTAGAGATAATTTGAATACTAGGGGCAATCGTAAGTTACGCTCATTAATATGTTAATATTGTTTTTATAACGTTATAATTTATAGAAATTTGAGTTTTCATACTAGTCAGTGGAATTCTTGGTTCACGAAACCAAACAATAAAGTTCGTATTGACAAAACTGCAAATTGGCCTCTTTATTAATCAGTATTCAAGCGAATCTATCACCTACAAATGCGAAATTCGCAAAAAATATATGTTTTTTCCATTTCATTTCATGGAATTGAAATGAAAAAGAGATACAATTTTTGCGAATTTCGCATTTGCATGAACTACCCCTTAGAGTTGTTAACTCCTAATTCCAACTTACTAATTCGAAATTAATCAATTCGGAATTAGTTAATTCCGACCTAGTCGGAATTTGACAAGTTTTTTTGCAGAATATCTATAACGGTGATGTTCAAATGAATCAAACCAAAGAAACGGTAACCAATGGATGAAGCAGCGTTCAGTCAGTTATAGTAGTTGACATGTACATGTCAATCTATTCGTTGAGAATGACAGCCGACAATCATCAACTGCCATCAAATCGTTTTGTGATGTGAAGTCAATCTGAACCGTCTCCATATATTTTTTGTATATTATCTCGTCCATTTTCAAAAATTTCATTATGAAGACAGTCGTTTCGAAAACTGGCATAGAAGTTCACTATCCCTGTTCAGTGCATTTACTGGCAAATGGCGACATATTGGAATGTGAGTATAAATCTGACAATATGGGAAAAGATCTGATCGACTACATATGTGACCAGCTGAATATACAGGAAAAAGATTTCTGGGGTCTGAGATTCGTTGATACGTACGAGCAGAGACACTGGTTGGCTTTGAACAAATTAATTAGACCTCAAGTTAAAAATGTGTGTCCCATACATTTCCAGTTCAGAGTGAAAGTATATCCACCAGAACCATATAAACTGACTGACCAAGAAACGAAATATCAAATATTCATGCAACTGAAGTTAGACCTTATGAGTGGCAGACTAGGTTGTGGACCTAGTGAATCATCGTTATTTTTAGCTTTGATTCTTCAATATACATATGGAGACTACGATCCTGATCTACACTTTGGTAATTACATTAAAGAAAAGATCGTTTTGAACCAATCATTCGCTGGAGAAATGAAAGCAATAGACCTTCATAAAAACCACTTGAAAGGTTTGAACCCAACTCAAATGATGGATCTATTTTTAAGGATGGCTTGCCAGTTGGAGACCTACGGAATTGACCCCCATCTAGTCGAAAATTCAAACCAGGAAAAATTCAACCTGTGGATAAATTACAAAGGTATGATCACATATGTAGAAGGTAAAAAAATACAACACATAGACTGGATGGCAATAAATAAAATCCACCGGGAAGATAATAAGCTGATAATACATTTATATTCTGGTGATACCGAAACTTATTTTTCTCTTACGAAACCGGAATGCAATTACATTTATCAAAGTGCTGTTGACCACCTCATGTTTTTCACCACTTCGGGAACTCAATCCACAGTGGGTATCATTGGCAACGAGAGTATGGAAGAACTTCAGGAAGATTTGAAAGCATTTGAGAAAATGGAAAATAGTGACGGCATCCAAATCGAATCGAAAGAACACCATCTAGAATCGAAATCAGAGATTTCCAAATTCCATGCATCGCAGTATCAAATTTGGGTCACCGCAGTTATCATTTTGGTTATTGGATTTGCGTTTGAATTATACCTAATTCTTGGTGATGATATTTATAAATATTTGATCACGAGAAAACCTTTCCGTAAAATGGTAGAAAACTATTTTTCGAATAAACTCAGCAGAACTTTCTGATCCTTTATTGAATTCATCTATGACAGCTGTATGTATATGCATACAGTATCGGAAAGTTTTCAGCTTGGTTATGGTGGTTTCATGAGAGCATAAAGAATAGCTTGCTATATGTTGAGAGAGCATTACAATTTCTCCTCTACTCGCTCGAGGAAGGGATATCGACGTGAGCTGTTAATTCGTCGGGTCGGGTAACAGGATAGGCATACAGTAGTGCGTCTCTCTTATTTATGTATGGTATTATCATCATTGCGTTCCTTGTTGCTCGCGTAGATTTCTGTCTGTACCCCAGATGAAAACTTTCTGATACTGTATAGTCTTTCTAACATCCATTGCAGAACATAAAAAACTTGTTCCGAACCCATAGCGGAAAAACTGTTTGACCATAGGTGGGGATACTTGAGGTATCTCTGATAATGGTATTCTGATAATGAGGTATAATGAAGTATGGCAGATCAACCGAATTTGCCGCTATCGATTCGGAACGAGCTGTTATGTTCTGCAATTGATATTAAAAAGGAAATATACAGGGTGTCCCAGAATAAAGGGGACAAACTCCGATAGTAGAATCTATTTTCCAGAATAACTCCATAACGGCTTAACTTTTTTTAATGAAATTTGGTATTTCACTTAACAGCATTCAGTTTCATATTTCAAGGCAAATCATGTGTTCGTAACTCTAAACAGGGGCGTACGGCAGGTGGGTACCCCTACTCGCCCCACCCCAACTTTCACGCCACTGGATTAATATCGATTTCGTTTCTTTTTCTTAATCCCCGATATTTCCTATACAGAAAAGGAAACGTTTCGTTTCACAAATATCAACGGTTTTCGAGATATTTGAAGTTGAATAAGTGCGTACGTATCAAAATCTTTACTATTTTTGAAAGGAATGTGAAGGTAGGTAACTAGTTATAACATTATAACCAACATATTTCATACCTTGCAATGAGTATAAATTCAAATATTTCGAAAATTGTTGGCATTTGTTCACAAAAATTTCCCGATATTTAAAACTCACATAGCCACTAACAAAATAATCACAAATGAGTATCCGTATCACATACGCACCCACTTATTCAACTTCAAATATCTCGAAAACCGTTGATATATTTCTAAACGAAACGTATTCCTTTTTTGTATAGGAAATATTGGGGATTAAGAAAAAGAATACGAAATCGATATTAATCCAGTGGCGTGAAAGTTGGGGAGGGGCGAATAGGGGTACCCACCTGCCGTACGCCCCTGTTCAGAGTTACAAATACATGATTTGCCTTGAAATATGAAACTGAATGCTGTCAAGTGAAATATCAAATTTCATTAAGAAAAGTGAAGCCCTTATGGAGTTATTCTGGAAAACATATTTTTTTGGGTCACTTTCAACACCCTGTAGCTCGGTTAATACTCATTTTAGGGTATATGTTTATAAAAACTTTCGGCCTTAAAATGAAGTGAGAATTCTATCCTCGGAGTTTGTCCCCTTTATTCTGGGACACCCTGTGGAAACAATGAATTTGCGTACCGAGTTGGTTGGTCTAGTAATAAACTATGCTTGTCCCATTTGCCACTGTACTATTTCCACATTTGTTGATAATAACAAAATTCTGAAAATCACCTGATATGAAGGTTATGTTGAGCCCAACCCTTGTTGCATAATATTCGCTCATTTCACAGGTATGAAAATCAATAGAGTGAACTTCTCGACAATACGTGGATTAGTTAATTGAATGAGATATGAGCTTTTAACAGTATTGCTGTTTCAGGATTCTTCAAATATTTCACTAATAGCCATCCGACTAATACCATACTCAGAAAATCACGATTTGAATTGATGATAATTGATATGAGCATTTATTGCGAATTTCGATAATGACGAAGGTTAATATTATTGAACTTTTATTTTACTACATATATTTTTTCAATCAAGAGCAAACAATACTCCTGATGAAACGAAGATTGGTTTCGAGCGTTCAATTTTATTTTTTGCAAAAATTTTTTGTTGAAATTCACAAATTATGAAAATTCATGAATTCAACATGGCTGCTACAAGATGGCAGACGATTCTTGTGATTATGGTTCGATTCTATTTAAATTTGGTAAGCAATTTGAAATCTTATATGCATATGACCTGCAGTCATTTAAATATCGAACGTAAAAGCAGCGAAACCAGAAACAATAGATCTTCTATGGGTGATAATTGACACAGTAACAATTCTCAATTTAAACAAACAAAACATGTAAGAACCAACGGTTTCAGGGGTTTCATTATTCTTGTTCAACATCTCTTCTTAAGTGGATTGGTGGTCTTTAATGTATTCTTATTATGGCGAAAGAGCATACGCTAATATTCTTCGATTCGATTTTTTTGTAAAATCGCGTTTTTTAGAAGAGATGCCGCCTATACAAGGTGTTTTCGAAATTGAAGCGATAAATAAAGTGGGAAGTAGAAGATGACAAAACAAAACGAAATGAAAGAATACATTTTTATCGAAAAAAAATTATTTTAGGAGATATTGAATTATAAACTTCTCAAGGCACCTTCAGAGGTCTATAGCCTGCGCAAACCGAGCTCAAACACTGCCAGCGGACAGACTCGTTGTAGACTGGACTGGAGAATCAGACCAGTGCCTGTCAAGCAAAGGTAACTGAAAGAGCTAATATTTCAAAAATTTTCAATTGCTTACAAAAAAAATTCTTTCCATTTATTGTTTATAATGTTCTATATAACAACCTATTTTCTTAATCGCCCCAATTTTGGAAACACCCTGTATAGATGAACTTAAAAAGCTAGCCCTTATATAGATAAAAAAAATTGATCCAAATCGTTATAGCCTTTTCCAAGATCCAACATATAAAAGAATATAAATATACAAAAATTGCTTTTTTAAATATATAGGAAAACTAACTAGATCAAATTTCTTGCGTATGGATGTTATTATTGTAAGTGATGAACTCATTGACATAAGAAATGAAATTATTGAAAAAGGGAACATTTTCCATGAAAATTGAAAAATGAAAAATGTGATTTATTTGTAATTACAATATTAAAATATTAAAATATTACAATATTACAATATTACAAATAAATATTTGTAATTACAATATTAAAATATTAAAATATTACAATATTACAATATTACAATATTACAAATAAATCACGTTTTTCATTTTTCAATTTTCATGGAAAATGTTCCCCTTTTCAACATGAATACCTCCCAAGAGGTTATCTTGAACGATGGAAAATAGCGATTAAAGTTTTTCTTTCAATCGCAGATGATTCCACAACAGATTTTATGAATGTCCTATTCATATTCTCGAACTAGGTAAAATCAAAACTCAAATTATGTTATTTCATTATGTATGATTACGCCTGAAGAAGACGTTAAATAAACGCAGGAAGTCGGTTTTCATCTAACAGAAAACAACTACTTCTCCGGCTAAAGCCACGTTGGACATTGAACTACATCTGATAGATATTGTAAAAAGACTCTAACTGAAAAGAAATCTGAAAGTGAAAATTCGCTTTTTCATTCAGATAGTTGATTTGTTTTTAATTTTCTCTAGTTTTCATTAAAAATTCGTTAAATAAAATAGAGACACACATCTTCTGATGTGAACTAAAATAATCCTGACATTACTTTTTCCTACATCTTCATTATCGGAAACGATGTAGTAATATGTTAATTCACATACAGAGTGGTCCAACGAAAAGTATGCACCTAGCTTTTATCCTTTTTGTGGAATTGCAAGCAAAAATGCTCGGACACGTGGAGTTTGTTTTTGAGGGGGACACATTTCAGATATATTTTGCAACTTGTGCCTTCAACCCCTCCGCGACGGGGTGTCACAACCCTAAAATTTTAAATGGAACGGGGGTCGACTGATATATCATTTGAACGGGCACAAAATTATCTTCCCAATGATGACCCTATTTGTTGAAATTTACTGAAGCAGTTAATGTTAAAACGGCTTTAAGAACATGAACCCGATAATGTTGGTATTAATGAAAAATACAAATAAGTTTTGGTTACTAGGAATTAATACATGTACAAGTAGTACTTAGTACGTTTCAATATTTGTTACTTGTAATAGTGCTTTATAAAAAAAAAAACAAGCTGTAAAATTGATTTATTGAAATGTTACTTCAACAAGTGTTCAAATTGTGACCCATTTGCTTTCATACAATAATACAGACTTTGTTCAAATCTATGTCTAACATTTTGTGGCATATCAGGTGTTATGCTTCGGCACTCTGCTATAATCCGTTGGCGAATATCTTCTATGGACTCGGTCTTCGTAGCAAAACATTTATTTTTCAAGTGTCCCCATAGAAAAAAGTCCAAAAGCGATAAATCAGGTGACCTGGCAGGTCATTCCATTGGGCCTCTCCTGCCAATCCACTGTCCGGGGAACCGGTTATCTAAAAATTCTCGTACAGGAACAAAATAGTGCGGAGGTGCTCCATCTTGCTGGGAATGAAGCCGATCAGCATTATGATTTTGGTCATCTTCTATTATTTGTGTGATGAAAGGATCAATTGCGTCTTCAAGCATGTTGAGGTGGATTTCACCATTTAAATTTCCAGAAATGAAAAGTGATCCTATGATATGACTTCCTAATATGCCACACCAGACGTTTATTTTTTGAGGAGCCTGGGAATGAACCTCACGGAATAAATATGGGTTACTGTCATCCCAGTAACGGCAATTATGCCTATTCAAAGCTCCATTCAAATAAAGTGTACACTCATCTGTAAAACAAATGTCACACATATCTACAGTTTTTTTCTTACACTTATCTGCAGTCGTTTTCGACAAAATCACGCAAACGATAAATGGGGAATTTAGTTTGTGATAACAAAAAATTATCATTGAAATGTTGCTTTCGGCAAAATAAAGTAATTAAGAAATGATTGTCGTTATCCTGATTCCTAGTAACCAAAACTGATTTGTATTTTTCATTAATACCAAAATTAGCGGGTTAATGTTCTCAAAGCCGTTTTCGCATCAACTGTTTCAGTAAATTTCAACAAATAGGGTATCATTGGAAAGATAATTGTATGCCCGTTCAAATGATATATCACTCGACCCCACGTTCCATTTAAAATTTTGGGGTTGTAACACCCCCTCGCTAGGGGGTTGAAGACACAAAATGTGTTCCCCTCAAAGGCACACTTCACGTGTTCGAGTATATTTGCTATGAATTCCAAATAAAGGAGAAAAGCTAGGTGCATACTTTTCGTTGGACCACTTTGTACATATGTATTCATCATCATAATATCTGAGAACAAATTAATATGGATGATCGATTTGATGAAAGGAATTATTATTGTGAACTCCATATCAATCTAATTATTATATTCTCCAATGGAATTGGCTGTTGATGAAGACAATGATATTTTATTTATGATAAAAGATCGGTGGAAAAGATGTAAGGTAATTAATCACTTCACCACCATAGCTGCTTGCACTGATGAAACTTTCAAATCTCATTTCAGACTTTGTCAAAGTTCCATAGAGGTACAATACATGGTGAATTCACAATATACTACATGATTTTCTATTGAAGGAATAACCAGGAGTCTTATAGGTCTATAGGGGATAGATCTGGGTTCAGCAAAGGACATTGCCACTCTATTCTCTGGAGAATCTGCAAATTGATTTAAAGGAAAAGGCATACTGATTAAATGGCCCCTACAAAAGTTAGTTGTAAAATATAAACCTCAGAGAAAAAAGTGGTTTTCCAAATATAATGGGTTGTCTTGATGGTACGCATATAATTATCCCCCAACCACAAAATTATGATGCACATTACACTAGAAAGGGCGGTGTGAATGCGTTGCAAGCACAATGAATATTCTAGTTTAATGAAACTATGATGAATGGAAATGTTCATTCTATATTGTCAACCCTCATAAAAAAACTAAAATAACTTCCTGTCAATTTCAGCAAGCAAAGCTTTTTTATCATTCCACATAAAATGTATTGAAATCCATGGATTTGAGCGTAAATTCGGCGCAGCCGAGGTGCTGAAAATAACAGAAATCGACATGATGAGCACAGACTCTAATTCGTCAGGATTTTCCAAATCATATCATCGGAGGCTCGCTTTGTGTGCCAGTACACTGGCCAGTGGCCGAAACTCTCTGGGGAAATTCAATCAGCGAGTTGGCGAACGGTCAATCTGCGTTACAGAGACGGACTCGGGATTACTAATTGCGCGTTTGGTCTCGAATAATTGGCGGTATCTATGAACGCTGCAATCGAGATTGATGAAAGGGCTCATTGCAGCATCGGGGGTCCGTAATTGCAAAACTAACTGCCGAATTTTCGAGAATTCATTCTTTTATAAGTGATGAAATGATGGAATTATAATAAATTGCGCAATGAGTGGATTATCAAAATTTTCTAACCAGTACACGAAAAAAATGTAGGTCCAGAAAAAGTTCTGACAACACAAGTTGAAAAGGAATTTATATCCTATTACAAGCATAATGTATGTATTAATGAGAAATATATTGTTTTTGAATGAACCTTGAATTTTAGGAGGTTCAAAGCTTCGCAATCTGTAGAAAAAAACAATACTGATACAAAAACGGACATGTCGTTCCTTCAAGATTATAATTGAGAGCTGAAAAGCTGTAGCAAGTTATGATAGGCAATAATAGACCTCACATGGCTTTCACTTGAAATAGTATGTTCTACAACTACTACAAAAAAGTGCACTTTTGTGTAGTTGGTGTGCCTTCCATATTAAAATACTATTTCATTGTTTTTCGTAAAATTCCAAAAAAAATAATTGGAAAAAAGGTTAACTTTATTTAACTGTTATTGCTAGTAAACAGGAAATTTTATGCGACAACACTGACAAAGTGACACTTATTTCTACAAGTATTGTAGAAAAAAATATTGAATGAAATACGTGTGTGAAGAGTTTAAAAAAGTACCATTTGGTACATAAATAACCATTTTGATGAAACATTGAAGATAGATGATTCCATTAGTAATACAACAATTTTTTTTCAATTATTTCTAGTGATTTGACTACCATTCTAGAAAATTACAATAATACCCCCAAATAAACACTTGTATAGTGTACTCAAAGTCATAGCCTGTGCGGACCTATATGACGATTATCATTATTATTTGCTGTGGCGCCCCGGGGACACTTTTTTGTGGTGTAATTAATTGTCAACTGTAGAGAAACCTGGAAAACCTACAGCGCTATGGTGCACATTCCAAGCAAGCATTACTGTGCGCCTCTCCTGCTACCCCACCCGACGCATTAACAGACCACGTGGCAATGCGACACACCGCACTCAGCTCACGTCGATATCCCTCGAGCGAGTGGAGTAGAAATTGTAATGCTCTCTCAACATATAGCAAGCTATTCTTTACGCTCTCATGAAACCACCATACCCATCAAGATGAAAACTTTCCGATACTGTATGTCGGGATTGGCATCAAGGCATCACATCACATTTGCTTTTCAAGAAGACTCATACCTGCATGGTCTCGAACCAGCGTCCAATGCTACCTGAAACTTTAACCACCGAACCGCTGAGTCAAACCGGTCACTCAGATACATGGAAAGGTATGTAGATCAAATATATAACACAGGATAGGGTAATGAAAAAATATATATATACAGTGTGACCCATTTAAGATGGAAACACCCTTCTAAAACTTACATTTTTCAACCGATTGGAATGATTTTTTTTTTCGTTAGGTAGACATTCAAAAAGTCCAGCAGGACACCAATTTTCATGAATAAATCCCCATTTCCAGGGCCAACTTATCTTACTTTTCAAGGTAAAAAATCAAAAAAAATTACTAGCGTTTTTTTAAAGTTATAAGGGAATGAAATTTGAGAAATATGCCGTTTAATCAACCCACCAATTCAATTTCAGAACTTTTATCAATCATTCCAATCGGTTGAAAAATGAAGAATTGCTTCTGACATCTACAGTCAAATAGCGGAAACTTAATTTGGATCGAACCATAGACCAAAGCCAGATGATCATCTGCTACATTGACAGGCCGACAACTGTTTAGTTGTACTGACTAACCTAAGGTTCCATAAACTTTCTAGTGCGTTAGGAGGAACCTTTATACTGTCTTTGCGTTCCTTCAACTTCAATCTGTTTTTTCGAATACGGACCTGTATTTTTTTCCATGAATTTGAATAGTCCTTATTTTAGTTCAGGTATGTATCTTACCTGGCCTTTGTTTCTACATTTCTGCCCATACATTCCATCATCAAGGTCCAAACAATGAAAATCTTCCTCTCCGGAATACGGTCTTGTTTTATTTTGAAACTGAGCACTTTCTATAATTTAGAAATTGCATTGCCTGAAAATGCGAAGATCTTTTTCGAGCTCCCACTTGATAATTTCTATTTGAAAATGTCTTCTTATGAACATTTGAATACCAGAATACCCATTTTTAGTTCTGTTATAGTTACCAAATGAATTTTTAATATGTTTATCCACAGCTCATAAAGTTATAATATTTCTATTTTCATACGTCTTATTAGCTCAATGAAACAGTGGGTTCTTATGAGTCATAAAACACTGCCTTTCAGTAACAAAAAATAAACAACACTTACAGTTATTTATCAGGGTCAGGTAGCTCAGTGGTTAAGACGGCCGCATTCGAAGCCATTGATGCTGCTGGTCGGGTAGGTTTAAATCCTATCGACTACAGATTTTTATTCTGATGACCCGAGAAAGTGCTAGGAATCACACGTTAAAAGGTAAGACCTCGTTAATCCTTGGCTCGCACAACTTTCGACTTTTAGGGCTGCCGTTCGTAAGGAAACGACAGCTGGTTAGTAGAAAATTTATTAAGTCCATTTATAAATCCAAAAATATTTTTTCTCAAATTGAAATAGTGAATATTGTTCTAATATCTTGTCAATGATTAATTGGCGTCTGTTTGTTTCATCAAGTCGCTCCTTTTCTATATCATAACCTTCTCGGCTCGGTTTGGGAAAAGTCTTCGGGTTTTCCAGGTAGCACCTCATTTTGGCTGAATCTTGTTTTCATATTGGGCCAATATGGACATATTGTAAATGTAAAAATAATATTGAACCAATATGGATGCATATTGGAAAAACAAAATTTCATTGATAATATTGGTGGAATATTGGCTAAACCTGTTCTGAATGTATATTGATTTATGAAATATTGGGTCAATATTGGTTCACTAATTTTCACCGATAGCCATAGAGCTATATTGCTCACATATTGTTTCCAGCATCTAGCTCCAATATTGCGATTTCAATATTGTCCTTATATCGATTTCAGAGATAAAAAACAATATTGTATATCCAAGTTTTGTAGCGCATTGGTGGAATATTATTTAATCCATATTCGAAAAATTATTGACCCTATATTGATTGAGATTGTTACGAAAACCTCACGCCAATATTTGAAAGACCATATTGATACAATAATATAAAATACATTTATCACTATCATTGAAATTTGAATATTGGTCGAATATTCAATAAACAATATTGAAATGAATTATGATCAAACTTGGGTAAAAAAACCGCTAGGTAGCCCCACATATGGAACGACAGCTGAATCATAGTAACATATATTAAATGAGGCTTCTCACAATGAGTTAACAAGTAAATCTACTCAGTGGTTAATTGAAGTAGAAATGAAATTGTAGAATATTCAAATTATTCGACATTTTCTGGAAATATTTCAACAATGTTTCCATGGCGACATATTCACTTTGAATATTTCACGAATATATGCAAATGATATTGTACCAATATCCCTATATATTTTGAGGCCAATATGGCTTCCACACTATTTCACTAATATTATTTATATAGTGTCCAAGTGATAATTTCATCTCGCCAATATTACTTTTGAATATTTTGCCAATATTTTACCATTATTAATACAATGTAAGTGTGCTACAGCGATATTATACCAATATTGCCTAACATTTTGAGGCCGATATTGTTTCGAGAAATATTCACATTTTTTTTCTCGCCAATATTATTATTTGAATATTTTGCCAATATTTTCACAATATTGTACCAATATTGTCCCAATATGGGTGTGTTACTTGGGTTATAGCATAGGTACCAGATTTGGAAAAAATATTATATTTGTTGGTAATTTCATATTCATTGATAGCACCTACGTTCCTATACCCTGCATCGACAAATAGGGAGAAAAATAACTGAAACCTACCTACGTCCCCACTCTTAAAAGATGTGCATGCGATCCAGAGTGATATATTTTCTAGAAGTTATGTATCCCCAAAGACGAAACCCAAATCACACATGCCTATTTCTCTATACTCATTGTATATAAATGGAAACAACTTCACCAGTTCCCCCATAATCATTTATCACCTCTGCCCCTCTGATCGTACTCACAAAAATACTTGTTTTAGCGAAACGTTTACAAATTCAATTTATCTTGAGTTCTGCAGGGAATTGTTTAAAGGCAGCGTAATTTGCGTTAGGGGTAGAAAGAGCAGAGTGTAGAGAGGTGAATTTTGACGGGCAACGTCCAACAGATTGACTGAAACCAACTCGATGAAATACAGGACTGGATTTGATGAGAAGCGTCTAGGAACAGATAACCCCGATTATTCCACTCATTCTGAGATACATATTTTTTTTGTTATTTGATTCGTTGAAATGTTTTTGATTTCGTATTTTGGTTCTTGGTTGGATATTGGTAGTGGCGTAGGTAACTTTCAGTGCCCCCCCGCAGGGACCACCTTGCGCACTTACCCCCTAACTTATTATTATGTAAGACATAAAAGGCGTTCAAATTCAATAAGCTTCAATTTTTAAACGAAGGTTAAGTATGAAAAACGTAAAATCAAAGGACATGGCACTGGATACATGTATTTCTAGGGCTCGATAGATTTTTTTGATTTTTGGATATATCATTCTACAGATCAAAACAAGCAACTTTCTTCATTAGACTTTTTTTCTGGCTCTACAGCGTGAGCTAAAAAAATGGGTTAATTGTCTAACGCTAATTATGGAAAATATTTTCTACGAATGAATTTTTCTTGATTTTTGAGTGAAATATCATGTGAAAAAAATCAATTTACTCTGATTATATCAATTATGGTGTACATTACTACAGGATGAGGCAGAAAACGCGATTTTTCTGAAACTTGTTTATTGACTTCTCGCCCAATTTTGGGCTTTTCATGGAATTTCTTGAGTCATATTGTGTAGATGAACCCAAAAACTGTTCTAATTACATTTCATAACGTTTCTACACAGTGAGCAAAAAATAAGGTGGTTGAGTAATGGGATATGATGGGATAGTGGATTCATTGTTGATATCTGAGTTTGATTTTTCACAGAGAAGGAAAATCAAGTTTCGTCTACTCTTTTTGTGTGACGCTACAGGGTGACTTCAAAAAGACGAATTCTCAAATGCCTATATTTAAACGAAATTATGGAAGAATACTTATTTATTTCTGTTGATATGAAAGCTATGAATACGTTAATTGAACTTTTCAAATTACATTTCCCAAAGTGTCTACATGGTTAGGCAAAAAACGTTAATAATTTTTATTACTAGTAGATTTCTTTTGATAGTTAATCTTTTAACCGTAGGGATCCCGATGGGTTATTCTGAAGAGGTATTTTTTTAAACCTTCTGAAGGAAATGCAATTTTTGAATAAATGCAATCCTGATACTCTCACAAGAAAACGATTATTGTATTAAATGTTGACGCAGCTGCAAGCGCATGTGTTTAAGAAGATCATCATTGCAGCATAGCTAAGTAACGAGATTGTCGAAATTCGAAAAAACTCACCACCATCGACAGGCAGCAAATCCGAATTTTTATTTGATATTTTGTTCTCAAAAGTAGTTGAAACTATCAACAGTACAGGTAATATACAATAATATACTCATACAAAAACAATGCAACTATCATATACAAATATTATATAGGTACTATGGAGCTCAAAATTCTATATTTATAATCGGTTACATAGATATATGGTGGAAGTTTCATCATGACAAACGATAGGTTACTTATATTAAAATTAATTATTAACAGATATAAAATATGCAACGGTATTCCACTTTGATCAGCACTAAACCTTCATCAACTTTTGTCAAGAAGTCAATTAACGATTTTCAGAAAAATGGCGTTTTCTGCCTCGTCCTGTAGTAATTTACACCATAATTGATATATTCAAAGGAAATTGATATTTTTCACATGATAGTATACTCAAAAATCAAGAAAAATCCATTCGCAGAAAATATTTTCCATAATTAGCGTTAGACAATCAACCCATTTTTATAGCTCACGCTGTAGAGCCAGAAAAAAAGTCTAATGAAGAAAGTTGCTTGTTTTAATCTGTAGAATGATATATCCAAAAATAAAAAAATCTATCGAGCCCCAGGAATACATGTATCCAGTGCCATGTCCACTTAACTCTTTCATTGCCATCTCACTTTTTTGAGATTATAGCTGAACATCAAAACCTAAACAGTTGGATCACTTTTTTCTAATGGATGAAAACTTAAGTATGATTCCCTCTAGACTCTCAATCACTTCATCCTCAGAACACAAAATACTCCAACCAAATAGCCGCAGCTGGGTTATGGTGCTTCTCAGATAGTTTTTAATAATTTGGGCACCAAAAATTACCATTCTGCCATGGATGATGTTACTGGCAGAGTTAAATATAATAAATAAGCCGTGCAAAAGTTCAGTAGACTTCTTTATAATGATACATGATGCTTGACGAAGAGATGTTTTATCAAATCTTGCATGGTAACCAGTTTCTGCGAACAATATCAGTCTTCAAAATATTTACTCAGCTGCTAACACTAGATAGATTCCGAAGTTGAAAAATTAAATTAATAATTATTGAATTTGTTCATTCCGTCAAATCTGTCTTCTAACTGGCAAATCATTATGTCCAAGGACCAATAGTAAACGTTAACATTGAATTTCAACTCGGGACCCGTTGGTGTCTCTTCAACTGCAAATTCATCGTAGAATCATTTGGTAGTTCTCTTTAGTTTTTCTTCAAATTGCGTCTCCATGTGGCTGCAATCGATTCTGCTTCACATAAAAATTCTCGCTTAAAATGGCATAGAACATTTGCAGTTCAATTACATCATCTACCGAATCGTTCAAAACTAAGTTCAAATTGTGGTTGCAACAGTGAAAATACTCTGCATTTTTCGACTTCTCTTCGATTCTGGTTTGAATACCGCTGTATTTTCATATTCTTTATTATATCATGGTTGCCTAGAAACGCAATGACTCCATTTGTTAGATTTTCAAGGTCTTGATTTCCAACTGATATAAAACCTAAAAAGGTTTCATGAACAATCAATGTACAAATGGAATTTTATTTTTTATGTGTCTAAACATTTTTTGAGAACTCCTTGCATTTCAACGATGAATATAGGTCTATCGATAAAAAATCTTTACCCATGCGTTATTAATTTATGATCAAATAAATCACACACTCTCAATATAAAATCACTTTCTGTCAACCGCTATGAAAAGATCAAAATTCATTAACATTTATCTTCAAAGCAAAGAAAAAAATAATTAAATCTCGACTTATTTCATGTATATAATAACGATGACGCATGGGTAAAGATCCAAAAATCGAACTTTATGCAACACCCCGCTCCTAAAACCAATGCGTATCTGTCATTGTGTTAACAAAAACCATTCATGGCCCACTTGTTTAGTCTCAGAGTTATCTCCAATTTTTTTTTTATAGAAAATGCATGTATTCCAATAATTCAAGCACTTAGGAGATTGTGAGTGAAATTACTGGAATATGAAGATCCTTGATTAGTGAATGACCCTCACCTCCAAGACAAAGCCAAATTGTCCAGAAACGTGAAGTTAGGTACGCCACTGCAACAATTAAGTCCACTGTCAATGAAAAATTCACATCGAATTGAATTTGTTTCAAAACAGATACCTTCTAAGTCGATAAAAATTATTTATTTAGAATTCCCGCGAGTAGAGATAAAGTTAGGAAAGTCATTATTTTGGAATTGAAAGCAGCATTTACAGGTCGTAATGTTTGTTTTAAATAAACCATGGTATTAACAGAAGCCGATCTAACATGACGAACGTAGTTAAGATAGAAGTGATAAAACTTTACTGCCACATTTACTGAACAATTATATCTACAGAATTTACGGGGTTTTTGCAGCATGGAAAGAGTTTTGAGTGCTGTGCGTGTTACACATTTTATTTGCTGAAGAGACACCCAATTGAATTCGATTTGTTTTGCATTTAACTGCCACAGTTACAACGAAGAAGAATTCAGATTGCGTGTTGAGAAATATTATCATCTATGCTAGACAAAAATCGATTTGCTTATTCAGAAAACAATCATGTAATATTTGTTCGAATGGGCGTCCAACACAGATACATTGTCGCCTGAATTGAACAAGGATTGTCTCAAATAAAGGACCCCGCACGGAATACATGGGATTTTGGTTTATTGCGGAATTCAATGAAACTCTGGTATGTTGTAGATCACGATCTGTAGGTAACACTTTAAATGGACCATAATCAAATCGTATGATTAGTTTCTGAGAAACAGGGTGATTTTAAAAGAATCTTTGAGAAACGAGTGTCTGCAAGAACTTCAAAATATTCTTTTAGAAAATTCATATCCAAAATCATTAGTTAATAAAATTTTATTTAGCTCCTCTATTTCTGATTCGGATTCAAACAACCACCCACCAAGAACTAATCAAATTCCAATTTATAAATCTTTACCTCATATAGATGATTTGACTCCAAAATTAATCAATTTGTTCAAAAATGTAGACAATATTAAAATAGGTAAAACCAGTTTGAAATCATTATCACAAGTACACTAAAAATTGAAAACTCCTGTACCAATCAAAAATAGATCCAATATTGTTTATGAAATTCCATGTAGAAGTTGTGAGGAAGTATACATTGGTCAGACAAGTAGAATGCTCAATAACAGAATAACTTCACATAAAAGTGACTGCAGAAGGAATGTCAGATCTTGCAGTCTTGTTGAACATGTGATAGATAAAGACCATGTTATTGACTATGACAATGCAAAAATTCTCAGTAATGAACAAAATCTCAATAAACGCCTCTTTCTTGAAATGGTTCATATAAATAATACTGAAAAAACAATGAATAAAAGAACAGACATCAAAGATCTTAGTACCATATACATTTTTACTAAAAAAACATAAAGAAAATATCTCACCTCGTCCTCCTTGAAATGATTATTTACATATTTATACATATAGTTATATTTTTATATTTTCTCACTCTGTATCTCTAATTTGAAATACCGAAAATATGATCGAGCAAGCATAAAATGTTGTCAACTTATCCTTTCAAATTCTGTCTGTCACCTGTATGTTTCTTTTTGTATCTAATTTCTTTTGAATTTTATGTTAGTAAGTATCTTAAATTATGTAATAACATCACATATTTATTTAACAATTAATTTTAGTTACGTCTTGAAGAAGAAAATGAGTTATTTTCGAAAGCTTGACTTAAAAACGAATAAATCGTCTTAATTGGTCTCCCTTTGACTGCTTCCCACTAATTTGTGAATATATATATATATATATAATTTTGTATTTGTGTTTTTTGTTTGTCTTTTTTTACTATTTTAGTTGATTAACTGACCATTAATTGTATGCTATTTTTTGACTTGTTACAAACATTTTATTATGTAACGTAGTGAAATAAACTATCTATCTACTTAGATATTAAGATCATAGAAATAGCCCTGTATAACAGAAAACCTTTAACAAACCAGATCACATTCTCCAGCATGAAACGAAGAACGGTAGAACGTAGAGAGCGCATTATGCAAAGTGTATTTTAAAATGTAACATTATCCAAATTTTATTTATTTATTTGACAATAGGCTCACGTCCCGACTGGAGTCGTGGGTAATACAATTTGAGAATAGTGAACGGCGATCTGTCTACCGATCTAAGGGGATGATAAAAGGGATTCCGGAACGCTCCGCCCTCGCCAAGATATCGAAATAGGGGTGGAAGATGACGATTCTATTAGCATCTCGGGTGTCGCCTCAACTTGACAACGTGAATTTACTGACGTACCGGTGTACATAAAAACCAGTAGAGGATATTGCCGACTTGTACAAATATCTTGTGGGTGGATTGGTATTGGATAGATTTGAAGTGGGTAGACGTCATGCCGTTATCTCACACTGATCTATTTTTATTATTAACCCATCAGATGTACCTGATTTTATTTCGTTATTTTTCTTCTGAATATCATTAAAATCAAGTTGTCAGAATTTTAAATATCTAAACGGGATACAGGGGAGAACGAAAAATAGGAAATTTGATCAACTGTAAACTAGGTACCTTTATTTTTTACATCATCGAAAAGGTTTGTTTAGAAAAGTTGTTTACAATGAAAACCAACATTCAAATTCAAAATTATAGCCACCTACGCGAAAACAATTAAAAATAACATTTTTTATGATTAAAGTTGCAGATTTGTATCATATGATCGTTTGCCAATAATTAATTGATTTATTCAATAATTTCCTTCCATCAAACCTCACTGATAAATATTATAGACATACATAAAGAGTGAAATATCAAATTTGCATAAAAAGCTACCTGATAAAAATTCAAACAGTTTCAAACAAACGTCGATATTCTAGTACAAATAATCATTTAGACCAAATTTTGCATTGCAATGTTGTTGTAGGAATATGAGGGAGGCGCCTAATATGCGTATGAAATACTACTACTTTTAATGAGAATAGAACCAAACAAAATTGGGAAAAAATCTTTTGTTGCTAAGTTGGCTGTGATTCCAAATCTGAATATTGTTTTTTATTCTAAACAACTTTTTTGATTGAACTTCTTTGATAAGATCGAAAATAAGGGTAGTTTAGTCTTGATCAAAATTCCTATTTTGTGTTCTCCCCTATACAACGTCCAGAATTTCAGAATTTTGATAACTCACATACAAATTTTCCATAATGCACCAACTTTTATGAAGAAAGTAATTTTCTGACAAATTCATAATAAAAAGGATTCCCATATGATGCAAACTTTTTGAAACTCACTGTAAATCCAATCTTCCACAAAAAACTCTATACAATAGGTAATTCATCTGCAAATATCCAACAGAAAACAACTACTGCCCCCACGACCTTTGAATCATATCTTTTTGATACTTGACAAAGAAATAACAAGACTTACTTTGAGTTGCTTTTTAAATTAATACCTGAATTTATTTTTCAATTTAAATAGTGGGTAACAGCTACACACCGGTTTCATTATACTTGCCAATCATCAGCGAAGGCTAGTTCCCGATTAAATCGAAAAATAACTTCATCATTTGTTCGAGAATTTTTGCCGGAAGGAAATAAATGAAATAGTAAATTTGACAATGTCGAAGTACCCTTCTCTCCAAATATTTCCTCATACATTGTCGAATTAACTATTTCATTTATTTGATACTCTCCATCAAAAATTCTCGAACTTTTTGCTACCGAGGAGTGCTTTTAGGTTTCCCCGCGGGTGGCGCTGTGACTGACTTTTACTATAAGTCGCTGATTCATTTGTGGGAAAATATTAGTTATAGTTGATTATAATTCATTGGGTTGGGACAGGACGACTCTAATGTTGTCCGACCTACCTTGTCACTGACGAGTGGCAAGAACCGCGAAACGCGTCTGCAAGTGGTCTTCCCCAGCCAATTGAAGGACAATCTGCTATATAATTACGAAAGCATTTGCAATTGGCTCTTCTTGGAAGAACGTTGCACACATATATGTCGGATTTAATTCAATGGTATTAACCAGGGAAGTAGTTGTTTTTTTGTCAGATGTTTGCGTAATATTTTCCACATGGTGGAAATATTTGAAGAGACGAGTACTTCGACATTGTCGAATTTACTATTTCATTTAACTTCATCATTTGTTGGGAATTCCTAAGATATATACTGATGTTGACTTGAATGAGAAGCCAAAAAAATGTATGAAGAGTTGACGACACTACTTTACGGCAGACCATTTATGAATAATGAAAAATGGATTATATATATACAGAAAATAACTACTGCCCCCTACGACCTTTGAATTATATCTGATTGATACTTGGCAACATTTTCTACAAGAACAACTCACGTTTAAATACATAGCTGAATTTATTTTTCAATTTAAATGGGTAACACCTCCTTACCGGTTTCATGGTACTTGCCAATCATCAGCGAAGGCTAGTTTCCGATTAATTTGAAAAATAACTTCATCATTTGTTTGGGAATTCCTAAAAAAGATACTCAAGAATGTATCCTATTTTTTGTTCTCCCCTGGTTCATTTAACTTTAAAAAACAATCAAACCATGAAATTTCCTGTTATTTGATGATGATTTTTGATGATATTTTCAATTTTTTTCTTTTTTCAAGATGGCGGCCAAAAAATGATTAGGACCATATTACCGTTCACAACAAGAATCATTTCTGTTCCATTTGGTCAAGGTCAAGGTGTTTTTTACTTATTTCTATTCCACTATTTATCACAACACAACATATATCATGATGATATATAAATTCGAAGAAAATAAAATAACAATGGTATAGGTAGGTACTCATCGAGGGTTACAGTGCAATACCTCGTAGATCAGTTTTATTTGCGTTTCTGGGAGGAAAAATTTCCAAATAGCGGATTTTTTGAACTATAAAGTTTCTTAAGTCAATGTCTAGTCATTACACCAAAAAGGGACTTTGCAATTCAAGGAAGCCCCTCTTTGCAAATTCTCCCTCCCAAAAGGCAAACTTTAACCAATGTCATATTGTCTGTTCACAGAAAGCTACATCAAATATTTAGCCCTCTTAATGTTTGCATCCTATTTTACTCGAAACTCATATCTCATATCAAAATGTAACCCATAATTCAGATGACTGACTGGTCACGAATCTATCGACGAATGAATATCCAAGTACCCTTCAAACATCTCGAAACCATGCAATGTTTTCCGATACCTTCCGCGAATGAATAAAAGTCAGAACTCGCATTCGCATGAAAACTCCAGTGTAGCTCTAATAAATGTTCCCTGACATATTTCGAGACATGAAATATTTTGAATCATCAAAGTGGTCGGCCGTAATGCGGACGGAAGGCAAAACTGTTTCTGCAGAGCGGTTTAAAGTCCCAGCGGAGATTTTGTCACGTTCAAGAGGCTCAACGAATCAACTGGGGTCAATTCTGCGCCAAGGGCTAGGTATCCGTATATGCACGAAGCATAATGCCGGACTGGAAGTATGCAGACTGACTGGCCGTTCTTAAATTTATTATGAAGCACCATTTTCTAAATGGAAATTTTATATATTTATATATGAATATCTAGGTTCTCCTCTGTTGGCTGTTCAGATGTATTCTGCCATTCTTTCTGGACTTGAAAGGGACGAGAAAATCTCTCTCACAGCGGGGACTATTTGCAGGCTCAGTTCCACAATTGTTATGTATTATTTCTAAGTATACCAGGTAACAACAATAACACGAAAACTTATCTTTTACCATTTATTTTCCAGAATTTAAAAATTAAAATGGACGTAGTTAATACATATGTGAAATGTGACAAATGTGAAGATTTTTTTTGGGATTCTGAGAACTCCCTATATAATATTGATCAGGATTTTGGGATAATTCTCTATAGTTTCGAACTAATCTACTGAAGTTTTACCGTAAGAGTGACGGATATACATGATGAATAACCATCACTTACGGAGATGAGTTGATAAAAACGTGCTCCGATAAAGAGTGTTGCCACGATCAACGAATAAAAAATCAAAAAAAATATTTTAATGCCTGTAATTTAATTTTCCTGGATTTCTTTTACTTTTACAGATATTGCAAGGTTGAGCTGAATGAAATAAACGTAAAAATATATTTGTAATATACGCTTCTACTAAAAAACTCAAATATAGAAATAATATTTCGGGAATAAAAACCAAAAAGCTTTTGAAAATTTAAATATTTTCTCAAAACCTTGAAGCGTGCAAGATTTTTTAAATTGAATTATGTGATGGTTCGAAGTTTTTCACAATTTATACAATTCATGGGTTTGATTTTATATTCATCAGTTTTTGCAGTTTTTTTCAAGAAAGAGAGGGTTTGAGCAGCATTTATTTTACCGTCTCAAACCACCAGGAATTTTTTCGAATCCATACGCTTGCTCTATTTAGCCGTCATGGCGGAAGATGATTTTTTTTTAATGAATTTCTCGACGATCCTATGTTTTTTCACACTTTTATTTTAGCAAGTTGTCACACCTTTTTTCAAAGATGGGGTCTGACCTTTCTACCGACACTTTTTTTTTCTGTAAGCATTCTAAAACGTCAAATTTTTGCAATTCCTAGGCATTCTTCATATTTCATTTCGGAGCCCGAGGGATTTTTTTTTTTTGATTAAATCATTTAGTTTCATTTCGACAACATTTTGCAACTTTTATGCAGAAGGGGGGGGGGTCCATTGGCCGACATTTTTTTACCGTAAATTTCTACATCCGCAACCGATGGAAATGTTTACGAATCTTACGCGTTCTCTATAAACCTTCAGGGGGTCAGAGGGATGAAATTCTTTGAAATTAAATTGTTCTATTGTCTAATGTTTTTCACAATTTTTACGAATTTTCCCGATTTTATGTTCCCTATTTTTTTGGCTCCATAATTTTCGACGTCCGAAACCATCAGAAATTTTTCCAAAATCCTACGCGTTCTCAGATGTCAGTAGGTGCTTGAAAAATGGACTGACTGCAAATGCAAACGTGACAGACATACAGAACGACAGATAAACAGACAAACTAAAAAAGCAAGTTAAATAAAAGCTTTTAAAAACAGCTATGGTTGAGTCACTCCGTCTTTTCACCATTCTCCACTGTTTTGTTTGTATAATGAATGAAGTCGATTTATTATTATAACCATTTTTTTCTGTAAAGAATATCCCATTCAGGCCCTTTCTCCAAAGTCTCGACAAATAAGACAGCGTCCTGGTACCATTTAACTATATTACCATATATATTAGTGGGTTCGAGAAACATGTGCCCTGAGCAGACGAAGTGAACTAAGGATGATGTCATTCTAGATATACACAAGACACATGTGTTGATTCACGATCTAGAAAAAATTGGGTTTATTTCAGAGAATGAGAAATATGCATGGAAAATATTGAAACCACTCATTATTCAGTCTCAACCAGTTCAATAACTTCCTGGTCATCAAAGTTTTGTAATACTTTCAATGGAATTCATCATTCACGTCTATGTAAATAGTAATAGTTGATGTTTGTTTGCACTGATTCAAAATCTTAAGAAGATTATGAGAAGTGAAATTTATATGAATATTTTAGGTCTTGCAGGTACGAGTGCTTTCGCCAAAACTGAGACCTCTTCACATCAAGAAAAAGTCAAAAAATGTCAAATGTCATGTCACAGTCGAGTTTTATCAGATAATATTTTAGGAACGAGCTGTATTTGGAAAGATTATTTTTTCGCCAATTGGATGGTGACATGTTAATACACATATTATTGACAAAACAATTTCAATTGAAATCTATAGAAGTGCATTGATTGAATTGATTCTGAAGATATCATAATCATGTGAATCCAAATAATATTGACAGTTCGAAGATAAACAATGTGTTATCAAAGACCAAGCAGTTTTATCAGTATACAACTGAATGCTTGGTCAGAATAACCCACTGCTATTGGTGGAAATACCAAAAACGTTATGTTTCGACATGTGAAAATAATAATCATCGTTAATGAGGAAGTAGTCGTATATCATGAGGGACTTTTTTGACGACTCGAGATATCGAAAGTGACTCCAGTTTTGGCGAAAGCGCCCAGACCGTAATGAAATCATTTATATGCATATTCACCATTTTGTAGAAAAACGAAAAATAAACCAAATATCGAAATTCTCACCACGTACTTCGCTGGCTCCACCTAAACCAAACTGTTGACATAATAATTAAGAATAGTGGTTCGGATTATAAAGGTTCTCGATGATATGATGAGAACTATTCTAAAACCCATTTTGTCTATTATCAAAATATGTTGTTTCCTTTATTTTTTAATTCAACATGAATTTCCTCATTATAAATAAATTATCAATCAAAATAAAGTAGAGTTTATACAGCAAATAAAACAAAATTAAAAATTAAATAAAATAAGAAAGTTCAACATGGGCATTTCCATGGAACCGTTTATACAGGAAATAAGTTAAGCATAAGAATAAGAATAAATTAAAAGGTGACCAACTTTCATCTTTTTTATTTTATTTTATTTGGAAAATGATAATGCGCATGACCCAAATCAATTCTGTCTCCGTCAAAGGCCAAGAAAACTGAGACAGAGAGAAAATTTTCTTTTATTATTGTCTAGAGAACTTTGTTCAGATAATCTTATTTTTATATAGGTATGAGATAAATAAACGGGCAGAATAACAGAAAATATATTGACAGATGACAGCTGAATTTGACACAATTTACACAGAACATAAAACGTCATTGTCATCAAAGCCGTGATTGGATTGGTTGAGTCTTTAATCATTATTTTATTTAGTGATCCTTAAATTATCTTACCTTATTCATTATTTTATTGTAATTGCTGTATAAACTTGTCTTAATTAGACATATATTTTACATTTCATATGAATATGGCAATCAATTCTTCTCATTTTTCCCCCAGAAAGAATATGAAAAGAACTAAAAGAACTAGGTTGTACAAAATCGCAATATGCAAAATTACAGAATAATAGTATTCGGAAAGCATCTAAGTTATGGAAATAAAAAGGTTGAATCCAACTGAGGAATTGTCTGTTTGGAAAACTAAGTATCCGTTTTTATTGCGTTATGAAGCGAATACGGATCCTCTCACGGGACACTTGTTTGAAACTGTAACAAAAAACTTACTGAAATTCAATCTGCATACCGTTTGAACTCGAGTATCTTATGTTAAAGTCCGATCTTTTTACGAATTCCGTCAAGAAAGTTGAATTCCTTTGTCATACCTTCATTCAAATCGTGATTGAGGTAATTGTTCCTTAATTTACTTGGAGCTCTTAAATAGTTATTTATGCAACAAGTGCAAAAAGTAAGTGTTTATTGCACTCGACGTGAAATTGTCCGACGAGGCCGTTAGGCCGAGTTGGACAACACGTTGATAAACAATTTTTGCACGAGTTGCATACAACATTTTTTCTACGTTCATGCAAAAAGCAAAAAATGTTTAGAACGTATAGCCATCCTCACATAATATCTGCTGAATATGTAGTGGGTTTGAACGTTTATGTTTGTCATGATGACAGCATGTTGAAGTTGAATGACAGATGAGTGCAATAAAAACTTTATTGCACTAGTGCTGTTAATTGCTAAAAAACTACATAGGCTATCCAGGAAGTGTACCCCACTTTGAGGAACCTTGACAATAATTATAGAACTTTAACTTATTCAGGACCCGTCACGGAAAAAATAGCTTCATTTTTGCATAAGCAAAACTTAAGAGTAGCATATAGAACAGATAACACACTGGGAAGGTTTATAAAGAATAATAAAGATAAAACGCAGAAATCTGAAAAATCAGGAGTTTATAAATTGAATTGTGGATCTTGCTCCAAAGTATATATCGGCCAGACAGGTAGACCATTTAAAAGACGCATACGTGAATACCGTATGAATTATGTAAACAATAAAACACACTCATCATATGCCAATCATATTTTGGAGGAAGGCCATGACTTCGATGAAAACTTCGAAATTCTTCATGTGGAAAATAAGGGCATCAGGCTTAATTATTTAGAATTCTTGGAAATTAATAAATTGAAAAATTCATCTTTTTATTAAATGATCAACTGGACCTGAACGGTTCCCCTTTGTTAAATTTGTTCAATTGAGCGGTGGTTGTGTTTTGAGATTTCCAGGTAGGTTCATTGTTATGTCAATTTTATAAGTTGTATGAGTCTAGGTATTAGCGATAATTATAGGCAGTCCCTAATTATGTTAATGGGTAAGAAAGGTATTTAAGTAATTTCAATGAAGAATAATTTAATGTACTACATTCGCTTGAAAAAGATACTGCGTATCGAAACATGTCGCAAAGACAATGAATTACGTGGAGATTTTAATCTTTTTTTTACCTTAGTGTCATAACTATGGATTTCCATCAAGTAACGGCCACGTCAATCCAAAAAAAAAACCAAACACTTACTAATCAAGTCACCTGAAACTATTCAACATAACACGACAGACGTCTTGAAATAGTTTTCATCAAAAATATTCCCCGGTATTGCGCTGAGTGTCCTTTCAAGTGTTTGCTTGGGTCTATGAAACGTTTTATGACAAATCCCGCGTGTTCCAAAAGCTCCTCGGAAAGCTGCACTAAGCTCACCTCTTCTGCATAAGCGGAGACATATTTTATGTCGCGCGTCCCATGAATTACTAATGGGAGTTCTACCATGGCAGCGGGAGCGCTTTAAATTATTTTAATATTACATGATTTCCCTTGGTTCAATCTGGATCGAGGTCGTTTGTTTCTCGGTATTTTGCTTTCATGTAAATTTTCAGTCTGGAGCAATCACTTAATTTCGGGCGGATGCACTCATGTGGACAAACTTTGTTCGTTTCGTTATTTGAAAAGTACAAGGCACAAAAAAAACCCTATGGAAACGGCTTTCAGCGAAATTTGATAACTTTTCTTATATTTTGTTCGGTTCAAGGTCCCAAACAGTTTTGATAAGTTATAAGATTAGGAGAGCCGCTAGAGAGCGACAAAATTGAATAATCTAAAATGCATCCATTGCGATGCATTTCAAACGTAAAAATTCTATTATATCAAAAGTCAGTACCCAGGTAGCAAGCGTACGTCATAATGACGTACTTAATTAGTGATTTCATGACGGTGGACGTCATCGACGCAAAAATTACGTCTATCAGACGTCATTCAGTGGACGTTACTATGTCGTCCTTCATATGACGTCATTATGACGTAATTTTTTGGTCACTAATATAACACAAAAAATAGAACTTTTGAAATAAAAAATCTAACCAATTATATATGTCCCCTAAAATACTTTATAGTAGATATTTCCGAAAATTAATTCATTTGTAAGTGTTGATATATTTAAATTCCCTGTACCTATATCGAGTCACTTTCAAAACGGCATAAAATAAAAATTGCCTTCTTCCCGTGGCTATCTAATACTAGGAGTATAAATAAAAATTCTTCCCATGATCATGAGTTTCCTAATCATTTGTATCAAAAAATGTAACCATGATTGTGTGATTGTGCTTCTCTTTAAGAAAAATACGAATATCCCAACAGTTGCTACAAATATTGTAAAAAAAACGTTGCATTTTTTGCTGCATATCCCCAATTTACCTAAAAAGTACGTCTCAATGACGATATTTATAACATTTAAGTGACGTCATATGTACGTCAACTCTGGGGTCAATATGACGTCTGCCATGACCTATGAGGTACGTCATTATGACGTACACTTGCTGTCTGGGTCATGTTCAAATGTATACAATGTACACCAAAACACAAAAGTTCAAGTAAATTACGAATATGAAAGAAGTTTTAAAAACAGTTCGAAACCAATGAATTCAACTAAATAATTGGGATAGGAAGAATGTTATTCAAAAATATCACTCAGAGAAATCGTTCATTTCATTGAAGCAAGAATCGCTTCACTGTCATGTGATCTCAAACACATTTTTGTCGACAAAAATCTATTTAATTTTTTTATTTTTTTATTTCTGTTGTTATCTGATATGAAGCTCGTAGGAAAAATGTTGTTCCTGAAACGTGCGCACAGTGCATTTTCCGCACGCAAAAACTAATCGGAACTCCGCTTTGCGTCGTTCGTCTAACTGTATTTGCTCCACCAGAGGAAGCTTCAAAGTGCGATACAGTTGAAAACTGAGGTTCTCGTGTAATTTCAGCTCCCATATATTCGAAAAATTATCAAAAATTACCTAAAAACGGAATAGTACCCATAAAGAAATGCTCACAACTACCATTTGAGAAAGTATATACTTTTCACTTCGTTTTAATGAAAAATTATAAATAATCAGTTTACTCGTGTGGAACGTTTTCGGAGAAAACGAAGATACAATCAGGTTTCATGATGAGTGTTCCTGAAATTGAATGTTTTTCAACGTAGGCAACTTACAACATAATTGAGAAAGCAATACACAAAGGCTCAATTTATTTCAACGAAGTCACAGTTTGCTAAGAATGGGCTAAGCATATTAGGAAAATAAAGGGGGTTCAGAGAAAAGTTTTGCTATTAGTTCTGAATTTCTAACCCCATTTTTTGTCTTTTTTCCCAAATTTTGGAACTTTTTACAGTTTTTGGCCTATACCTCAGACAACCCATTCTCTATAAAACTGAAGAAGACAAAATTTCCTATTTCTTTCAAATTTGAATATTGTTTTTAATTCTAAGTAACTTCTCTGAATAAACTTTTTGAAAATGTCTAAAATAAGGGGTAGTTTACACCTGATCAAAATTCCTATTTTTTGTTCTCCCCTGGAAATTTAAAATTTTGACAACTCATATTCAAGTATTCTACAATGCACTAACTTTAATCAAAAAAACATTTTCTGCCACATGGATAATAAAGTTTTCCATATGATGCAAATTTGAAACTCATTGTATATAGTAATTACCATATTTTTATAGGCAACCCATTTTAGGCATATTCTTCTATTTATGAAACTCTATAAAAAGTATATTTTATCCGGTTAACAGATGGGTGAAGGTCGACCTCTTTTCGGCTCATGTACTATATATGAATCGATGCCCCAAGTTATAAGCTAAGCATCCGAAGAGAAGCACATGTTTTCAAGTTTGTTTTTTTTTTCAAATGTTTCTTTCGGTGTTGGACACCCTGTTTTATAAGGAATATAATTTAAATTTGTAACTAATTTTTATTTAATTGAGTGTATTTCTCCATTTCTAATCACTTTCAAATCCCGTCAATTTCGAGAAAAAATGCATAAATATCCAGAACACTTCCTTGAATTGTCTTCAACGAGTGACTTTGCGATTTTCCGACGATTTTTTAATATCAGCGATATGCTTCGGAACCTCTTTAAATGAGTTACCGGTCTGTTATATTTTGATTTAATTGATTTTGATTTTAGTGTTTTGATTCCTAACTATGTATTTTTTTATTTCATCGTCTTCACTACTTGTAATCACTCACTAATAAAAAGGATATTTTGCATCAATGCATAATTGCATTGATTCAAGTCGATTGTATTCTTGAAAAGGTCCAACCAAATATTAGTTTGATTTTTTGACAGAATCCTCTTGACCACTTGAAAGGAAACTGTTTTGAGACATATGAACACTTTCTTCGCTGAATAATGAGAGTTGTTTGGTGCAAGAATATTTTATCTTTGATATTGAACACTATTGTGAATACTTTCTTTGCTCGATGGTGTGAGTTGGTTGAGGCAAGAATATTTCAACTTCAATATTCTTCTTCATAATGCAATACATTTTTTATTCAAGATTATCTGCATTTGGAGGCTCAGTACAAATGTGCACTTGGTTAGAAAAATATGCCATGGAAGCCATGTTCATATGGTACAGTTCAACAAACAGAGAACAACTGCGAACAATTGAGGTATAATGGTTATACATGAGAATAGTTTTGTAATATTTTAATTTCAGAAACTATATAATCAACGTAGGTACCTCTTCGGTGACGCATAGAAATGCGATCGAATATAGAAACGACAGCGTCATTCGCCATTATCACACACCTGTTGAAAACGAAAATATCTTCAACCTACCTCCACAACTGGTCCATAAATGACCTAAATTCAAATCGTGCAGAAATAATTGGACCTCCATATTGCACTTCTGTAGCAGCACATTTGCACATAATCACTGTGTCAAAACAAAACTAACAACTTAAATTATGATTCAAACACAACCCCAAACCAAACGCGGGCAAAAGCAAACAGGATAGAGAACTGTCGGCAGTCGCAGTGCGCGCTTTCGCGTAGGTTCGGGTCGTTCCGGTAGCGGGGTTTCGCCAAGAAATCATGTTCTTGAGTCAAAAGGAGCATTTTTCACAAGCAGGAGTTCTCTAGGGTAAAGAGTTGGAATGTATTAATGCAAACAAATTCATTTCAAGAGAATTATTCTTTTCAGAAGATGATTCTGTTCAAGAAGATATATATATTTGATTGAAGACATCCTTTTTATCAGTGCTCAATCTATTGGATTTTAGTGTTCACTGTATACGTAAGAATATTACTGACTCTTGATTTGATATGATTTTTGGATTAAAATCAGATGAATTATGATTTTTCTATAGAAAAACACCACTTCAATGCATTTTAAATTATTCAACTATGTCGCCCTCTAGCGGCTCTCCCAATCATACTATTCTTATAACTTGTCAACATTGTATATGGTCCTTGGACTAATCAAAATATCAAAAAAATATTAAATTTTGTTAGAAGCCATTTTTATAGGGTTGTGGTGCCCATGTCCTTTTAGGAAGCAAATCTAACTTCATGTTATATTCACGATCAAACTGAAAAGAGCGTTTTATTTCAGTTTATCGGCACATGGCACATGTGTCGTATAAAACCGATATGTTGGGCCACAAAAATTTTATTTTATCTTTCTATTACTTTCTCTGTAGATATATCTTAATTCACGGAGGAGCGTTACACTCAGTTAAGAGTTTATTTCAAAGTAACTTTGACTTATGTGACAGTTTGAGAAGACCGTTGCTAAGAGAGCGAACATCGGTGAACACATTTCATGTTTCCAGGGGCATTATCAAACATTCAACAGTGGAGCTGATATTGGAAACTTACGAGAAGGCAGATTATTGATATTCATTTATTTCCTCCAAATATGCATGTTCATAGCAATACTGGAGTCAGTACCTAGAGTAGGAAAATAGAAATTTGATACTATTGTTGAACTTATTATACAGGGTGTTAATTAAGTACGTTGACAAACTTCGGGAGGTGATTCTTGAAAGTTTTCAGGAAGAAAATTCCATAAAAACATATGTCGCAAACGGCTTGGTTTTCGAGATACAGGGTGATAAAAATCAAATTTTTTCAAGAGTTTTTGGAGTTAACTTCGACATTTTCGACAATAATCAATTCAAATTAGGCAAGTACAATCCATTCAGTAGTACGCACGATACAAAATAATTCATTTCTCAAATAATTCACAGGGTCCTCCTTTTTTTAGAGTTAAGCCTTGTTCAACCATTCAAATTTTTTCTGCCATCACTGACATATTATGAGACAGAAATAATCAATGGTAATTAATATAACATGTTTTTGTTTTCTTGAAGTAATACTTGTACGATTCAGGAGCTACAATGAAAATATTAATGCGAACATTTTCCAGTGACCCATAATATTAGAAAATTTGAAGGGTTGAAGGGTTGACTCTGAGAAGAGGAGGACCCTGTGAATCATTTGCGAAATGTATAATTTTGTATCGTGTAGGTTTGCGCCTTTTTATGGGAAGACGCGGACGCTGTGAACACCTATATAGCGACTGTGGTACAAATTTTGTCGGTGCCTACCGGCAAATTGCTGGGTTCGTTCAATTTGCAGCATCGCAGGAAGCCATTTCTTGGCATTTCAACCCGCCTTCCACGCCACACTTTGGTGGTTTGTAGGAGGCCGGGGTGAAATCTGGCAAGACCCATCTTAACCGTTTAATTGGGCTACACATTTTGACGTATGAGGAGTTGAATACCGTGTTGATTCAGATAGAGGCGGTGTTAAATTCACGTCCTCTCACCCCTATCAGTAGCGATCCCTATGATCTCTCGGCACTAACGCCGGGTCATTTTCTCACCCTGGCACCCCTGACAGCACCCCCTGAACCTGATGTAACAGATATTCCGTTGAATCGTTTGAACCGTTGGCAGTTGTTTGGGACATATGTTTATATGAACTTTTCGTCCTGTAAACTTTCAAAGAATCACCTCCCGAAGTTTGTCAACGTACTTAATTAAAACCCTGTATTCTACATTTAATCTTTGGGTATCTTTGAAAAGAATCATAAAATTTTCAAACATTGAGAGAACTACTGGAATGAAGATGGAAATTTGAATTATTCGAAACTGGATTTCTGTCAGGAGCAAAGTGGATTAGCTGGAAAATGATGTTCTGATTAGAATTCGAAGACACTTTTGACTTTTTTTATTCACTTTCTGAAAATTTTCGGAAATGGCAATGGTATCAGTTACGGGATGTTCGAGAGCAATGTGCTCATCATTCCACCATAGACCTCTATGATCAATACCACCATTTTAAGGGTCAGGTAGCTCAGTGGTTGAGACTGTCGTATTCAAAACCATTGACTGCTGGTCGGCTAGGTTCAAATCCTAGCGACTACAGATTTTTATACGATGGCCCGAGAAAGTGCTAGGAATCGCACGTTAAAAGGTAAGACCTCGTTAATCCTTAGCTCGCACAAGTTTCGACTTTTGAGGGTTGCCGTTCGTAAGGGGACGACAGCTGGTTAACGGGAATTTTTTAACAATTGTAACAACAATTTTATACTGAACGTGTTTCCTCTTCTTTTTGGACGATATTCGTTTAACCTGAAACGGAAAACTCCATGACAAAAATCAGGGTTATTCGCTTGTATTTGCCTGAGAGAAGGGAATGATTAGTTTCAATAGATTCGGCACTTCTTATTCTCTTTTTTCTACTCGAATGTGACTATTGCAAGTGTAATAATTGTTCAACTATTAATCTGAGAGTTTTTTCCTTCTATATGGAGATATTTTTGAAAAGCTTCAGAATAGATCTCCGTTAGACAAATTTAAAATTTTTAATTTATCAGTTTTTATTAACGATTTACGTAGTTGAAAAATTAAAAACCTGAATTTCAATAATCTTATGAACATTGCATTTGTTTATAACAATTTTTTAAACAATAGAAGATAAAAAAATGTAAAACAACATTTTCATTCAGCTTTCGATGATGAAAAAACGGATCATTAACAATATTTAGAAAAAAATTGTTTTCAATGAATAATTTAAGTTTTTAATTTTTCAACTACGTAAATTGTTAATAAAAAAACGTAAGATATTTATTTTTATTTTCTAACGAGGTTCTATTCTGAAGCCTTTCAAGAATAGCTCCATTTTCTTGATATTCTGTCAAGTAACGACTCGTTTGTATGTCAACTGAAAAATTTTGTGAAACCGTTGCTATGACGTTAGCTACCCCCGCGAGTAATCAAAGTACCATGTTTATGCAGTGCGGCTTTTGATAGTCCCCACCCCCTGTTAACTTTTGAACGGTTCTACGTAGAAACATAAAAAAAACGTTTCGAGCATTTCACTAATACTAATTTTTGAAATAAAAAATGTGCTGATAGGCGGGCGGTGGGGGACATCAACTTTTAAATTGCATGGGAGGTCAAGTGGCACATCATTGAGAATTCCCTTTACAACCAATTAAATAATTTAAAGTTTTGTTCCCAATTTCGATTTTTATGCCTTTCGAAATTTTTGAGTTAATGAGCCCCCAGCGCCATCTATCGAGTAATTGTAATGTTTCTTTTCTCAAAAAGTAATAATCGGTAATACCCTTCAAAAAATTTTTAGTTTCATTGTTAAACATCAAACCATTCAAATTAATCGAAGTATGAGTAGTATTCTGATCCGCTTTTATATTTGATATTTCGAATTTGAATTACAAAAAAAATATCAAAGAAATTCAAAAAGAAGTAGATGGTTGTTAAGTGAACGGACTTGCCTTTTCGACGATGTGCCACTTGACCCTCCATGCCTTTTAAAAAAATTTAGTTGATGTTTCCCTCCCTTCCTCCTGTCGGACAATCACCATTTTTTCCATTTCAAAAAGTAGCATTGGTGGAGCCCTCGAAACGTTTTTTTTTATATTTCTAAGTCGAACCGTTCGAAACTTAACAGGGGGGACTATTAAAAGCCGCACTGTATAACTAATCAAAATAATTGATAGTATTATTGTTGAAATATACATAAAATACTGGAAAGTGCAAAAAATAGCGTATATGCCGCAGGACTAAAGTGATATTTTATCTCCTACGTGATTGGCCCTCATTATAAAATATACTATTTATAAAATCAGTGCAAGAGTAAATCAGCAATAAAATGTTTCTTATTCTTATAGAGTTCTGCGCCTCTGAGTATGGATGGGGTCCCGTCAAGTAGATTTCTTTTTCACTTTCCATCAGTCAAGTTTGATATAGACGTGCACTCGCACCCCGAAATAATATCGATGATTGAAACACATCAGGACACATCAAGCATGATGAGATGCTCGGGATTCTCCATTTTATGAATTTTGTTTCCATATTTTATGGCCCTCTCCTTGGAGACATCATTTCGCATGCGGCTCTCCATTTTACTATTTCAACTAGCAATTCCATCCCGCGTGTCTAAAGAGCAATATCTTTTTATGAGGAACAATGGTTGAGCATTTTTAAATCATTTATTTCATATCTGATAAAGCCATCAGGTGCACTGAATCATTTGAACTATTAGCCAGTGCTAACGATGAATAAGGATTTTAAGCATTCATTGAGCATTCAGTTGACAAGTTGGCTATGGTGACAGTCGGATTCATAATCGGGATCAGGTTCACGTAAATCACGTATTTTAGTCACTTAGTTGCATTGAATTTGACAATTTGACAACCAAGAATTCAAATTCTCAAATAACAAAAATACAAATGATAATAATAAGTATCTCATACATGCAAATACTTTCCACCGTTGACCCTGGGTATGAATGAATATATAAGCAAAGGGGGTCAAAGAAGTGGGTCACTGGCTGCAAGGAGAACCTGCTCATCGACAGATGTATAAGGCAGGACTCGATCGATTACCACTAGGCTTTTGATACAACCTCGCATGAGCTTATCTTGCATTTGCTCAGATGCCTTGCGGTGACTGTCTGATAGTGAGATGCATTAGACAACTGATGCCACTCTGGAGGACTTGCTTCACCATAAGATCTGATCAAGTCAGAGTCCAAACAGAGCAGGTGATCTTTAGAAGGGGCGTATTCCAGGGAGATTCCCTTACCCCTCTTCTTTTCTGCATCTCACTATTGCCATCGTCCTGCACTCAGAAACACCCGTGGTTACAACTACGATACCCCCAGCAACCGGAGGCAAAAGGTAATCTTTAGAAGGGGCGTATTCCAGGGAGATTCCCTTAGCCCTCTTCTTTTCTGCATCTCACTATTGCCATTGTCCTGCACTCAGAAACACCCGTGGTTACAACTACGACACCCCCAGCAACCGGAGGCAAAAGGTAACCCATTCATTTTACAGGATGACCTGAAAATATATGCCTCCGGAGAAAATGATCTACATCAGTCCTTGAGGGTGGTGCAAGAGTACACGCAGGCTATCGGAATGGAGTTTGGAATCGACAAATGTGCCACGGTTCATCTCAAAAGAGGACGATGCGAGGAGTACGGAGAGGATGTCCAGCTCGTAGACGGTAGCATCCCAAATCATCTTGATGCCGGAGAGACGTACACTTACCTACCACCACTGTTAAAAACTCTCTCCGCGGCAAGTATCAGCACAAACTCCGACAGATTTGGTCGTCAGAACTGTCGGGGAAGAACAAACTTGCTGCAACTAATATGCTTGCCGTTCTGATCTTACTCTACTCTTTTGGAGTGGTGGAATGGACCCAAGAGAAGCTGCGACAACTCGATGTGAAAACTCGTAAGATGATGCATCTTAATAGAGCTCGCATCCTGAATCGTCCGTTCCACGGTTGTACTTTCGAACCAGACAGCAGGGAGGCCGTGGACATTTGAGTTTGGAGTATCTACATAACAGAATGGTACTGGATGGAGCCTGTAAAGTTATCAGGAGTTCAGATCCCCTTCTCTGCTTGGTCTGTGACCATGACAAAGCAGGGATAGGAGCATTTATTTCCAAGACAGCAGCCCGTGCAGCCGATGAACTTGGTCTCGTTTTTGACTTTGAACGGGTTAATCCAAACTCTGTCATCGAGTTGAAGCCCGTTCAGCAAAGGCTCACATTGAAGCAGTGGAGACAGGAGTACTCCTGCATCTGCATAAGGATAAGCCAATGCATGGGGTCTTCTTCAAGAACATCGAAGACCTTGGCTTATACAAAAATCTGACCTTCGCTTTTCTCAGGTCAAGTGAGCTGTGTCTTTAGCACCCTGTTCTACCGTAGTCGCGTGATGGGTATAGAGGTCCCGGAAACTAGATGCAGGGCGTGTCGTGGGGCTCCTGAAACCATAATGCATTTGCTGTCCGCGTGTCAAGCTTATGCGGTGTCAGCCTATATACACAGGCATAACGCGGCTCTACGAGTGTTTTACTACCATCTACGACACTCGTACGGTCTGGACGAGACACCGGTGTTGCCTTATACTCGGACTGAACGGACTAAACATCTTTGAACTCCGCAGGCTCTACCCAACCAAACCATTATGTTAAAATGGTGGTAGTTATTATAGGGGCCCTTGGTAGATATCTGTCACATTCAGATAAGTTTGTTATCGTTTCGTAAATTGTGAGCTTACCTTGTGTGGCCGGTAGCTTAGCATAGCGATAGGCAGTTCGAGCCCGGTGTATGGAATACATACCGGCCACTCAAGGTGGTGCTGTAGGTTTTCCAGGATTTTCTACTGCTGAAAAGTGGATACGCCACTAAAAATCCCCTGGAGCACGGCAAATAATAATAATAGCCGTTCTCTACCCGCACAGACTATGCCATTGGGTATATATAGTGTGTCTAATATCAATTGCAGAACATAACAACTCGTTCCGAACCCGTAACGGCAAATTTGTCATTATCAGGGATATCTCAGGTATCCCCGTCTATGGCAGGCCAAACAAATTGTCCGCTATGCGTTCGGAACGAGTCGTTATGTTCTGCAATTGATATTAGAAACACTAGTATTTATGAGGGAGTAGGTACTAGATATCGAATCGTTCAAAATTCCACTGCGACGCGACAGTTTGTTGTTCTGTACTTAATGTTTCAAGGCGTTTATCAGAGTTGGCTACTCTGCGCATTAGTGGTTGATTTCGAACACAGTCTGACGCGCTTAGAAAATTGGTACCGTTATTGGATTTTGTATTTTATTTTGTAATGCTTTTTCAGTCATCTGAATTTTGCTAACACCTCATTATTCGGTTATTGGTCCCTAGTAATACAATAATAATCATCATTAAAAAAATACTTATGCATATTTTTGACATTTGACATAACTTCCACTTTGTGAATGGAACGAATCTGAAGACAGGCGAACAACCTTGACTTGATGAACTTTAGAAGAAGGGTACAGAATGGCTTTGTTTTTTTTTTGTTTTGATTTCGGTAATTTATGAAAGAACCGTTTTCGATTCGCCCTCTTCCGTGTGCGGCGTTCTTGAGGGCAGGTGTGTGACGATACTCATGTAATCAAGTCTTAATAATTTATCACTTATCAGTGGAATTGATTGATTTCTATGCCACCATTGCGAATATATGCCAAGCTGTAGATAAAAATAAAGGTTCTTTCACACAAAATTAAAGACGCAAATTTTATAAGAGAGTTCGTAAATGGAAACCCCGGTTTTCGCCCCAGCAAAATTGCTTTGTGGCAAAAAGTATCGAAGAAATTTCTGT
Source organism: Chrysolina haemoptera (assembly GCA_958298965.1). Taxonomy (NCBI): domain Eukaryota; kingdom Metazoa; phylum Arthropoda; class Insecta; order Coleoptera; family Chrysomelidae; genus Chrysolina; species Chrysolina haemoptera. The sequence goes on along the minus strand of OY282592.1, from coordinate 27,068,885 downwards.
AGAGAATTATAAAACCTACCAAACAGTTTTTTAAGCGACAGAATCGGTGCATTTTCCACTGAGAAAATTCGGGAAAACCTCGAAAAATTTTTCAAAAATTCATGATTTGTACATATAATAATAACATGTAGTTTAACTGTGAGCAAGATATTTTCTGTCCAATTTGTAGTTTTTGAACAATCAAAAATTTAAGGGCACATCTTGCAAGTTGCCATGACTTTCAAGCTAATTAAGCAAGTTAATAACGCGACTGTGCAAAAACTACACATCAGACAGAAAACATCTTGGGCAGAGTTGAACCACATGTTATCATCCGAAATATTGTTTGTCCATTTTCAGAATTATAAAAATTGTGATTTTTTAAAAATAGTATTTTTTTGAAGTTTTTTCGGATTTTCTTAGACGAAAATGCACCGATCCGGTCATACAAAAAATTATTTTGTAGGTTTATTAATAAGTCTCAACAAAAGTTCTTGGTGTTGCTATGACCAAAATGTGACAATTCGAATGATAACAAACTGAAATTTACATTTTCTAATTTATTTGAAGTACATATTTCAGTAAATAAATCAAAACAAATTTCCTGCATCTCAAGAAAATCACCTAGGAAATCATGAATAGCAACCAGCTTTGAAAACCAATCGTGTACCTATCACAAATTTTAAATCAACTAAGCGTACGCCCACAAAACGCATTTTTTACAAATTCACGCGATCACACGAAACATAGGAAACCACTTCGTTTAATAAAATGTAACATATAAAACATGCTCATTCCTTCTCATTGCCAAAACCTCTAATTAATAAATCGTATAGAGACAAATTATACCCTTTCATATCATGTCCAGAGTATGATACCTCTGGGAGATCAGAAGGGTTAGGCAATGTCTCCAATGCGACCGGGTGGAATAGCGGATTCGAATTCGTCACGAGCTATTTCCATCCTCAAAACTGTCATCAAGGCACATGCGATATAGGAAAGAGGGCAGAACTATCGATATATGTTTGTACATACATAGCCAAAAAACACTTTTTCGACCAGGACCGGATTCAACAACCATACCTTAATAACCAAATTTTGTTACCTTTTAGTTTGATATTCCACTTTCAATTGGTCAAAAACAATGATAATAATAATAATAATAATAATCGCTTTTATTGACAGATAATGGTGAACAAAAATGGTGAACAAGTGACATTATTTGTCAAAAGGCAGAGTTAGCTCTGGTTCGGACTCAGTGAAGAGACGAACAAGTGCTTTCTTCCATTCAACCGGAGGAGTTAGTATTAGACTAAGCTAAGTAACCTAAAACTATATTAACAACTGTTTATATATTCAGTAATGCAATACATTGTATTTTAATAAATCTATATGGAATTATGAATAAATAATAAATAAAACATATAAAGAGTGACTTTTTTGCCAAAAAGAATAGCGGAGGATTTGGAGGGGTTTATTGAAAGACAGAATTTTTCGGATATCGAGATGATAGCTTCCAAATCAGAGTTCAGTTGTAGATTAGCCAGGGGAAGATTTTTTTCAGGAAACAATATGTATAGCTGGGTGTCATCTGCATAAAAGTAACTACTACAGAATTTTATATGATTATAAAATTCATGGGTATAGAGTATGAATAACACCGGACCCAATATCGATCCCTGAGGAACTCCGTTTTCCACTACCAGGAAGTCAGAACAGTCACGTTCTAATAAAACCGCTTGCAAGCGGTTGTTCAAGTCAGCTCCCAACAAGCAAGTAGCGGCAGCAGAAAAACCAATATAATGGAGTATAGCCAACAGCAACTGGTGCTTAATCCTATCGAAAGCATTGCTGAAGTCGAGCATAGCCAAAGCAGTAAGCTGGTTTTGATCTGCCGCGATGACATATGATGATATATTTTTTTTTGGTGTTGATAGTGGCATAGACTGCTATGGTCATTACCTTCTCCACTTTACTTGCGATGATAATCCTTCTTGCGTTTTTAAGAATTATTTCAACAACCGAGTTCCTCCACCATTGTCATGAACAGTAAAGTAGAGGAACTCCCTAAAATTTACTATTCACTATTTACTATTTACTATTTACTATTTACTATTTACTATTTACTATTTACTATTTACTATTTACTATTTACTATTTACTATTTACTATTTACTATTTACTATTTACTATTTACTATTTACTATTTACTATTTACTATTTACTATTTACTATTTACTATTTACTATTTACTATTTACTATTTACTATTTACTATTTACTATTTACTATTTACTATTTACTATTTACTATTTACTATTTACTATTTACTATTTACTATTTACTATTTACTATTTACTATTTACTATTTACTATTTACTATTTACTATTTACTATTTACTATTTACTATTTACTATTTACTATTTACTATTTACTATTTACTATTTACTATTTACTATTTACTATTTACTATTTACTATTTACTATTTACTATTTACTATTTACTATTTACTATTTACTATTTACTATTTACTATTTACTATTTACTATTTACTATTTACTATTTACTATTTACTATTTACTATTTACTATTTACCATTTACCATTTACAATTCACTATTCACTATTCACTATTCACTATTCACTATTCACTATTCACTATTCACTATTCACTATTCACTATTCACTATTCACTATTCACTATTCACTATTCAATATTCACTATTCACTATTCACTATTCACTATTCACTATTCACTATTCACTATTCACTATTCACTATTCACTATTCACTATTCACTATTCACTATTCACTATTCACTATTCACTATTCACTATTCACTATTCACTATTCACTATTCACTATTCACTATTCACTATTCACTATTCACTATTCACTATTCACTATTCACTATTTACTACTTACCACTTTCTACTTACTATTTACTATCCATGGTTATAGTTATGGCTATTATGTCCCACAAGCATTTTGCCTTCTTTCTAGTAAAAAAGCACTAAAATGACTACGTAAGGTTAGCTCGTTCTGGTTAGATCAGACTGACTAATTTCTAATTTCCACCTCACTTGTCCAGAATTTCCTAATCACCCATTAGGAAATCTTTGGTCTGAATATTCGCAAACTGCTCTTTTATTGTGTGTAGGAGCTGAAACCAGCAGCTGGTATAATTAAAAAGGGGAAACTTATCCATATATTCTCTGAATTCGTTGCTTAAGAACCGAAGATAGATTTTCCCGTTCAAAGTATTAGAGAAGAAATGAGGTCCAAGTATTCGGTAGTTATAAATTCCAGCCTACAAATTCAAATGAAACCGAACTCGTGGTCTGACTTCTCTGTGTCGTGGATTATTTTCACTCCAAATGTGCTCATTATTTTTATTTAAAACTCCACAGTTCGAAAAAGAAGTTTCGTCGGTACAAATACTGTTTTCCAAGAAGTTTTTAGAGTCTTCCCTATTTGACCTGGATGTAATTTCAGTGAAATATGTATCATATAACATTTCAACCCACTTTTTTATGAATTCCCTCCAAACGCTCGTCTGTGGCATTTGGATTTGGAACTTCATTCTTGGATTTTCAAACGCACCGTTCTCAGCCAAGTGTTCTCAGCCAAATAGTGTTCTATACGGTTATAATTCGAAATAAATTTGTACTGTTTTCGTACTATCTCGTTTTTCTTCATTTGTTTATTAAACAAAATTTGGAGTCATGACCATCTCAGATGAAGTTATTTTTTTTAACATCTGTGGTTTCAGAAGAGCAAACCATAACAAATTATACATCAATGAAATCAGAATGAGAAGCACTATTTTTATGTGTAAAAAACAATGTGAAAAAAAGTGGGTGATGATTGGCAGAAGACGAAACGTCGGATAGTAAATCTGAACATGACAACGTGTACCTGAAAAAAAGTATCGATGGAAATGTGTTTTTGGTTTTGGGCTATGTTGTCAAATAACGCTAGAAAAAAATGAAAACTAAAATTCCGATTTTCAGTGTTTTTCAGATATTTCCGGGAAAAACTAGGAGTTTAGGAGATCTCAATGGTGGGGTCGAATTTGAGGTACCCTGTATGCAATGAGAAAAAAAAAACGGAAAAAACAGGAAATAATTACTCCTTCTTCCTAGGCGTCTTTTTTTTTCGTTTTTTTTTCAGTGGTTTTTCCGTGTTTTTCCCCTATATTCAGTTATACCTCTGCTCTCTTTCAGATTGTGGAAGACATAATTATAATCAGAGACCAAGGAATGCACATAGTCTTAGTTCTCCATGACTTCAGTTGTGCATTCGAAACCTTAATTCACGATTTGATGGTACCTATATTGATGTAACTAAACTGAAAATTTTGGCCCACCAACCCTGTTGAATTTCACCTTGGTTTCAAATCACACGCACATGTGCCGTCAAATGATGACAGGCCATAACATTTTAAAAATATTGGATACGATATTCTTGAATTTAATCAGTACAACGTATGTGAATGTGTGATAACGCTGTCATTCCGAAAGAACGATGGTACCAAAGGGATATGCTCGTTTTCCCCATAGAAATATACAAATTTATTCACATATTTGTATTATAATGTTATTTTCCGTTTCATATTATGCGGAACGATGAGGTGCGAGAGACAATTTTGATAATAGAACGCAATGAAATTGAATTATTTTCGGTTGATTTCATTTCATTGAAATGCTCCGAACAGATACAGCTGCTGACACAAAAACATTCTAGTAATGGTGTGTGGTGTGGAGGGCTCTTCGTCTCCAGATCTCCAGAAAAGTCTTCCCAGAAAGATTTTAAACTTTGATAAAGGTTCACAGACCAACAAGTGAGTTTTGAACAGCGGACACTTTCTTATGTGAATGAGATATCAATCGATTGACTGAATTCTTGATGTGATATAACTTTTGGAAAAAAAATACTGTTACGTATTACATTTTTAGAAGAATTGGAAATATAGAAAAGAATTGAATTAAGCAAAATTTGTATTTCGTGCAGAAATATATTTATAAAATTATAGCAGAGCGCCTTCGACTAAAAAGTCATCATCAGTGCTTACCTGAAAGTATGTTATGGTTGAAAATAATTTGAATTAAATTGACAATTGAAATTTTGAAAAAATTGCAGTTTAGGGTAGTAACTCCGATTTTGACTAAATTTTTTTTGGGGGTTATTTCGAGGTCCCTGAACACAAATCTGAAGTCAGAACGCCTCGCTCTCAATTACTTTTTGATTTACGACCCTATCGATCATGTGCCAGAAAAGGGGTAAGTATTTTCGAAATCAAATTTCTTCCACAAAAAGCAACCAATTTACCTTTGCTCCATATTACCACAATCTAGATACATTAATTCTTGCATCTTTGGCACAGTTTGCATTATTTTCAGTAGAGGGAAATGAAATTATGATTAGTTCCACTTCGTAATTCATTGGAAATTGAAATGTCAATGTCAAACAAAAATAAGGGTAGCACAAAGCAACGTTGTCAGTTTTCTGCAATTTCCTGCACACTCTGCAATTTATATTTTTGTAGAGGTAGATGATACTGGTAATCGGTGTCTTTTAATTATAACGACTCTGAGCACACATCTAATCTTACCCAACTAACCCAACTTCGGCTAATTCAGCTATAAACGTTGTTCATGATTCCATCACTTTTTACCGTTGAAAACGTGAATGTAAATAAATGATCGCTGCACTCGTCATTAGGCTCGCTTCGCTCGCCCTCATTACATCCCGACCTAACTACACACAGATCCAGTCTTTTAAGGCAAAAGAAGGAAAAACAACCTAACCCTCACACCTAACTTACCCTACCTAACATAACCTAACGCTACTTAACTAAACAAACCTAAACTACCACGTAAATTTAAGTACTTGCTCGCTGCGCTCGCCGTCGTTAGGCTCGCTTCGCTCGCCCTTATTACGTCCAGACCTAACTGCACACAGTCAGCGAGTCAACATGTTGACAATATTTTATGGCAAAAATGTTTTCTAATCAATTCAATCATCTCTGGATGCGTTTTTATATCTTACCGTTTTGAAATCTTCCATAAGTAGCGAAAGTCCGCGATAAGGTAAAAAATATAAATTTTTCTTCATTCCCACTGAAATATATCAATGTTTTGTCTTCAGTAAGCTTGTTAAGGTTTTGGTTATTTTCCATGCATTCCTTTTATTTTGAAATGGTGAAATCTTTTTAGTGTAGTTGGTCAAAAAATACACTCTTCTGTCCAACAAAATTGCACAATAGAAATATTTTCACTATTACATGTAATATTGAACGGTTTTTTAAAAGTGGAAGAACAATATAACACAACTCATCACAAATATCAAATCAAAATTATTCTTTAGTTCTTTAAAAAAGTTTATAGTAAAAACTCGGGCACAAATGCACAGATAGCGCATAAGATTGACAGGTGCTAATGGTAAATTTCCATGCGATACAGCTGAACTGGAATACTTCTATGTGAAATGTGAGTTAATTGTATTTCAGCAAAAAAAATTTATAAATCATGTCGAAAATGTAACAAGTAGAACTGATTGGGGTCAGTGATTCCGTATATTCCAATAATTATATTGTTTTATTAATTTCCTGTTCGTGAATCCTGGGCAAAACTTCAAACTTCTGTTCATGAAAATTAACCCTAACAAGAAAACTGACGGTGGCCGTGCACTCAAGTGTCGCGAGATATTCGAAAAACAGCCCACGGATTCATTTGTTTTCTCGAAATCAAGTTGGCAAATGTCTCTCGTTTTATCCGACAGATTTGCAGGTATAAGTCGGTACACCAGGGTTTTTAGGCATCTTAGTTCGACGATTGATCCAGAACAAAAGTTAGTGCTTCTAGATTTTTCCATCTAATTCATCGAACGATCTCGAACAATTCGAGAAGTCTTTATCAAATTTCAGGTCTGTAACAATATCGATTTCAGTAATTGATTAAAGAATTAATTTTCTAATAGAATCTGGTTTTCTCTTGCATAGGTTAAGCTCATCCTGTGAACAATTAATCGCATTTAATGAATGTTAACTTCGAAGTAGAGGGAGGTAGGTCAAAACGACGAGTTTGGCTGTGATTAACTGCCATGGTGTAGAGTCAGCGTAAAATCAGTCTGCCAAATTAAATCGGGCCTCAGATTATTACATACCTCAGTGACAGTTCATAAATATCCGTTGGCAGTGTTCTGCTGCGAAACTGCAAAAAGTGGCATGATAAAGGAGTTAAATTTGAGATAGTGAACAGGGGTAGTCGAGGATAGGATTTAAGTTATAGACCTACTGAACATTCTTCGTTGAATGAGCGCTCTGACGCCATTACAAGAGCTGGGCGTACAAAACGTAGGTGATATAAATTCTTAATTTTGAATATTTTGATAACATCTCTAGAATAACAAGGCTATTCAAATCTCAGAGTAATAAAAAAAAAGCAATTCATTTCCAACAGGGGTACCCCGTTACAGGAAATGCAAATACAAAATTAAATAAATTAAATGCTAAGTAAACAGAGTATTCGCAATACAACTTTAAACCATGTCGACCTCCGAGGTACTAAAAAATTTACATCGTTTAGAAGAACACTACTATCGATATTGTTGTTAATTAATTTATGCAAGAATTTTGTACCAAGTATAAATCTTCTTTTTTCCAAAGATATCATTTCAAATCGTGACAACAAAATGTTATGATCAATACCTCTTACAGGATATTGTCCGTAATAAAAGACATAGAGATGCCCTGCCTATACCTACACAAATACCTGTTTTGAAGTGAACATTGTTTTTAAAATTAAAACATGAACTATCCTTTCTATACAATTTGTGGGCGAGGGGGGGTGACGGATGGCGAAATGTTATCGACAGTTTGTTTACATTTAGAATAAGAAGGACCCTAATACGAACGAAGAATGACAACTTGATCCGAATGAAATGAGCGGGCATACACGAAACTACCCAAATGAATACGGACCTAACATGGCCCTCGCTTGTAAACAAACTTGTTGACTTCAAGACAAGCATGGAGAAGGCATCCCTATGGTCTTTTATTACTCTGAGATTCAAATCTTGTCTTTACGGGTCCGAATTCCCTATTTTGTTCCGAAACTGTGAATAATTTCATCAATTTTTATCCAGAACACTTTTTATTTTTAAAAGACTCTTTAATATATCTTGACCGCAATTCATTTGGCTTACCTAAAAAGAGACTGAAAATACTTGTTCTTTTTCATATTTTTCTTCGCACCAGTTCGTATACAGTCCTTACTCAACCATAGGCTCAGCGCAGTGAGCTATTGGAACTGAATCTGTAAAAAACAATATAAGTATTTGTAGGTATATCATTCCGTTATTTACATTTCGAGCTGCGGTCAAAACAGAGTCACATTCTAAGCAGTATTTTCATTGCTGCTTGTTTCTAGGCAATTGTCTGCTTATACATTATACATTGGGTTGACTGGCCACTTATGTTCTGCGAAACAAGCGGCAATAATATAATTGTGTTTAGAATGTGACCGCAACTAGAAATGTAAATACTGAGTCTAGCTGTAATTTGTAATTGGGTCCAATATTGAACATCTTATAATGGCATCTTTTGGACCACAGCATCAAGGCGATAAGGTTTGAATATTTGAAGAAGTATATATTCGTCCACATGTATCTAAATTGATCAATATTGTTACGCAAATTCAGTGTCAATATTGGTATTTATGACATGATTTATGCAATATAGATTGAATATTATCCACTTTTGATACCTATAATCCCTTTATTCATTTTACAGTTTAGAAAGGACAAATAACTCTTAATATCTTTCCTAGCCTACTAGTTCAGAAAGATACATACAATCTTTCCCAGTAATCCAAGAACAATGGAATTCAACCTAGTACTAGCTTTTAAAAACAGAATTGAGAAAATAGCACATCCAACCTTGAGTGATAAGATATTTACTTCCACTGGACAAAACCTTAATTCCCAAAGTTATTTAATTTAAAAAAAACGGATTTATTGGAGTCATTAGATTATCTCCCACTGTCTCAGCGAATGAAACTGTATTTACAAAGTAACTTTTCCGCACGATTTTTCGTTTTGAACTTTTCCGTACGATTTAAAATCGTACGTAGCTATCTTTGGAAATAACCCTGCTTTTGCCCATTTTTAATGATTTTTTCCAAATTGTCGCCATATTGATGGTCACGTACGTATGTCAAAATCGATGATAAATTTTTCAAAATACAATAACGATGCCCTATAATAGTTATTTTTGATACAAGTGTTAAAAGTGGTATTTTATTTTGTGAGTGGGGAATATTGCGAAACGAGCGTTAGCGAGTGGAGCAACCCCATGTGCAAAATAAAATCACTTTTAACAAATGTATCATACACATTTTTTTGTACGACAGTTACAGCTAGTAAAAAACAAAAAAAATATAAGATCCATAAGGATTCGAACACACACATCATTATTTGTCAGTGATGAAGGACCTTCTATAGTTATACTGAATACTACTTCGTTTGTAACTTCAAAAGAAATTAGTATTACCAATTGCACAAACGGCCAAATACATGTGCGAACTTTTATAAATGATTCCTCTTGAGTAGGTGTTCTGATTATAATATCTGATTGAAGTGTTTCTATTAGAGATATCTATATTACTGAGCATCCATCATCTCATCTGTCATTTTACTTTTAACACTAGTGTAAAAAGTATTTTTTGTAACTGTGAAAATAAACTTTCCATATGCTGTAAACGTTATGGCCCACCCTGTATATTATGAATACAATCTTTTTACTCCCAACCAATTATAATAATTTTCCACATCCCATATAAGTAAACTGCGAAATTTATTAGCTTTTTCTGAAAATTTTCAAATAACCTTTTTTTACATCCATCCAAAAATATGTGACATCATATTTTTTACAATACTCAATCAAATCCCGTGTGTATCCACTGCATTTTGTTACATTTCAATCAGCCACACATTTCAATGAACAATGTCCCATGACAAAAAAAAATTATTGGGGAAACAGTACACAAATGGAATAATGAATATAGAACTCCTGAACAAGAGTTGCCCTCAGTAGTCAATTGAATCTGCAATAGTTAAGACAGCTTTTATTTCACACCACACACAATAGACCCGTGATTACACAAGGATAATCCTGGATTACAACCACTATTGACAGGATCCGTAACATTTCAACACATCTGTAGGGGTGAAAATATTTACCGTAGGCTATTTAGACTGTTCATTTTAGGGGGTAAAGTTTATCTTTCGGCTATACTCTTGCTGAAACATTACTCAGCGTCATCTATCGAGAAACGAGTTGTCGAAGTTTTCAACGAACGAAATTGATATTTTCCGATATATTTTCTAAAAGCTAGTACAATAGTAATTTACATAACAAGTCCGGAAAACAGTGTTTTTTTGGACGAGTGGACAAGATTCTAGGACGAGCGTAGCGAGTCCTGGAAGTCTGCGAGTCCAAAAAAACTGTTTTCGGACGTGTTGCGTACACAATTTTTTCGGCAACCGTGTAGAATAACAAATCGAGACACATTTATTGATTATATTTCTTTATAGAAGAAAATTTCGAACATTTTAATTCTTATTTGTATTAAATATCGAAATTCGAACAGAAGATAGGTACTAACAGAAACATTCTAATTCTTATTTATATAAATATTTATATTGAAATTCGAGCATTTCCCGGACTAGTCCGGAAAGTACGTACTTCTCGGACTAGTACGGGAGGTGATACTTTCTCAGCGAAAAATCGTCAGGGAAGTAGGTACTTTCCGGACGGTGGCCGAAAAACTCTTTTCATCGTTAATTATCAGGTATATGAAGGGTTATAAATGCTGCCGTGGGCGGGGGTTCCATTTAGAGAAGCAAATCGAAAATTAACGCAATGAAACAAATACTGCTATCTCACACTTTGGAAAATAACAAATAAAAACTCCGGTGTTTTTACAGCACTTTATATTTGAAACACTTGTCCTATATGGATATTATCAAACTATATTTCAAGCTGATACCTGAATATACCAAAACACATACCTTTTATATCAAGCTTTTCTTATTCTCTGATAATGACAATTTAACCCATAATAAAAATAAAAATATCTTTATGAAAGTAATTACCTGAATGTGTTGTGATGTACCTGTGATACCTGAATCATTCAGGTATAGAACCAGGAAAATATTTAAATTTTGCATCGAACATTTCGTAACCTTGGTTTTCGCGCATGCGCATAGTGAAAATTCAGCTGTCTTTATTTTCGACGCATGCGCACATCACCGTATTCTATTTTGAGGACTTTTAGGGATTTTTAGTAGATTTGCCTGCAGATTTTCAAAAATTTCGTCTAGCAACACTGAAGTATTCTAAATAATTCAGTTTCCAACCTTTGCTGGCTAACTTTAGATTAGATGAATGACGAATTTATTGTAAATCTAGAATCGTAACCACAAAAACACAAGTTTGCATAATTTAATTTATTTTTAGTACATTTGTTCGTTGAATTGATCAGGAATTGCTTAGAAGAGAATGAAAAATCACCGGATGAATTGGGCTCAGGGGGGGGTCATGACCCCCCCTGGATCCGCGCTTGCTGACACCCTACCAATCAGCTCCTAGTATCGTTTGCAGCTACCCCTTCGAGGAACCTGTCAGGTGTAAGTCATCGTCCGGTATACAGGGTGAGTCAGAATAATAACACTTCGCATACAGAGTGGTTACTTTACTCCGAAGTGAAAAGTGTTTATCAATGTCTATCCTAAATGCATCCTCTCTGAAATACAACGTGTCTAAAGTACGAAAAAATAATTGAACCTTGGTACAATAATCTAGTTTGTTAATGTGATGATTTGAAGTCAGGCAATTTTTTTATTATTGTCGTAAACCGCTGGCGTAGGTATACGGTGGTAGGTGGTTATATTTTCCTTAATTTCTTCTTTAGACAAATAAGTGTTTGACACCAGTAAGGTTCATTGATACTCAACCTAAAAGTTACACATTCCATGTGCCTAAAGGTAAAACTAGAAGTATGTCCTGAGGAAGCATCGAGTAAATCCATTATTTCCCGAATGCCATAATTGCCTAATGCAAATTTGTTTTAACATATCGGAGTATTTTTCATCCTCCTGAGCATTTTCAATATTGGAAAAATTGAAAACATGGTAAGGGTGAGCCTGATTTTGTCTGTCAAACCGCGTCTCTTTATTTTACCTTTTATTTAAGTTATTGAGTGTGACAAAAAAATTCAAGCTTATTTTTTTTCTAGAACTCGCGTGTACTTAACGAACTGAAACTTTTGATGAATTACTTTGAGGTCAAATAATACAATGTGTCCATAAAGTAACCCCCCTGTTAACTTTTGAACGGAATTGAATTTTCTTTTAAATTTTTTTCTGGTAAAATGGTATGTTATAAGCTACTTTTTGACAGTAATAAAAAATGTCTAACCTTCAAAATGGCGGCCATTTAAAAAAATTATAATTTTTTTTGCTGTTGTTTCGGAAAGTATAAGATTTTTCAAGAAACAATTTGAACGAGGCGAAAGATAATTCAATTCGCCACAAGAAATATACCTAGTAATTTCTAACAAAATGCGTTCGTTTTCTCAGAAAACCTGATTTAATTCCGATATCAAATTTCAGGCTCGCCTTAACCCTCCACTGCAATTTCCGGCAGGGCCGAAAAACGTTACTAAAAATTATAGGAGAAGGAAAAAAAAGTGTATATCGTTCGTGAAGACTTCTACTTCCTCATGCAAATATAACATGTGAGTATCTGAGTACCTGAAATGTGTTTTGTCCCACTTCACATAAATCCTTCTACGATATTTACGGAGGATCCGAAAGTCATGGATATTTTAGTTTATATGAAATAATTATACTGAAGCAGAAATCAGTACCCTCTTTGGACCATATGCAACGATTTCAGACTAGTGAGACAAGTCTCACTAATACATGCCAAAGAAAAAAACTGGGTTTTACTCCTTCCTCAGTTTTCAACTTACCCATAATCCCGTCAATTTCTTCAGTAAATGTTGAAAATAATCGCTCATACACATCCTACATTAAAAATTAAGTATGTAATTTCATGCCTGAGGTTCACAACAGTGTTATTAAACATATATGCAGGATATGAATAACAGAATATTTTCAACATTTACTGAAGAGTTAAAGTTTTTTTTTGGAATATATAAGTGGGACCTGTCATACTACTCTAAAATTGTTGCATATAGTTCAAAGAGGGTATGGGTTGCTGCTTCAGTATAATAATTCCATATTTACTGAATTATTCATGGTTTTTGGATCATCCGCAAACATCTCCGTGAAGTGTGACAAAATACATTTTAGGTACTCAAATACTCGCATATTATATTTGCATGAGAAGCTAGGAGTCTTCAGAAACGATACAAACTTTTTCTTTTCCTCTCCTCCAATCATATTTAGCAGAGTTATGACCAATTAAATACTTTCAGTGGCGGGTAAGTCTGAACCTAAAATTTGATGTCTGCGGTCAATCACGTTTTCTGAGAAAACGAGCGCGTTTCGTAAGAAATTACTATGAATAATTTTTGTGGAGAATTGAATTGTCTTTCACATTCTTGAGTTGGTTTTTCGATAAATCATATACTTTCCAAGATTACAGCAAAAATCTATTTACATATTTTTAACCGAAAAAAAATATATGTTCCACCCCTGGAATTTCTGTAAACAATTTTTTTTCGTGTTTATCATTGATCCAACAACTAGCATACCAAGTTTGGTTGTGCTATAATCGATGCTCGCCTCAAAACCCAATCGTACTGGATTACTATTCCATTCAGACAGATATTTCTCATTTTGCTGGGTCATCTATCATTCATTGTCTACATGGGATTTATTTGTCATACACTGCCTGTTGCTATATCAAACTCAACAAAGAACATATCATATTGACTGAAAATTTGATTTTGTAGAGGAAATACGATTATCGACATGATTTTTCGGGTATTCAACCTTCCACAATCTGAAAATGAAAAAATGGAAATCCAATTCTGAAAAAGATTCAATATGTTTTTGAAATCCAGAACATTTTTCTAGCTCAGCTTCATCACTTTCATACAAGAATCTGGCCCATTAATGCTGGCCATCATTATCGTTCAGTTCACGGTGGCGAATGTAATTTAGTCGAGAACGGCAGCACATTCTCTTGGATAAATTATTGGTTCCAATTTATGCAACAACTGAATGCAATTCGCCGAGAATATATGCACCACAATCCCCATTCGTTGGAAGCTGTTCATGATAACGTTCATCCTCGGAAGGTGAGATCTTTCATACTATAAAAGAGTATGAGAAATACATGATACTCACAATTTCAAAACAATCACTCAACAACGTGTCAACAATGTGTCAACAACGAGCAGCTGTTTCTATTGTATGTATGTCTGCCAGTCGTTCTATCAGTCTGTATTTCTGGTTCAAAATTTGCAATACATTTTTCGAGAACTTATTCGAACTGATATCCGATTGATCTGAAACTTTTCAAAGGTACTGAGAACCAATGGCAATACAATAATTTCAAAATCCTACCACCCCAAATTTTCTGACCGATTCGGATGTCAAAAATTATTATCGTCAAATATTATAATATGGACCGTTGTGGCTAGTTAGTAAAGAAAAAGCATTCGCTTATTCATCTAAGGTAGGTACATTGGTTCGTTTCCAGCGCGGTCATCGGTCCCTTGCATGGCTTCGCACGTTAAAAGGTGAGGTCTACGTCTTCCTTACCTCGCACAAGTCTCTCGAAGACTTGTGGAGGTTACACGTGGGGATGCAGCCGGTTGAAGTTATAAACAACAACAATAATTTCAGACGGATTACTTTCTCATTCTGAATTCGTATCTCATACGTTCATCGACCTTATTATTCATTGCTAGAATTTCCAAGTTATAGTTATTTCTCGCGACAAGCTCATATACAATTTGATAATGTAACAAAATGATTGGTTTGATTTGCTTCACAGTTCATTTTCTTCTGTTTTTTTTTTCAAATAAATTTACGTTTGATTTTAAATTATTGTTTAAGTTAATTTTTTCAACATTTTTTGCATACGTCTGATACTAAGAAAATTAGAGTTCCAGATTGCATATTTATTCAAGTTTATGTACATCTATCCTTTTGTAAGGTCCTTACATACTACGAATATTTATTCAAGTTTATTTACATACGTTTTTACATACCAAAAAACATTTGAGTGCGTAGAAATTGAATGAATAAATTTTAAATGTGTGTACGAACAAGAAGGCTTATTGTCGTTAGAATATCGATAAGAAAGGAAATAGAAATATTTTATTGTTACCTACCTGATTACAGTTATTAAAGAATGTTGTCGAAAAGGCTTAGAGATGCCCTTCTGCAAAGTTTGGTACCTGACAAGTTTGGTGTCGAAAAAGCACCCGCCGGTTGTCGATAACTCTATAAGTACAGTGAGGACCCAAAGTCGGTCGCCCTCCCCGTAACTTCTTGATTTATTTATTTATTTATTTATTTATTTATTTATTTATTTATTTATTTATTTATTTATTTATTTATTTATTTATTTATTTATTTATTTATTTATTTATTTATTTATTTATTTATTTATTTATTTATTTATTTATTTATTTATTTATTTATTTATTTATTTATTTATTTATTTATTTATTTATTTATTTATTTATTTATTTATTTATTTATTTATTTATTTATTTATTTATTTATTTATTTATTTGTTTATTAATTTATTTATTTATTTATTTATTTATTTAAGCCCACTTTCGTGATAGTATCATTAAATTTTTACCAGATCAGTTTGATTCGGGTAAATTATATCGATCATCTTCGTTTATTCAATTTATTATTATTTTTCTGGAATTGTCGCATAAATTCAACTCAGTGACAATTTCGGGAAACCAAAACCATCAGTTCAGTTAAATCAAAGAAATTTGACAACATTCGACTACCCAAGCAACCCAAAAATTCTGACAAACTAATTGGCAGCGCGCTCTATTGACGAATTTTCATCATATCCTCTGTCCAATAGTAAATTTTATGAGGTAACAGAATAATATATTCCAGAACATTAATTTTAATTCCAGATCGTTAGCAAGTAACACATCCAACGATTCATTCCGTTATGAGGGTTGAAACAAAGTAACACCATCAACGATTCGCTTCAATTGTTGGGGGTTGCAACAAAAGTTCGCAAAACAGAAGGAATATTCCATAATAAAATACACAATTAAACAAAGCAAACGAGAAATTTTCTTCAAGAGACTAATTGTGTTTCGTTATTCTCGGCAGAAACTCATGTTTCGGCAACACGGTCGCACAATTAAAATTATTCATACATACTAATGTGTGTATGATTTCGTAAAGAGAAATACAGGCTTGATTAATTCTTTACTAGCTTTTTACGAAGAAACATTAAGTTTTATGGTTTCGCTCTACACCGTATTGCTCGGAACGTAATGAAAATTTACATATTCCGGCTATGTTAGAATTAATTTCTTCTCTATGGGTGTCCAAATAAAGTCATCCCTTGCACCTGTCAGTATATTGACCCACACAAAAGTCTCGTTCAAATCATAAGCCAATGTGCTCATCAAAAAACCCCTTCATACGCTGGGTTTTATTTGGGGATATTTAAACGACTTTCCTAATCAGAAAACTTTCACTTTGACAATTTGGTTTTTTGCAAAAATTTCAAAAACTATCAGACTACAAGCCCAGGCCAATTTTGTAGGGGTCATTTGACCCAGCATGAATTACATTCAGAATTATAGTGCAATACGAAACAACTCCTTTACGCACTGTGCCGTTAGTTGTGAGCGGTGCAGATGAGTTCGAAGGTCAAAAAAACTTTCTACCGAGGGGTGAGATTTTTCGACAAAAGATTCTTGTACGGCATTTCTCAAGATGATATGATGATTTAGGAACGCCGTACATATTTGCCCGTACAGGAGTGACGACAAGCCCCGCACTTAACCCCCCACCCCTAACTAGTATAGTTTGGGCCATTTGATACAACATCAAACTCAATTATCTGAATACTATTCTATGGAACGATGTCATTTTTTGTTATGGCATACATTTTTCAGGGATCATATGGCTGACCGGGAAATGTATTTCCGGTAAATACTAGTAACTATAGCAATAATCATGAAGAACTCTACGCCGTACAAAAAAACTAGTTCTATACGACTGGAATTGATATACAGTGAGATTCAAAAAGTTTGCACCTGCATGTAGAAAACTTGTTTATTATCCATTTTTAAGAAAATTTGATTCGTCATAAAATTTGGTGCATTGCAAAAAACTTGCACGAAGGTTATCAGAATTTTGAATTTCTGATTGGTATACAGGGGATAACAAAAAATAGGAAATCTGATCAAGTATAAACTACCCTTATTTTTGACATTATCAAAAAATTTGATCAAGAAAAGTTGTTTACAATCAGAACCAACACTCAAATTCAGAATCACAGCCACCTAAGAGAAAAAAATTAAAAAAATCACTTGTTTTAATGATTAAAGTGATCGTAAACTTGAATATTTGTATCATTTAATCGTTTACCAATAATTAATTAATTGATTCAATAATTTCCTTCCATATCACACTGATAGTTATTATGGACATACACACAGAGTGAAATAGGTATAAAATTTGCACCAAAATACTAGTAAAAATTCAATAATCATCGATATTCTAGTACAAATGATAAATAAGATCAACTTTTGCATTGATGAAACAAATATGATCTTGCCAGGCAAAACAATTGCATCGTTAAAAACCGTGTGACTGTTAACGGCGTGGATATTGACACGTTGGTCATGCGGTTTTCAACGGTGCAATTGTTTTGCGTATAAAATGCGATCGTAACTTTTTATAGCTAATCATATTAAATAATAACTCTATAAGTCTTCCCCACGTAGTTTGGGCCTCAAAGATATTTTTTTTTTTTACTCAAAAAGGCTGTTTCAACTGACTAATTTTGAAAACATGAAGTATAAAAAACCAACATTTAAAAAAAATTGTTTGTTGTATAAAAAGTAAAAACTTTTAGAGACAAAATATTATGGCCATAAGAAAAGACTACTAATGTAGATTTGTAATGAAAAATGCTCAGTCTCACCAATGGGACCAATGATAATGATTGGCAAAATATGCTAAATTGTCGCTTATTTTGACCCACCCTGTATAAAAGGTGGCTTCTTCTCTCTTAATGACCGATTGACTGACATGCTATTTGACTTTTTTTAAACCAGCAATGCTATTATTTTGTAAGTAATCATATAGAAAGTAATACTTTTGAATAAGTCAACCTCACGATGTTTTAGGATAGAACTAATTTAAACTTGCACGTGTAACTTCTAGTGATTTGTACCACATTATCCCAAAAAATTATCAAATTTGGCTGAGAGCCATCTTCCCATGTATTTGGTGCGGGGTCCTTTCCAACAAAAAGTTTTAACTTACTATTTAATAAAACACACATTATTTGTAATAAAGAAATAAAATAATTCTCTATGAGATGTAGGTAATTAATGAATAAGTTGTATGGTTCTAGGAATGATGATAAACACAGGTAGTACCTAATGAGTTTAAACTGTGACTTTCTCAAATTAATATTTTTCAAACATTCAGAGCCGTAATCGGAGTTTTTAAGAACATGTTTAAACAACTACAAGTGATATGCCCTACATTTTTTAATTGAAATAAAAATAATATATAAGTACAAAATCACCTGTGCGTAAAGTAAATTTTTACACACTGTTCATAAATTTATGTTGGTAGGGAAGTGGTCGAGCTTTTGTTCTCACCCAAGCGGCTCGGGTCGATTCCCACCACCATCACGGAACGAAAGTGGTTCGGAATCCACTTTTTAAGGAGTAGGTCCCGGGTCTCCCTTGTTCGGACAAGCTCTGCTTCTGAGGGCCTTGTTATGAAAACATGGAAGATTCGAAATAACAAATTTAAACAAAAATATTTAATGTGATAAAACGACGGAAATGCATAACATAATTCATTGAAATTAATGATACAATTGCTTCAATTTGGCAATATAATAACTGTCGAAAAAAAAACTTTGCATGATATACTTTCGTAAGGGGCTTTTTTGTACTCGCTCATACAAAAAAGTCCTACTTTACGAACTTGTATCATAAATAGCTATTTGTTTGTGTCTTTCAAAAGAACGTCAGATATAAATAAAAACTAATATTGAAAATATTACTCTATTCAAAATATCTAGAAATCCGAAAAAGATTCTTGCAAACTTTGGATTGTACCAACATTATTGTAACTCCAACTGTTTTCGAAATCCTAATGCTATCTCATCCTTATTTTAGACACACTGTATAGACTTCAAGTCGTTCATTTTATGCCAGGAAATGTTAATGAGTTGACTGATGTTAGGCACAAACGGTGTGTCTTGGAGCTTCTGGCAGTCATGCAGATCAACTGAAAATATCAAAAGTTATCCCAATACATAAAAAAAGCCAGAACGGAGTTGGACAACTACAGACCAGTATCTTTGACTCCAGTGTTTTCTAAAGTGTTTGAATATAGTATGCTAGATAGGCTCATTCCCTTTATCGAAAAATTCAACCTTATACCTAGTGAACAACACGGGTTTAGGAAAACAAGATCAACAAATACTGCTATCACAGAATCCATTACACACGATCGACTATTGGACAAGCTTTGGTCACTGGGTGTCAGAGGCAAATCGCGTGCCTGGTTCAAATCCTTTTTAACGAACCGAAAACAATATTCACTCATATTCCATAATGACGGAGGAATGATCAGTTCACACAACCCAAGCACTTCGCCTGTAGAAATAAGAGTAACTCAGGGAAGTGTTGTAGCACCTACATTATTCTCTCTTTATGTGGCAGATATAGTATACTATTTGGCCGATTTTAAAATTGTTTTATTTGCTGATGACTTATCAATTCTTGTATCTAAGGAATCACAAGATTTGAACCAAACAGCTGGTGAGGATCTAATGTCCAAAATTGCATATTAGTTTTCCAAAAATATGCTTTACATAAATACAATGAAAACAGAGTTCCTTATTTTCGATACAAAACAAAAACAAGTTCAGAGTATAACTATGAATATTAATAACAATTACATCAATCAGAATAACAGCATTAAATTTCTATGCATGACAATCCGTGATAACTTAAACTGGGAGGGTCACATAAATAATACAATCAAGGTAGTAAATACCAAAATATTTCAAATACGGTGCATGTATAGAGTACTAACAATGCAAGTTCTGAAAAACTTCTATTATGCAGAAATTCAATCAAGACTGACTTATGGTATAATACTTTGGGGACAGTCTACGGCAGCAAAAACACTCTTTATTGTAAAAAAAATGCATAAGAGCTCTGCTATGCAAAAGTCAACGCGAACCGAGTAAACCTCTATTCAAAAAAATTGAGATATTACCCCTCACGTATCTTTACATATTGGAAGTTGCCTGTTATATCTATAAAAGAAAAAACAATCTGCTTTGTCGCAATGACATTCACAATTATTTCACACGAAATCAAAATCTTTTAAATACCCCACAAAATAGATTGAAATTAACCCAGAACTGTCCTCTCAGCATTGGAATCCGAATATACAATAAAGTTCCTCAGGACATAAAAGATCAAAAGAACCATGTCAAATTCAAAGAATCTCTATCAAAATCTTCTAAGGGGCGACTTATTCTATACTTTGGAAGAATATTTTAACATGTAGCATACACATTTATTGTTGAATTTTATGATTGTATATTGTTTGTGTATTGACGTTATAACCCATTTATATCATGTGCTGTATCGTGTTATGTATTTAAATTTTTGACGTGTTTTTATACCAATCTGGTCTTTTTAATGAATAAATTTGATTTGATTTGAACATAAAGATATTGGCAACAGTGACAACAGATACCTTTCAACTACCTGATTATTTTGTTCTTTCAGAAAGTCATTAACTGAATGTATCGGTTACTTGTATATATACAAGTTCTCCTAATACAAACCTAACAGTTTACTTCCAACATTCTAATTTCTAACAGTTATTGACTATTCGCCTTCAAAATGAATAACACAAATTCTAATGAAACTTGTGAAGGTATTGTTGATATTCAACATTACACATTGGATCTCATAAGGCAGGTATGTCCATCCTGAGTTCGGATGGTTTCAACAGCAGACCGACTTATTGCGAGGGCCACCAGAATTGTTGAGAAAAGGGACACAATCAGACAGGCAAAGTTTGAAGAACTTCGAAGAAACAAAGGACAACCAACTGAGATAAGAAATATAGTGGAGAATGAACGGCATACTGAAAAAAAATTGTTTGTTCCTGACTCAACAATAAACTGTACGTCGAAGGAGTACACTGAAGAAATAGAATCGATAAGACACGCAAAGCGAGAGCATTCAGGTAAAAAATATGCTGGTATTCTCAAAAAAGCTCGAGGAGACAACGGACCAATAAATAAGACCAATCCGAACGCTCCAAGGGTGAATACAGTGGAGAATGGAGTAGCAATAGAAATTGGTTTTTGTGTTCGTGATCCAAGGCTCGCCCCTATGAATAATGTTACTTATTATTGCAATCAAGGAAATTGGGGCGCCGATGAACGTTTCGATGCTGTATTCTTCAGAAATTGGAAGACGACTCCATTGGCTCCACTCAATCATAATCATCACGGTGAGTTCAAGAACTGGACCAATAACTTTGATTCGCGAGATGATTTGAAGAAGCCAAGAAATAAGAAGAAATTGAGGAAATATCGAAGTTCTCCTTCACTTAAGACATAGTTATTTTTGTGTAAGTAATTTTACTATTATTTATTTAGTGGAATTGACTTAGAATGCCAAAATAAAATATTTTTATTGATATTTTTTTATTTCTTCTTTCCATTCTATTCAGATAAGAATTCTCATCTTCAACCAGGAAAATACATTTCGCAATGATCATTAAAATGCCTCACACTTTTTAGTGTGGGGCAGTGTTTTTTCATTATTATTTATAATTTTCTACTATTAAGTCTTGTCGTCTTATCATATCTTGTATCGATTTCAAACGCCATTTCATCACATCAAACTATGTTGAAACACTGTAACATACTAATAATTCAATTGAATGTAAAAAGTTAGTCTTTACAGTCATCTTTGAACGATGAGTGCGATCCAAGAGCACTATGTCAGTTTTTTTTTAAAGTCGAGATTTTAATGTCTATATAAAGTGTGACCCATTTAAGATGGAAGCACCCTTATTAAACTTACATTTTTCAACCGATTGGAATGACTTTTTTTTCGTTAGGTAGACAATCAAAAAGCCTACTAGGACAGCAAATTTTATGATTGAATCTCCATTTCCAGAGCCAACTAATCTTATTACTAGCAATTTTTTTAGAAAAAATCTGACTATACCACTGGATTTGCGACATTTTCAAATGGTTTATATATGCGGTTAAAATGCGTCAATTAATAAAAAAGTTATGGGGGAATGAAATTTGATAAATATATGCCGTTTAATCAACCCACCAATTCAATTTCAGAACTTTCATCAAAATTTGAAATGCACCACTGTATTCAGGAGATCTCGATATATCACTGGTCAAAATTTCATCGAAATCTGTTCATAAATAAGAACATCATAAGAAAATAAAATTTGAAAATGGAATTTCAGGAAAATGTCATCTTATCTCAAAATTTCTAATTTTTTTATTTATCAACAGATTTCGATGAAATTATGGTCAGTAATATTTCAAGACACCCTGAATCCAGTGGTGTAGTCAAAGTTGTTACAAAAGTTTTGAAATTGAAGTGGTGGGTTGATTAAAAGGCATATTTCTCATATTTCATTTCCCTATAACTTTTTATTATTTCACGCATTCCAACGTTATTTACATGTAAACCATTTGAAAATATCGCGAAGCCAGTGATGTAGTCAGATTTTTTATAAAAAGTTTTTTAAGTTTTTTGACCTTGAAAAATAAGATTAGTTGGCCCTGGAAATGGAGATTTTTTATCCATGAAATTTGGAGTCCTAGTACACTTTTTGAATGTCTACCTGACGAAAACAAAATAATTCTAATCGGTTGAAAAATGTAAGTTTTATATGGGTACTTCCATCTTAAATGGGTATATATTTTAATTTTTCAATATCATAATTCACTTCCCCGAAAACCACCAGATACCAACTATGAATCGAGACTATAACACAAAATTCGTTCGCCATATATATTGGAGCCGCCATCATGAAGTTTTCAATTTTGACAGAAGAATCATAATCTCGAAAACCACAGATACCAATTTTGAATTGAATCGGGTCACAATTACAAAACTCGTCCGCCATTTTGGAGCCGCCTTTTTGTTTTTTACATGTCAGTCATAATGTCAGTAGTAGAAGTAGTAATTTTTTTTTTCGACATGTGTCGAGTGGCCATCGACCGAGGTTCTTCAGCCAGAGGGTTCTTGTAGGCCTTGTTACTAACTCCATACGCCACCTTAGCAGCATGTTAATTTGAAGCCAACAATGACTAGTGGACGACCCTAAATAAATAAATTATTTATAATTGGTGTTGAACTTACCGAAAACATTGTGTGAACAATAATCGCTTTTTTTATACATATACTATAAATAATGTTCATGTCAGTTTTCACAAATTAAAATATAAAATTATTTTAATAGTGTCAAATATGGAAAAATTTAATTTCTTTGTAGATCGCTTTTCATCATTAGAACTAATGCTAATTTTTTTGTCATGCGGTTTTTCGAAATTTGAACAGAACCATGAAATCAGAGCACAAATTTGTGCATCTCAAGCCATGCTTGCGGCAACCGCATCTTTTACTATTGCATTCTGTTTTACAGCTACAGCAGACAATTTTCAGCAATTATTCGGAAATTGATTATCAATCACAATGCCTTGGGTTATTACTACTGAAAACAAGATGGTTAGAAACCCGCATCTTGGCTGAAAACTACTGAAAACCAAAATAGTAAAAGACCTTCTATACGTCAATGTCAGGAACAAAATGTCATGTTATATGGTTTTTAAGTGCTTTTTATGGTATATCCTATGGAAATGTATATTATCAGAATACTCGTTTGATGTTAGGTATATAGAAGTACCCTTGGATCACTTCACAATTCAAAACAGAACTTTCCGATTAAGATATCTCGTGAATGGTCATTACCACGTGAAAGGGGGACCAGTATTCCTCTACACCGGGAATGAAGGCAATATTTTCATGTTCGCACAAAACACCGGATTCATGTTCGATATTGCACCTGTTTTCAATGCGCTCGTAGTGTTTATTGAGCATCGATATTATGGCGAGTCTTTACCATTTGGAAATTTATCTATGACACAAGAAAATCTCAGATTCCTCAGCACATCTCAAGCTCTAGCGGATTATGTTTATGTTATCGAAGATTTGCGAAACAAATATTTTGGAACTGTTCTGTCCAACGATACTCTTCCAATCATCGCGTTTGGTGGATCTTATGGGGGCATGTTGGCAGCTTGGCTGAGGATGAAGTACCCCACTTCAGTTCTAGGGGCGATAGCTTCGTCGGCACCCATTTGGTACTTTCAAGATATGGTACCGTGTGAGAAGTTCTATGAAATCGTAACTAGCGTATTCGAGAAGTTTGGAACAGTGCAATGCTCTAATATGATCAAAGCATCATGGGAAATTCTCAGGAATGTCACCAAAAGCAGTGCAGGTAATGAGAATACATAATCTCCTATTGCGTATAAGTCGTTGAGGCAGACATTATAGTTTGTCATTTTATTTATTGGCAACAAGTTGCACATACACAAATCAAATCAAATCAAATTTATTTTCCCTTTATTGAAGTACATTACAGGTATAACAATTTTTTTTTTCTGAAATAAAATCTCAGATCGAGCATCTGAGCCTAGGCAAGATTTGCCTGTCTTGCTCTGTGCTTGATCTGGGGATTTTATAGGTTTCGCGTACATTTTATGTCTATGGTGTAAGTATATGAGTAGATAATAGAATTTAAATATATTTTTTTAAGGTTTGAACAATTTGGAAAATACTTATATATATTTCTATAGAGGCTTGCAGTCAGTGTCGAGCAGATGGTACGGAATGGTAGTTTTTTTTTTTTTAGCTTTTAAGTAGATGTTGATTTCAATATGTCATAGAATATCTTTGGGTGATTTAAAATATACTTTTTTGTTTCAATATTATACTTTTTCTGGTTTGGAATTTTTCTTAGGTCGGTTGGGATAGCATTGAAAAATTTAGGTCCGAAGAAGAAATATGATCTCTGTGTTATGGTTTTTTTGAACAATTGTGTTACAAGATTCATGTTTGTGTTTGATCTAGTTATTCTATTTTTTGTTTGATAGAAATTTTTATGATTTGTGTAAATTCTTTTCAAGCATTGATGGGCAAAAAGTAGTTTGATATTCAATACTTTTGTTTCCTGGTAGATGATATCGGTAGAGTAACGTTTGTTTTTTTTTAAGATAATTTTTAAAATTGTGTTTTGTGTTGTTTGGAGAATATTGAGAGTGGTATTGAAAGCCCCGCCCCATATTGTGATGCAGTAGGTTAAGATTGATTCGGCTAAAAAGGTGTATAACATTAGAAGGTTTTTAGCTGACAAAATGTCTCTCAAGGTATAGAAGCTATGAATCAGGGCTCTTAGGCGTTTGTTGACATGCATTATATGATCCGACCATCTTATGTGTTGGTCTATGACAACTCCGAGGTATTTCATTGATGATACTTTTTCTATCACGGGGCATGGGTTCCTGTTATTGCAGTGTACGGAGTGTAATTTCAAGGAAAAATTTTCTGGTTGGTTTACAATATTTGGCGTGAACGCTACAAATTTTGTCTTCTCAATATTCAATGTGAGCTTATTCGAGTTTAACCAAGTGTGAATCTTTTGTAGATCTGTTTCAGCACTACGTTTAACGTCATCCCATTTTTTCCCCGTGAAAATAAGAGCTGTATTGTTGAGTAATATTTCATGCGAAACAGTGTCAAAGGCTTTGGCGAGGTCTAAGAAAACTGCTGCACATTTTGATGATTCGTCTAAGGCCTTGACTGTTTGTTCCAGAAAGTCTGCCACTGCGTTTTCGGCGTTTGAGTTCTGAATGAAGCCATATTGTCTGTCTGTAATAATATTGTGTTTGCGGAAAAATTCCATTAATCTTTTTTTAAGCACTTGTTCAAATATTTTTGCTAAATTGTTAATAACGGATATTGGCCTATAATTATTTGGTTGATCACGTTTACCTGATTTGTAAATAGGAGTGATGATTGATTCCTTCCATTGCTGTGGAATTTTTCCGCTTGCTAAACACAAATTAATGATATGAACTAAAGGCGGTGTAATGTATTCATGGATGTTTTTTATGGTTTTTACACTTTTACACGAAATGTGGATGGTGATTTCGTTCTTTGATGCTGGCATGAGAAAGATGGTGGAGTCGATTTTATCACAAAAAATTATTGTGGAATTTGCTTAAATTTTGCCGGAGGAGCTATGCTCACTTCGCTTTCGCCAATTACGACGTATTCCATGAACTGTGTCCGCCAATTGTGTTCAGGAACCTCGAAATAACCCCCAAAAAAAAGTCGTCAAAATCGGGGTCACTACCCTAAACTACAATATTACCTAATCTGGTGCTCATCGAAAAACTCATAATGCGTTATCGAAAAGTTATGTTAGGTTCTTCGTTTCTGAAAAAAATAACTTCTTTCGAAAAATCATCAAGAATAAAGTACATCTATTCTTCAAAATATGGAAAACATCAATTAAAAATATTTTGTTGCCATCTAATGAACTATTCATATTTTGATGAAACTGATTTATCATATTTTTTTTTAATTTACACCCTCCTGGTCATCGTCTTATCATTCAAACCATTTTCGATGACATATCCCCTAATTATTAAAATATCATAGTGCAATCAAACGGTGTTTTGGCCAGGACAAAAATATTGTAGTTATTTATATTCAAATATATTCACGATTCGACTATCAACTGGAGGTGCCCATGCACACTGATTATAACTGTATGTTCTTATATGAAGATGCGAAAACGACAAATAACTACCAGTCAGGTGTTGTACGCAAACGTCTCCATCGAACAAATGAGTGATTTTTTCTGCCTTGAAATTTTTATAACTTTCGAGAAATTTTGTAAGAACCTATCAGAAGTTTAGTTTGATGTAAGTAGATGAAAATTGTTTTCGAGGTTCAAACAAAGTAGTTGTAACGAATAGGAAATACACATTATCTGCTTTCCTATTCCAGTGAGTAGAAAAAGGTCGCGATACAGTAAACTATGAGAAACTATAGAAAAATAGTTAATATTACAGTGTGACCTATTTGTGGTATGCAATGTGGACTTGTATAACACCTGTTAGTGACATTCAATGTAACGTGACATTTCATGTCTGAAAGACATCACAATGATGTTCCCTGAGGCGGACATGTTAACATTGCCTCAATATATTGGATACCTGTTTATGACTTCAAATGCGATGTCGCACGTCACAAAGTAATGTTACCTTTACAAGTTTCGTCTTTTTTACATGTTCACATGGGTGACTGGGACAGGACCAGGTTTATTACCAGCTTCATTATGATTCATTGCTTAACTGAACACCCTGCAAAATCAACTTCTGTTTGTTATCCTTTCGACAAATCTCTTCATTTGATTACGACGTTGGTGCCAAGATTTCTTAACCTAAATGTCTTATATCCTCATTTCAGGAAGAAAATACTTATATGAAACATGGAAAATATGTGAAGTTATGGATAACGCAACAGATGTGGAAAAACTCATAGACTGGTTGAGTGACATATACGTCAATATGGCTATGACAAACTACCAATACCCAACAGATTTCATTGTGCCTCTCCCAGCATATCCTGTTAAAATATTCTGTGACAAACTCATCAGCTTGAATTCTACTGACACCAAAAGTACCTTAGATAATTTGGGTAAAGCACTGTCGATTTACACAAATTACAGCGGAAATACGAAGTGCAATAGTATCAATTCAACGTCAAAATATCTTGGAGATTATACTTGGGACTACCAAGCTTGTACAGAACTGGTGATGCCGATGTGTTCTACAGAAAAAGATATGTTCGAAACACAGCCTTGGGATTACAAAAGGTATTCTGAGGAATGTTTCAAGAAATATGGTGTCAGAAATGTTGGACCAGACTGGGTAAATTTGCAATATGGAGGCAAAAATTTGAAATATTTCTCTAACATCGTATTCAGCAACGGTATGATGGATCCATGGTCATGTGGTGGAGTGTCGACCAATATTTCATCTAACATCTGGGCAGTGAATATAATAGATGGAGTACACCATAGCGATCTCAGGAGTGCCGATGCTGCTGATACCAACTATGTTATCGAAGCTAGAAAATTCCATGAGATGGCCATCAAGAAATGGTTGAATATGTCTTGAATTCTTGAGTTTGGTATATTGAGGAATTCAATCCACGAGCATTAAAAATGTACCACAAACTCCACAGTTTCATCAAAAAAGCTTGGTACTCATATCCGCTGTTCGCTTTTAAAAGACATACCAGTAACCTAAAGAAGACTTTTTTGAATAAAACAAACATTAAATTAAATTACTTCTTTTTATTAAATTATACATCGATAGGTAGGTACTGTCATGGGACAGTAGTGTTCAAAATTAATATAATTATTTTGCACTGCACTTTTTGGAAGTTCTGTTGTAGTTATGAATACTGTAACGTGTTTTCCTCTTTCATACGGACCTCACAATGTTGCATACAGGTACTGGGTGTCTCGGACAATGGTACACTCGGTGCAAAACCCAATACTACCATCGGACGCCAATAAAATTATAGTGGTATGCCCTTCTTTCTCCCAGATTACACCGAAGGCACAGGACAGCTTCATTACAGAAACGGTATTCCAGAGCGCAGTTTTAACGATCACATTTAGGATACTGGTAAGCGGCAGGAATTAATTGCCTTACTATCTTTGGAATACCTACACATCACATGTACGTACAATGGATGTACAATGGACGTCGAATATGGATGTTCAGGACGTCAAATAGATATCCAGAATTAGTCCAATGTACATTCAATGGACGTCCATGACACTACAATGGACGTCCAGGACACTACTATGGACGTACACTTAAAGTCCAGAAAACGTCCTATGGATGTACGTTGTGCGTATTCTGGACGTTCAGTGAACGTCCAATGGATATACTTTGTGCTTATTTTGGATTTCCATTGGACCCACAATTGAAGTCCAGAAAACGTCCAATAGTACGTATTTTGGGCGTCCATGGTATGTCCATATTTTTTAAAGCGGATATCCAGAATATATCAAAAAACAACACCACTGTGGATATTGCCTGGACGACCAATGTACATCCATTGTATATCCGAAATGAATCCAGAGACAACTAGACCTCCCTATAATTGAATTAACAAAAATGATATCAAGATAATACCTACCAATGATTTAATAGAACAAAACAAACTAAAATATATAAACACTTTATAAATGTGACACAAATCTGTGGTTACAATGAAATAAATATACACTTTTTCGATAAATGAAATCAGTGATACAAAAAATTGATGAATGAGTATATAAATAAAGTTCTGAAAAGTTCATGAATATAGTGGAATATAAAGAGCTACGATTTGAAATCTCTGGATTTATTTTTTTTTCACTGGTCGCCGTCTCTCAGCTATTCCACTGTGCAGCGTTCCATTTCCATTTTTGCAATTTTTTCACATACCTGTCAAATAAAATGCAATAATGAACAATTAGGACACAGTTACAGAAATGCTAAGGGTGAAACTAAAAATATATTCGTACATTGGGCATTTTTGCAGTTGTCAATATCTGCTTACTATATAATCTAGCTAACTCTGGACAGTACATGTCATATATTATTTTATAGGCAAGCCATTAATATAATGCATATTTCTAATGTGGAATCAGACACAGCAAGAAACTATTATTTTTCCAAAATATTCACTAGTTTATACAAGCAGTTTTTAAATTAATTGAGTAATCACAATTGGAAATACTTTAAACGATATCGGTCTTCATTAGCTATAGCGTTCTAGCTTATTCTGGTAAGTCAGAAAAATGCGGTTGTAAAACTCTAAATGAATCATTGCCGGTGTTATGAGGGACATTTTGTTTCAGTGCCCACATTGCCAGTTGGGGACTGAGTGTTATGTTCAAGAAGGATGAGAATTCGAATTGATGCTTGATTTGTTCAGTTCCTCCTCAAAACTATATCAGACGTGTCTGACAGATGAGAGGTTAGATTTCTGTGAATCTTTCTACACACACACACACGTTTTATTTGTGAAAAAAAAATCATTCATGTCGCAATGCTCTCTATTTATTCAAAAGGTGTTTTCTAGAGCTCATGCTCATGCTCACCTTTTATTGTTTATTGCAAACAGGTAAAAGCCAGTAATGAGTATAAGTACTTACTTTATCTGTGATTCTTAGTTTAAGATAAATAAAACTCGCCAAAAAACTAAAGTTTTACCACTGCACAAACAAACCACTCTTACTTTTGAACCTCGGATTTGAAAATCGAACTCATCACATAAACTTTTATAAAGCTTGTTTGTACATTGAAACACATTTCCATTTTGTTAGTGAGCATCTCTGCAAAATTTGCCATAATTCGATCTAGTATACATTCAGCTATAACGCGAAAGGTAACTCTGAGATTGACCCAGTCCCAAATGGAGCAAAAGCTTCTATTATGTATTAAGTATATTGATTTCTTTTATCATCCTCAGAGACCCACAATTTAAAAATAGATTGAAACTACGAGTTGTTAAAAAAAAGGGTTTAAATTTGATTTCGATGATTACATCTGGACAATAATTAGGTAATCATTTAAAGTGAACATTCTAATTTTAATCTTGATGATGTTAACCCCCTCAACACATACATGCAGTTGATTGGGAGACTAACCAACCAGCAAAGTTGTCTTATAACTCGGATGATATAAGCCTATTCTATTGTATAGTTATTTTATTTATACTGCCCAAATGCTCATTCGTTGTATTGTCGCTACTTAAATACTGTTCTGTTGACGATAACTAAAATATTTAATAAATTTATCTTCTAAACGTTTATATGAAAAAATTATTAATTATATAATAAAACTGTCATCAAACCATTTCTTAAAAGTATCTAGAGCCAACTTATAAAACAATTCATCTTATGAAATTGAATTATTTTAAAGTGGCTTTTTCATATTCTGGTGATCATCATGACTCTGTTGTAAAAATAATATAAAACTATTTTAAAATTGCTTTCTGTATCCTTCCATAACAGTTATATTAGAGTATTTTAAGGAACAATTTTGTTTTCATAGGTAAATTGTTGTTTAGTTAAGAACTATACAACTGTTTTATAGTATTGCATTTTCACGACAATACTGAGAATTCCTAAAATTTCTTATAAAATAAATTGACCAGTTGAACATAAAAATGCTATTGCTAACAACATTATACAACATATATATAATATACTATTCTGATATATATTAAAGTCATTGAAGGTTAGGTTATGTTGTGAAAGCATAAATAAACAGTAAATATTTATATTTTTATAAAAAAATCATCAAAAACATTTTCGCAACTGTAATAAAATAACAAATTGCTATTAAATGCGCGACTTTTCCCGAATAACTACAATTATGTGTCATCAACTTTGGAATGTGTTGTAAGATGAAAGTTGATATCACTAGTTGGTTCAAAAGTTCTACTACATATTTCAACTTTCTCATGAGTCAACAAATGCTCCTCAAGTTCAGATTTTGTAACAAAGTTGTTGAAGCACTGGTCACACTCATAGTTTTCTTCACTGATATGACGTTTCATATGAACTCCAAGGCAGCTTGATTGGGCAAAGCCTTTGTTGCAAACCAAGCAAACGTAGGGACGCTCGCCAGTATGGGAGCGCCGATGAACAATGAGGGTACTGGAGCCGTTGAAACCTGCAACAATCAAGAGACTATAACATATGCCGATTTATATCCAAAAACGGAAAACTATCAATGGGACTACATTTTATCTTATATGAAGTAGCTGATATGCATGGATGGAAATAATATCAGACGAAAAACCATATCTAACGGAATTATCAATTATTATGGAACTGTCGAAAAAATATTTCAGAAGAATTTTAGAAGACGGTATAGCAATATGTCCCAGTTTATTCAAGATAGGCATCATAAAACCGATTAATGAAAATGTCGAATTCTTGGAGTCCCTCAATCCAACGTGCCACCTTACCCTCAGGATTTTTGAACTCTAGAAGCCACTTAATGGCGGTGTGGTCAGTTCTCAGCAGGAATCTCCTGCCATACACATACTTGTAGAAGTGCTCTACCCCTTTGACAACAGCCAGCAGCTCCCGTCGGGTGACAGAAATTTTGCTCCGGGTCTTGCTGAAGTAACCGATGACTTTTTCCTGTCCATCCTGAATCTGAGAAAGGACAGCTCCAAGTCCCACGTTGCTGGCGTCCGTGTCAAAAATGAATTTTCCGTTCGGAAGGGGATAACTTAGAATTGGCGCGTTTATTAATGCCCCCTTCAGCTTCCTGAACGAATCTTGGCATTCCTCGGACCACTGGAACTTTGCCTGTCCTTCCGTGAGCCTGGTCAGTGGTTTGGTGATGTGAGCAAACCCTAGCACGACAGGCCAAGAAAACTCCGAAGCTGATGGATATCTTTGGGGATGGACCAGTCTTTAACTGCTTTCATTTTCTGGTCGTTAACTGCTACACCTTCCCCAGATACAATGTGGCCAAGACTTCTTTCTGAAATAGGTGACATTTTTTAGGGCTCAGTTTCAATTCAGAGTTCCTCAGACGCAGATATACCGCCTCCAGATTTTTCACGTGGTCTTCGAACGTTCTGCCGACTACGATGATGTCGTCGAGGTATACCAGGCACCTCTTCCAGGAGAGAGTTCAACACAGTCTCCATTAATCTCTCGAAAGTGGCTGGAGCATTACAAAGTCCGAATGGCATAACGGTGAATTGCCAGAGCCCTGAGACGACGGAAAGCTATTTTCTCTCGATCTTCTGAAGCCAGTTCTACCTCATCCGCTCTTCAAGTCTAGGGTCGAGAATATTGTAGAGACAGCTAGCGTGTCCAGGGTGTCATCTATTCTCGGTAGTGGGTACATGTCTTTCTTTTTCACGTTGTTTAGTTGTCGGTAATCTACGCAGAAATGTGTTGATCTGTCTTTCTTCTTTACCAATACAACTGGAGTTGACCAGGGGCTGTCAGATGGTTCAATTTCCAACTCTCTTCAAGCTCTTGTTTTAATTCCGACACCTTTAAATCGGCCAAAAGAACTCTCCTTGAAAACATTTTGTATTTCAATGTCTTTGGATAGAATATTAGTCTATTTCAGACAAACAGTTTATCAGTTTAATCTCCCGTGGGTGGTACGCAAAACTGTCCACTTTGCACACTTATACGGGCCACTAGTTTATTTCGCGCTCAAAACGTCTATCACTGCGACACAGAGATTGTCCACCAATCTAAAGTTCAACGCGCAACAAATCACTTTCGTCCCGATCACAGGTCTGTTTCGCGCAAAAGAAGTCCAACTGTCCTCTGCAAATCACGTAATTTATCTTTACTTCTCACATCTGACACCAGTTGTAAACGTTTAAAATCTGATTTATTTGAATTCGTATACTCTAATTTATGTTAACATTTCGGTTTTAATTAATATTAAATTATTCCACTCACTGCACTCTCTATTATTGAAATAGCTAAGCTCCGGCTCTGATTCAAAAACTCCCGTCTCGCCGTGGAGATTTCATTAATAGCGTAGTGAACTGGTTTCCCGAATGATCGGGAATTTCTATTCGCGACTAGATGGCACTCTCGAATAGTCTTGTCTAGATTTCCAGCGGTGAAGTTGAATGGTGACATCATCGACTATAAATAGCGGTGACTTGTGTGATGTTTACGAGCTCTGTCAGGACCGGCTTGAGTAGAAATCGTTACAACATCACTTGAGGTTGTGCGCATTTTTAAAAGAATCCTGTATTTAAAAAAAATAAGGCTCAATCGAGAAACAAAAATTAACGTATTGGTGCGGGCGGCAGACGGCTATTTTTGCCCCGCTTCGAAAAAATTCAAGATCCGGCGTTAATTTTTTATTAGAGGGTACCTTAAGGTAGTGTCTTACTGTCTTGGGAACACTACTATTCCATATATTATACCTCAATGAATTATTAAATTTAGAGTGTATAGGAAAATTTCATGTTTTGCAGATGATACTGTGATTTCTTACAGTGCTTTATTTGGGATGAATTGAAACAGCTGAGTAGGTTAATTCGAATTATTTTCCCTTCACCTATTATGACAATTCATTGCCAGATTTAGGTCCTCTCAAAATTAAGGAAATATGTAGGAATAATGATCATATAAACAGAAGTGAGCCAGTGAGCTAGAAGAGGTCCGTTTTCCACTCTGTAAAAACTGTAGGTCTGGATCTTCCTTCTAGGCACAAATTCTTAGATTTTGGGACTTTTTTCAAAGTTAAAACTCAACTTTGTAACAATATGAGATCTTTTAATTAATGACATTAATGAGTCAGTCTTTAGTCATTATTAAATAATATTCAGGACTTCTTAGTAATGTAATTTCGAATTTTTTTAATGAAAAGTTTTCAAAATACTTACCTTTATTACAGATGTCACATATGTGAGACTTTTCACCAGTGTGTGTACGCATGTGCTTGGTAAGTTCGTTAGACTGACAAAATGCTTTTTGGCAAACACAGCATACATAAGGTCTCTCTCCAGTATGTGTTCTAATGTGGGCTATGAGGTTTGAACGTGTTGAGAATGCTTTCGGGCATATTACACATTTATGGGGCCTTTCACCTGAAACACAAGAGGTGAAAATAAATCTATAACCTAGGAATTGTTATGTTATAATTCCTATCGCAAAATAGTTATATGGATGCCAAGACCAAGAAGTACCTTTTTGGAATACCGAAAAAAATTGTTATCACCGAGGCTGGGTAAACATGTCTGGTAATGATAGTGATGTTTTAGTATCTTGCACTCCTCTCTGCATTTATTGTTAATTTAAAAATGAATGCTCTATTCAATATAGAATAATTGTTTTTATCATTGTCATATTTTAGAATGACTAAGGACCCCGCACTTATGGAAAATGGCCTTTAGTTAAATTTCTTGAAATTTCAGTATGTTGTATTATTCCATACCCTTTTCAAAATTGGCCACTGGACAACACAATCATATGACTAGTTTTAGAAATATGGGGTGTTGAGGTTGAAAATTGCCATTTTCATTTCATTATTTTTATGCAATTAGAATTTTCATTTTTTTTGCGGTAATCATTCATATCCAAAATAATACTCCGATGCTTGAATAAGACCTACTTTTCAATTATCTACAGGGTAATCTTTGAACAAAAATAAGCTTAATCAATAAACATTATTCATTAGACCTTTGATAATTTTCAGTGAAACAATAATCAGAATATGATGTATAAACTTCAATTTCGAATAGGAATACAATTTTATTGAAGACCAATTCTGAATCTAAAGGCCAGTAGAGATAGACATGAAAAATGATGATTTTTGTCATGAAGTTTTCGGCTCGTGGCAAAACAAACATCATCCCAAAAAAGGAGGAAAACCGGACTAAATATTGATATTTTGTTATAACCCAAGTCATTCTATAATGACGGTGGTTCTGATCATAGGGGTACTTGGTGGAATGATGGACACGCTGTTCTGTGATCTGAAAATTATACCGACTTGACATATGATGGCAGAAATCTTAGCCAGGTGAATGCGGAAGGTCGTCATTCTTGGTTCACTTCGTCTACTCAGGCCACATGAGTGACTTCCTGAGTAAATGACACCAGCGCGCCCTCCGAATATATCGGGGCTCCGGGACAGGGCCAGAATAGAATATTCCTTAGGAAAAAATATTGTTATAATGAAAATAATATAATAATCATAATAATAAATCGTCTTCAAATAGAATGGGCGAAGTGTCAGCTATATGCTGTTTTTCAACTCGCCTCTCAATTAGAAACTAACACCAACCTGTATGTGTTCTCATATGCTTCTCTAAATCCTGTGCCTGCCTACATCCCTTATCACAGATTGTACATCGAAATGGTCGTTCTCCTGTATGCATCCTAAGATGGATTTTGAAATTTCCGCTATGTGCGAAAGCCTTGCTGCATACTTTGCATTTAAACGGCATATCGGAGGAGTGAGTTTTTACATGCCTGCTTAGTTTTGTTGCAGTGTCAAAAGTTTTGTTACAAGTAGGGCACTGTTTACCGGTCGATTCTACCGCTCGTTCTTTTTTGGGATTTTTCATCTGGACTTTTTCCTTATTCTGCTCTGGTATTACCGATGGTGTCTGCTGAACCAAAGTGCCAACATGGGTGGGTACTGCTAGCTACAAAAATCAATACCTCTACATATTGTACATTGAGCACCTTTAATGAAAAATCTAAGGAAGTCATGGAAGTTATTTATAACCTAAAAGACAAACCCTGTACCGGTACAGGCCATTGGACACAGTGGAGGGCCTGATGTGGATCCACTCACGTTCAACCAGTACAGACGAAATCTACACCAAATCTGTGAAAGTTTCATGTGAAATCATTTCTGAAATTCTTGCATTTCTCATAAACAAATGTTTTGAAGACGATATTTTTCCAAATATTCTCAAAACCCCAATTTATCTATATTCAAAAGAAAGAAAGATAGTGAAAGAAAACTATAGACCAATATCTATTTTATGTATTATTTTATCCAAGAATATTGAAAAACTATAAATGATAAGATCAACAAGTTTCGTCAAACGGTTCAATATAATACAATGAGATTGATACAAGAAACCATGTAGTAGGTAAGTTAATTGACCTGAGCAAAGCCTTCGACCCTAAATATTGAATTTATCATTTATAAGCTTGAAAAGCTGGGATGAGGGGAATTCCACTAGACTTCATTAAATTTCTGATAACGAATAAATTACCCACTATAACATTTTCCACTAACACAAAGTTCCTGGGTACCATCATAGATAATCATCTATGTTGGGACCTCCAAATTAACCAAGTGTGTAATAAACTAAATAGTACATACTTTGCTATTCGTCAGCTGAAAAGTATGTTCAACTTAAAATACCTGATAAAAGTGTACTATGCTCTTGCATTCTCGCATTTATCATATAGTATCATTGCAACTGTAATAAATGGAGTCTTTCTCAAGAGAGTTGTGCGAGCTAGGGGATATGAAGCCCATTCCTTTTAACTTGTGATGCCATGCATAGTATGATACATAGTATAATCAACATTCCTCTTAGTACAATATATTTCAATAAAGAACTGAACATTATAAAGCAAATGTCAGTTAACAACGGTTGTAAATGTTGAAGAAGCAAGGTCTTAATATTGCTTTTAAACTTTGGGCAGTCATATCAAGAACAATCAAAATGAAGTTGAAAAACAAGAAAAGAGTGGAGTTTATAAATTCTTGGTTCTTGTCCAATGTCTTTTATTGAACAGACTGGTAGAACCTTCAAAAAATGCATAGAAAAGTGTTGAGTTATTAGAGGTCAGAGGTCAGGTACACAAAACTGAACCCTAATGAAATAAGGTATTAAGAATAACATCATAACCCATTAGACTTCTGCTAGGCAAAACATATGTTACAGTTTTTTAAACCAAAATATTGTGATAGTCAACATTAAAGTTTTATTATAAACAGTATCAGAATAATATTTAATTTCTTTCTTGTATTTTTAAATAAATGTTGTGAATTACATTTGCCTTCTTTTGAGCAATTGAACCTGCAAATTCATTATATAATATGACTGGTGACACATTATAAATAGCCCAGATTTTTTTCTGGGCATCAATATCTTCTTTATGAAGTAAGGTGATGAACCCCAGAATATTAGATCATATTGAAGAATTGACAGGACCATGAAAAAATACAGTATCTCTTATATTTTTCATAATATAACAGTAGTACTTAGCTTGGCAGTGCTATTAGTTATACAGTATCGGAGAGTTTTCATCTTGGGTATGGTGGTTTCATGAGAGAGTAAAGAATATGCTGAGAGAGCAGTACAATTTCTCCTCTACTCGCTCGAGGAAGGGATATCGACGTGAGCTGTTAATTGGTCGGGCGGGGTAACAGGATAGGCGCACAGTAGTGCGTCTCTCTTATTTATGTGGTATTATCATATCATTGTGTTTCTTGTTGCTCACGTAGATTTCTGTCTACACCCCAGATGAAGTTTCAAATACTGTTATCCCTACATATGTATAGCTTCAACACTAGATGGATTTCTCATTTATGTGCCAATCTAGTTATCTTGGGATAATAGCTGCTTTCTTTTTGAGGGTTTTAAGCCCTGAGTCTTCCTATTCTAGTTCAGTCTAGTAGATGCTAGGCTTTATAAAGAGAATCACCTGTGATTTCACTAACATCGCTGCTATTAAATCCCTATATTATTCTCTGGTAAGATCTCAAGATTATTGTTCCTCAGTTTGGCCCTCCCTTTACATAACATATAAAATGAAACTTGAAGCTGTACAGCACAATTTCCTGAGATATATTGCCTTCAAGATGCGTGTATTCTATGATTATGCTTCAATAGAACACATATTAAACGTACCTTCTCTTGAGGTGCGCAGAAAACAAAGAGATTTATTACTACTATTTAAAATTATCAATGGACTGTGTAACAGTCCTGAGCTTCTCTCCAAAATTTCTCTACTAGTCCCCAGTCGCTCAACTAGGCAAGTGCAAACATTTTAAGTTTCTTTCCATAGATACAATTACTCATACAACAGCTTCATCCTTAGAACTCTTCGATTAGCTAACTCCCTGAATAACCTTTCAATCTTTCATACATCAGCTTTCCACTTCAAAAACCACGTGTTTAACCTTGCTCTTTAATACCTACTTACTACAGTGTTATTTACTCTGCAAGAAGTTGATTAGTTTATATTGTTACATTTTGTTAATTTATCGAATATTTGATTTAATTTTCACCTCACCATTTTAAAACTGTATTATTTTTATGCTATATTTTCAATCCACTTTATTGTTTGTTATTATAGCACTGTGATATTTTTACTGAATTGGGCTTGCCCGTTAATAAGTAAATAAATAAATAAATTATTGGCTGAAAAATGACATCTGCCAATATCCACCAATAGTAAGCCCTGGGGCTTGAATCTCTCAAATAGAAATCAGCTAAAAAGGCATAAGGCAAGTTGTTTAAATTGAATTACTTAGATGAGGACTTGTTTGTTTTTCTCTACTTCTGTATGAATTATATTATCAATCAACACATTCAAAACATGGGCTTACTTGTATCTGTTGCATTAAGTGATCATGAAGGCCAGTGTTGGGTGGCTGCAGTGGCAAAGAATAAGAACTGGTAGTATAGACTTGTACTTGTCCAACATCTGTCAAATTATAACCATTTAATTGCACCCCCGTTTGATCACCATTACTGTAGCTAATCTGATTCAGCGGCTGTGATAAATTTGGAGCTGCAGTAGTAAAATTATTGGCGTCTTGAGGAACAGGTTCTATCAATGCATTGCACTCTATATAAATACAGTTGTTCGGAGATACATTTTGTGTCAACTCTTCTGCAGTGACATTTTGCTGAGGTTCTTCTTGGGGCTGATTGTACTGAGTTTCAACTTGATCCTTAATTGATTTAGTTGTCAGTACCTGGCGTAATTTTGCATCTGACTTTTCACATAACTTTTTGAACTGAAAGGATATATGTAGTTTTGCAGAACATTTATTGCAAATCTGGGAAGGTAAACCATCATTTGGCCATACCTGAAAAACAAAACATTGAAAATGTGAGATTTGTAATACATATATTGCAACAGTGTACCTGTACAGTTGCACAAGCCATCATCTTCTTCGAAATATTCACTTTAAAAACTGACATCATAATACCATCTTTTAAACATATCCTACAAATTCTCTTAAAATCGTATTCCATCATTTCAATAAATCTTATTCTAGCAACGAAAGTTGCTAAATAACCAAGCAGAAACACATACTGAATCCAAGGGAGTTTAGATTTATTAAATAGTTTTTAAAAAACTGGTTAATTTTTCAATTGCCAGTTGGCATTGGCTACAAGTCATATTCTATTCTGAGGAAGACTCAAGAATAAATATTAGATTGGATTGGCATTCAATGTTTATTTACATACATACATACAAATTGCCAAATGCCAAATTGACTTCTATCGGTTCTGTCGTTCTGTCCTCATCTCTCTGTCAGTTTTGTCCACTGATCTATATAATCAAACTGGCACTGTCCTTTTCGTTTCGTCCCATGGAAATAATACGCCAAATTGAACCCTCTCAAATTGAAAATGCGCATGTGCATTGCTCCAAATTGTCAATGTCATTACGTCAGGACGCCATTGTTATCTATGTCGTGTGTTCTTATTGCTTGTGTTTATAAAATTTTTGGCCAGTTATATTATTTGTGAAATTTGCTAAGTTGGAGTCGAAGACGGTTTATTAGTATAACTTGCGAGTCCATGTTTCATTATTATTATTTTTGGAGTACCTCACTCATTTTTTAGTTAATAATTTTCATTGAGATTAAAATTGTCCCTTAACTTAACTTTCAGGAGACGACTATGTTTGACATATCCTCAACGCGCATGTGTGGTGCTCCAAAATGTCATATAAGTTGGCGTATGGCGTAATTTTCTTAAATAGGAGTGCTCATCCAGTTTAATTATAGATCAGTGGTTTTGTCAGGTCTGTCGTCTGTCTCTGTGACACTCTCAGAGCAATAATGTTTATATTTGCTCTGAGGTGACACTAGGTTTATTCGTTTGCAACTCAGATTAATAAAAGACCATAGAGAGGCCTTCTCCATCCTTGGCTTGAAGTCAACATAACTTTGTTTACATGCGAGAGCCTTATATATGTTAAGTCCGTGTTCATTCATTACTCTAAATGGAAACAAACTGTCTATAACATTCTACCACCCGTCACCCCCCTTGATCACAAATTGTATAGAAAAGGATAGTTCATGTTCACTTCAAAACAGGTATTTGTGTAGGTATAGGCAGGGCATCTCTATGTCTTTTATAACTCTGAGGTTTGCGAAGAGGTTTAGCACTTTCCCACACTCGCAGAATTTAACAGATTCCTTCGTTTGAACTGCACTCAGCTACACTCGATTCAAAATGTGGTGTAAATCACACTACACCTTGATGCAAACGAATAAAACCTAGTACCGATAGATCTCG
Organism: Chrysolina haemoptera; assembly: GCA_958298965.1. NCBI lineage: Eukaryota > Metazoa > Arthropoda > Insecta > Coleoptera > Chrysomelidae > Chrysolina > Chrysolina haemoptera. Next base: position 27,027,450 of record OY282592.1, on the reverse strand, counting down.
TTCAATTGTGTATCTATTTAGTTTTCGCTTTAATTATCGGTTTATTGACAAAAAATTTAATTCAATGATATTCTCTGGTGATCATAATTTTAGAATCAGATAACTTAACAGTGAAAGAAGTCAAAAGATCCATTATTAGGCATTTTTACCCAGTGCCAGTGCCCCAATGTAAAATACATTATCAATTATAGTACATGCAACCACACAATTTATTAACATTAGTTTCCAATTGAAAACAGAGAGTTATACAAAAAGTGACATTGTCTGCACAGATGAAAATGTCTGAAAAAGTGATTTCAGCTTTCGTGATGTTTATTTCGCGTCTAAATTTTTTTTCCGACGTAAATTCCGAACGCGTTTATTACAGTATTTTTCGATTGAATGAAGCAAACAATCCACCATGATCATTCTCCCAGGTATAACCAATCGAAAGGACAATGAGTGGATGAATAGGTATATTTTTATTTTTAACAAACCGGACTGGACATTAGATATTAACGTTTTGAATAGCCTAAGATTAAAATTTGACAGTTTCCGCGTTCCGCCTAGTCTGAAACCAGCCTAACCCTGTGAAAATGACGCTGTTATAACTGAAACGTGGCAACATTGGCAACCCTGCTGCATAAAGTAAAGGTAAAGAGTTATGGCTGGTTGTTGTGATATTAAAAGGTAGTTTTTGCAAATTTACCTTACTATTCAAAATAAATAATTACTGAATTAGGTTAATTGATTTGTGCGCATGTTGATATATTATTTCCCACGAGAATTATTTAATTAACCAATGGTCATAAAATAGTATTTTCAATGAAGTTTATGTAAACATAAGTTTTCTATATCTTCTGGTTCCGACGACCTTGAACAGAAATTTTCATGTATTCAAACGTGAGAAATGAATAAAAATGTCATGAAACTTCAACATTTATAAAATAATTCGATTCATTTGTAGGACCTAACCATGTCATTGTGGGCTAAAGTGCAACAGCTCCCTTCTGGGAGTCTACAACAAATCTATGGAGACCATTTTCCTATTGAAGTGAGACACTATCTTGCTCAGTACATTGAGGAAAAATTTTGGTAAGAATTTTCATATTAATTACTATAAATCTGAATGGCTGTATTATGCAGGTAAGTTTCCAATGCAAATGTCAGCAGATTTTGCTGATAAGGAAGTTTATATCATATGCAAGTATTTAGTTACTTCATATCATATCAAAGTATTGAGGGACTTCCTATCATATTAAAGTAGTTAGGGACTTCATATCATATAATAATAATAATAATTTTGGAAAAATTGCAGGTTAGTGTGGATTCATGCAGCACCAATTAACAATTATCCATTAACAATTAACAATTAGCAACTAGTATATTCTGAATTTAAAAAACTGTTTTTCAACAATTATCAATTAACAAGCATACATGAACCCAAATTAACAATTATGGTATTTAGTTAATCTTTCTTCGATACATTTTGAGTTTCAGATGGTATTTGGTCATTCTAAATAAAAAACAGTTTTTTCAACTTCAGAATATACTAGTTGCTAATTGTTAATTTATAATTGATAATAATTGTTGATTGGTGCTGCATGAACCCAAGCTTAGAGTAGTAACCCCGATTTTGACGAAATTTTTTTAGGGGTTATTTTGAGGTCCTTGAACACAAATCTGAAGTCAAGAAGCTCGCTACTTACTTCTTATAATCCATATATAACGGTATGAAGAGGAAATGCCTTAGCTTAACCTAACTAACCTCACCATCCAAGTTGAATGCAATTTTCTCACACTACAATTGCTCATCCAACAAAGCTGATGAGATGTAGTAAAATGTTCTCGCTTCACTTGCTTAGCTGTGAGCATATGTTGATGGAATTTCAGAAAAATGTCATTTTGTCTCATAATTTTCTATTGTTTTATTTATTAGCAGATATCGACGAAATTATGATCAGTGGTATTTCGAGACTCCCACAATCCACTTCTGAAAAAAGTTTTACAACTGAAGTGGTGGGTTGATTAATTGGCATATTTCCCAAATTTCATTCCCCTATAACTTTTTTATGGATTGACGCATTTCAACGTAATTTACATGTGAAAATGTCGCGAATCCAGTGGTGTAGTCAAATTTTTCTAAAAAAATCGCCAGTAATTTTTTACATTTTTTACCTTGAAAAATAAGATTAGTTGGCCCTGGAAATGGAGATTTATTCATGAAATTTGGTGTCTTAGTGGGCTTTTTGAATGTCTACCTAACAAAAAAAAAATCATTCCAATCAGTTGAAAAATGTAAGTTTTATAAGAGTGCTTCCATCCATCTTATATGGGTCACACTGTATACCAAATCCTTTTTTGAACAATGAGTACACCACATGAGAGAGTATCCCATGCTCATAATATTCGGGGAAGCGTGAGGCAAGTTTTGGCTATTTCTTGTTTTAGACTTACAGAGTCAAAAATTCATTATCTATAGCGGACCGAAATATTATAATCATCTTCCCTGTGATATAAAAAAATTACCAATATCAATCACCAAAAAATATCAAAAATTGTAAAAAAATATATCCTGAATATTCTCGAAAACTTAGGCATTGTCTATATACTTTCATTCTGTTCACAGGTCTGATATTGAACCCCAACCAGATAATCCTCAACATGAACAATATATTTCAGGATTGGTGAATTCTTTGATACAAGAAATAGAAAATAAAGCTGCAGTGGTCAACGATGCAGAGTATTTTCTAACAAAACTTAAACTAGCTGAAGCAGCTAAAATGTTTCGACAAAGATACAGGTAATTTATATATTCATTTCATGAGACATTTGAACAGACATGTTCTAGTAGAATTGTTTTATCCAGGATAATCCTAGCCCAGCTCTTCTATTCTGTAAATGTTCTAAAATGTCCTAATTTTAAATCACTTCCATCGTCCTTTGAATGCATGATGTTTTTATGGTGTTCGGCTCTTGTACAGTTGTGTGCATAAAAAAGTCGTACAGCAGTTAAAGGTTAGTGTGAGCCAGACTTGTCAATCTTAATTGAATTGTCGACTTTGACAAGTAGAGTCAAAGCTCAAACTAATTTTGTCAGTAACACACTTTCAACATTTTTTTAGCTCAATTAGTTAGTACAATACAATGCAATTAGTGCAATGCCTTGTACGACTTTTTTATGCACACAACTGTACTCCTGACGAGTAAGCACTGATGCGCTCTGCTACGATTTATTAAGTATATTTCTGCATGAAATACAAATTGTGCTTCATTCAATTAGTTAGTACAATACAATGCAATTAGTGCAATGCCTTGTACGACTTTTTTATGCACACAACTGTACTCCTGACGAGTAAGCACTGATGATGACTTTTTTAGTCAAAAGCGCTCTGCTACGATTTATTAAGTATATTTCTGCATGAAATACAAATTTTGCTTCATTCAATTTATATATTGTTTACAACTCAATAATGACAAACATAATCATTGTTTGAGAAGGAGATATTCATTCTTTTGTAGGACCTTCTACCTGACACCCTTATAGTGCCTGCTAATTACTTTGTCCTATGTATTTAAACTAGTCAGTTTCTTCCTAAAAGGAGGATATGCTTTTGATAGGGAAATTTGGGCATTCATGAAAAAACATTTAAATTCTCTCAAATGCTTAGAAATGAGTAATGTAGTAGTACATTTTTAATTTTTTTTTCAATCTAGAATAAGTTATCTTCTATTTACTTTATTTATTTATTGATCCCAAGAAACATTTCTGTTTATAGAGGGATTAATTTTTACATAAATTGATTAATGACAATACATAGTATATATGAAATACAAATTAATGAAGAAATCAAACAATTAATAGAAAAAGACTTATAAAAATAATCATTGAAATATAAGTAAATAGTCCAAGCAAAATGAAAGCAGTCAACGCTGAAATATAATAGGAAGAGAAAAGTTATCTGTTAAGAAAATATTTCTTAAGTTCTTTTTTGAATTTAGTTTTAGTTTTAATATATTTTAATGGCTGTGGTATATTATTATATATCTCAATTCCCTCATAAAAAATGGAAGTTTTTCCAAAGTTTGATTTGAAACGTAATATTTTCAAAGAATGCAAAGTGGCAACATTACTCTTTAAGTATTTCAATAACTAATTGTCAATTTTCCATTTATTGTACATTGAAACCCAGGATAAACACATACACTTTGTTGACATTTTCCTGAAATTCCTCCTGAATAGAGTGGTTGTGATAAAAATTCTGAAATTGAATTGGTGAGTTGATTAACTGGCATATTTTTCAAATTTCATTCCCTTCCAACTTTTTTATTGATTGATGTATTTCAACGTAATTTACATATGAACCATTTGGAAATGTCGTGAATCCAGTTGTGTAGTTAGAATTTTTCTAACATATCAAAAAATCCCTAATAATTTACCTAACGAAAAAAAAAATCATTCCAATCAGTGGGAAAATGTAGATTTTATACACTGTATATTATAACATATAAAATAAATTTAAAATCATGAAGAAAAATATGATAAAGACGAATTGAACCTTGGGAGTACCTATTAATAATGAAAAGGACTATGATTAGTTACATTGCAAAGCAGATACTAAATCTTACCTATAACCCTTGACAATAGTCCATTGATTGTTTATATCAATATTGCATACTATTTTTTTTTCATTCTAGTGCCACTCCAATGCAACTTTTCACACACATTCGTAATTGTCTTGCTGCTGAAGTGAGGTTGGTGCAAGCCGCAGGAGGGGAAAGTCTTACGGGTTTACCAAACTTACTCATATCGAACACTGGTGCGGAAGTTTTGCAAAAACTTAATGTCCTAAGAAGCAGAACACAGGTAGATTCTTATTAATTTTTTTCAATATAATTTGCAAATCAATATTACAGAAAACTCCATGACCTATTAGTTAATTTGCATTTGTTTATTTTAGAATACTGCCGAAGACCTGAGAAAAATGGAGCAAGAGCTGGAATCTTTCGCTCTGCAATATCACGAATGTACCAAAATAAATGGTTAGTTCAAATTGTATAATGGCAGAAGTTCCTTCAACTTTACTTTTTTCGTATTTTAGCACATTTGCAGCAGGTATCGAGTCAACCAAATTCCCAGGCACCAGTCAATATACAGAAGCTTCAAAGACAGAAAGAGTTATTGGAACAAGTGTTGAATCAAAAGATAGCCGGATTGATGCAGCTGAGACTAGCACTGGGAGAAAAGTTGAAAGAAACATATCAATTACTCATGCAGTTACAAACACATGTATTGGATGAAGAGTTAATCAAGTGGAAGAGGGAACAGCAGTTGGCTGGAAATGGTGCCATCTTCAATAGTAATTTGGATACTATACAGGAGTGGTGAGTTTTTCGTTCATAATGTTGATTTCAGAAATTGTTATCTATTGTGTATAAAAAGTATAAACAGTTTGATCTCAAAGGAATAATTTTAAGTATCACCTGCAGCAATAGAACCACTGATATTATCGAAAAGTAGGAGGCAAAATAGACAAAAAATGTCTTTAGATTCGTGAATAGAACTTGAAAGTTTTAGCTGATAACGATATTGCAGATAGGGTCATGAACTAAATAAAGTTTTTATGAAGATGTAGAGGAATATTTAAAAATAACATGGAAACCGTACCAGCAATGTATATTTATGAGTACATTGAGTTTCTAATTACATATAGATTTAGGCATCATATCATTGTTAGCTGGTGTGGTATTATCAGAATAGATCAAGGCCAGCCAAGCCAAACCCCACCCGTCCTTTTTAAGGGTCTTAAGGGCAAGATAACACAGTTTGGCGCCCAACGTGGGGCACAGATATGGAAAGAAAGACCTACAATGTCAGTTGCTCTAAATTATTTCCAAACAGGATAATTCAACAATTTTATAAATAACAAGTATTTAACAGAATACTTGTTACACTACCTAATTCCTTAAGAGTGTATTTTCGAGACAAGTCCACATACAACAATTTAGTGTTACAATAATCTTACACAAGTGATCAAAAACACCCAAAATTCGAAATAATTGTTGGGATCACTGTGGGGCTATTACAGATGAGTGAAAACAACCACTGTAAAAATGAAATACAATCTATATAACTATCTTTCTATCTTAATGTGCATTAAATGGGGCATAAAAAAGAAGAAAAAAAGAAAAAGTGTGCATTGTACCTCATCCTGTGAATTGATGCTTATGAAAGTAATTATCTTTAAATTATTGAAATCATTTGATTCTTCATTACTTGTATTTTTTAGCAAGCTGGACACAATGTTCTATAGTTTGGTAATACACATATATTTTATAGACAGAATTTTACTCTGTTCAGACAAAAAACGAAATTTATTATCATTATTATTCGTTTTATTTTAACTTTCATTCTAGGTGTGAAAGTTTAGCAGAGCTAACTTGGTTGAACAGACAACAAATCAAAGAAGTAGAGAGGCTTAAACAAAGGGTTCCACTCGACCCACCTGGGGTAGCTGATGTACTACCCCATCTGCTCCAAGACTTCACCCAGTTGCTTTCAACATTAGTAACTTCAACTTTTATAATTGAGAAACAACCTCCTCAGGTGATGAAGACCAATACTAGGTAGGTTTTTCATTCGCCACTCTGAACAACTGACCTTATGAGCATAATGAACAAAAATTATAAATACTATGATTTTTCAGATTCACAGCTACAGTCCGATTACTTGTTGGTGGTAAATTAAATGTTCATATGACCCCTCCTCAAGTTAAAGTAACAATAATATCCGAAGCACAAGCAAATCTCCTGCTTAAAAATGACAAACTTGGAAAGAGTGGTGACTCTTCAGGCGAAATTTTGAATAATACTGGGACAATGGAATATCAACAGAATTCCAGACAGTTGTCTGTCAGTTTTCGGAATATGCAGTTGAAAAAGATAAAACGTGCCGAGAAGAAAGGGACAGAAAGTGTAATGGACGAGAAATTTTCGTTATTTTTTCAATCTCAGTTCACTGTAGGAGGTGGCGAGTTGATGTTCCAAGTATGGACACTTAGTTTGCCTGTAGTGGTTATAGTACATGGTAATCAGGAACCACACGCCTGGGCAACAGTAACTTGGGATAATGCCTTCAGTGAACCTGGACGAGTGCCATTTGTAGTACCTGACAAAGTGAGTAGTAAAAATGACTTCATATTGATTTCCAATAACAGAAAAACCGTGTATGAAAGAATATGGAGAACAACAAACTGTGTCTTTTAAAATATTGTTAGACTTGTTGAGGCGGCGTCGCCGTCATTTAATTCAAATGAGGACCGGTAGAGGCGCTTGTGTCGCGAATTTGTTCATAAAATTAATTTATAGCAAAGCCTCAATCCAAAGGTGGGGTACAAGTCATTTTTAGCTTGATACAGATCAGCTTTCAGTATTTCAAAATTGATGGTCTCACAATACACTGATCATTTGCTAAATTGATAAAATGCTTTATTTTTCTTTAGTCAATAATTTGATATATGTCAGAATTGTTTCATCACTTTGATAGCAAAAAAAAGTTCATTATGAGTTTTTATTCAGCAAGGCCATTGCTTAAAGAGAAATAATACTTCTGTTTTGAAAAATGGCAAAACTATTATTTTAGTTGACATGACATCACAAATTTGACATTGAAGGCAATCCTCATATGGTTGTCGCATTTCAGAAGTTTCTCCCAATCTACTGTGGTAAAATTTATTAATATTAGTGTTAGTAAAAAAACCGTTATAAAAAGTAGTCACTAGTTTCATGACATTTGATGCATATACCTTATATTTAATTGACATTGGCAACATGGTCAATTTTAAGAACATAAACTTTTCCAGCACCTGTTACAACTTACAGTCAACATGAATATAAATATGCAACATTTCATTTATTTCCAATTATATTCATTCAATTGTTTCTAGTAATAGTACCAAACGGTTCAGAATACATCATTCATAAATTTGATTTGTTGTGCATTTTGAAGCATAGTAGTAGATATCAAAGTTCTCTGTCGACACTACAAAATTGGCATTATCCTGTTGCAATGTATGCAACAGCTCGGTAAAACATAAAAAACAATTCAAACTTTCACAAAATAATCTTTTAGAGAAAATGCCTGCCCCGCCATAGGTATATTGTTAAATTTGACGGAGGCGCCCTCTTTATGATGCAATCATCAGCTTGTATCAAGGTTTGGCAGGTATCTGAAATTTTAGTAAATATGAACTTTTTGATTCTGAAAAATTGTGTCCTGTTGACTCTAAAAGTAACCCTGAAAGTTTGTTCACTAGAAGTTCATGGTTTACCTTGTTGAAAGCCTTGAACTCAATTGGAACAACAACAATATATTAAGCATGTAGGTAGATTAAAATTGACAACTAAGATTGTAAATGTATGAGGCCCTTTACAGTTTTCTTTCAAAAAAGTTAACAATTTGAACCTAATTTTAACTCTATAATTTTGCAACATAATATTTAATTTTAGGTTGCTTGGAATAAAGTTGCTGAAACATTATCATTGAAGTTCAGAGCTGCAACCAACAGATGCTTAACCGAGGACAACTTACGATTTTTGGCAGAAAAAGCTTTCAGAGGAAACTACAATGAAACAAGTAATGCCATGTTGAGCTGGGCTCAGTTTTGTAAGGAACCTTTGAGTGAAAGAAATTTCACGTTTTGGGAATGGTTTTACGCCATTATGAAATTAACTAGAGAACATTTGAGAGGACCATGGGCTGACGGGTAAATAGTACCATTATATTATAATAATTACAGTGCAAATTTTTATTCAGTTTAAATTATACTCAGAAAAAAATATATTCAGAAAAATTTTTTTACAAATGTATTTATTTACTATCACAAATATTATTAAACTTTATAATTATTATTTTACCAAATTTTGCTCGTTATTATGATACGATTATAAATTTTCATTTTGACAATCTTTTATTAGTGCTATAATGGGTTTTGTGAGGAAGAGGCAGGCTGAAGAACTATTATCATCTTGTACTTGTGGAACGTTCCTTTTACGATTTTCTGACAGTGAATTAGGAGGAATTACGATTGCTTGGGTCTCTGGTAATAAAGTTTTTATTTTGATATGGGGCTTGTTTTCATTATTTTTAATTTTAGATACTGGAGAAGTATTTAGTCTTCAACCATTCACTTCCAAGGATTTTGCTATTAGATCTTTGGCTGATAGAGTTGCAGATTTGAATCATCTGGTTTACTTATATCCTGATATAGCTAAGGATCTTCCTTTTGGAAAATACTATACCCCCTATCAAGGTGAGTGAATCGTATGATTAATTATTTGTAATGAAAACTTATAACCTTGATTGTTGAACTTGAAAGAAAATTGAGACAGGAGGAGAAATAGTAACGTATTTTGCACATAAAACAATGGGTAGAATCTTGATCTTGATATCATGTTGAAAAGGGAAACATTTTCCATTAAAATTGAAGAATGTGATTTTTTTGTAATATCTATTTCCCCGGATAAAGCCGCGCTGGACATTGAACTACATCTGATACTCGCCTGAAAAGAAAAAATTTGAAAGAGAAAATTTGCATTTTCATTCAGATAGTTGATTTTATTAATTATTATTAGTTTTCATCGATAATTCAAATAAATAAATGAGATAAGGAGAATATTATTCAAAAATATCTCTCACAGAAATTATTCATTTCATTGAAGCAAGAGTCGCTTTACTTCCATTAGATCACCGATACATTTTTGACGACGAATAGTATATACTGTAACAAGGTTAGAATGAAAATTCGATGAGAGTGGGATGTTTCGAGCGCGAGCTGAAAGCGAGCATGAGGAACGAGCATCGCGAATTTTCATTCTAATTTATTCAATGAATTTTCAATGAAAACTAGAGAAAATGAAAAAAATCTACCCCTTTTCAACATAAAAAAAATCTTGACTTTGATGACAATATATTGAATTTCGGTAAAATTGGTATAGACAAGATTGCTATCAATTGGGTGAGAACACAAGAAAATATCGAACCAAGTATATTTTAGAATACATTAAGCAAACAAACATATTGTTGTTTTGAAATGTCATATTATAATATGCTTTTTGAACGTGCAGGTATTTTCTCAAGATGTTTGTGATCATATTTGCTTTTCATACTTTTTCAACAATACTTCCGTTGACGAATCTTTGGTAAAATATTTGTTGTATGCATCAGAGCTACAAATCTGAGGAGCTGCAACTGTGTAGAAGATAAAAAAAAAACTCGTAAACATTTTAGATATCCCCAAAGTTGAAAAAATTATTATTTGAAATGAGAAAGTTCATAGCAAATTCGATAAAACCGGTAAAGGAGATTCAATGAAAATATTTTAGTTGAATATGGGATATTAATGAAAACTCCAAATTTCCAAATTTCATCTCGAACTTCCAGGAGCTGTATATTTTTAGCATCATCATTCATATGGTATAATGAAATCCTCAATTTTTATTTGTACAGACAATCAGCCAACGTCCAACAATGGATATGTGCGACCCCATTTGGTGACACATGTTCCCGGATTCACAGGCCACAGTTATCCCAATACGCCACAACATCCATTTATGCAGTCTCCTGACCCAAGTCGTGATACACCGTCAGTGGCAAGCAGGTGAGAATTCCCGTACTCTCTATATGAAATTACTGAATGTTCATTTGAGTTTTTTGTACCAGCTTTCCCAATATGCTTGAACTGTAAAACTCTAAGGGTGGACGCAAACGGACCATTTTATTATATTTTAATAATTATTTGCAAATCTACGTGCTTCAAGTGATACAAAAAGTACTGGACATTTTTTATACTTTTTGATATATATATTGTATAGTTTTAACAAAACAACATAGTTGTAATATTGAAAAATGTTTTATTTTGTACGTCTAATGAAATTTCAAAAAATGTATTCTATGCTCAAAGTCAGGGTAATCGTCAACTATAATTGAATGTGATAAAAATTTTAATGTTAAATGTTTCAAGTACTACTTACTTATAGCAGATTACAATATTTGTTGAAATTGGTGTTTTTTTTTAATGGAACATACATGAAAAGAGAATAGATCATCGTACTATGTAATTTTGACTTGTAGGTTAAAATTAAGTGAAATTTCTGGATTAAAAATTATATTTGTCATCTATTTGTGACCACTTCTCACACATTAATTTTTTTCTATCACCAACTGGAATGAAAACCTATTTCTACATTTTAGTATTTCATCGTCTTTTTTTGTTTAGTCCCATTCTGAAATAGAGTAGATTTTTATTTTTATCTACTTGGAAGAAATATCATGGAAATGGTCGAAACATGAAAGCTTTTACCAAAAAAATGGAAAACTTTTCTAATTATTGCCTTCCAGAACCTTGGTGTGTATTCTTCAAAATGCCTGGTGAATTTTGACCTTCTATGTTGTTATAGAAATTTTCGATTTTCTTCGTTACTCTGTGAGAAATAAACATTTCGTAGATTTTGTAAAAACTGCAAGAAATCACAAAATCTAGAGCTACCTATTTCCCAGAGAAAAGTCCATATTTTGATGAAAAACAATGTTAACATAAATAAAAAATATTTATTTTCCCTTTTAATATACACTGGGTGACCACAAGGTGAGGAACTCCCCCCAATTTTTCTAGAGTGGTTAAAATTGCAACCAACGGTTATTCCCAATATTATCAGTCTTTGTTTCCTATAATCCTCAGATAATAGATTCAGATTGAAAAAACCTATTTTTAATGGTAGTCTTCAAAACTTTTGTTACTGCAGGTGATAAAACATCAAAACAAAAGACGATAACGAACAGATTTATTTTGAAAACTTTCGCACTTGTGTTTTGGCTTTTTGGCTTTGAAAAATAGGTTGAACCATGGGGTCCCCAATTTTCAATTGTATCTTACCTCGCAACTTTCTCTGGTAACTGCAGCCGCTGTTCAAAAATAACTAACTGTAACAATCATATAAAAAAAAGCTATAGAAACATTGGGGGGAGTACCTTACCTCTTGGTCGCCTGGTAAAACAATTGTTACAATTTTAAAAGTAGAGTTTTGTTGATATTGTTTTCAGTGCTGGATTTTCCCTATAAAAATGTCACCTTTACATTTTCTGTTACTCGTTATAAATTTTACAAATTTTTTCATCTTTATTTTCATATTCTGAGAATATATAGCGTATGGAATTTTCTCAATATAATCCAGCTCTATGTACAGTTCTACGCACATAGCTGAAACCGTGAAAATATACACGCCCATGACGCGCATTCGTCGTACAACGGACTATAGTCCGTAATATATCCAGTGATAAGGCAGTCAACATGAATGTTCTCTCAAGAAATGAGAATTTCACATGTTCAGCTATGTGGATAGAACTATACTTTCCTTCACAAGCACTTGCATTCAGTGAACAATCTATTTGTGAGAAATTGGTTCTGCAGTTCTCCCATCACGAAAACTACAAATATTGATGTTGTATGTTTGAAATGGTTTAAAATCAGAAGTAATCTGATGCAGTTTAAGATTCGACCTTTGGCATCTTCTAATTGGTTTTGATTGTTTAAAAGTTATAATCCAGGCTAGACCTATTTAAAAATTTCAAAGTCCGATACGCTTAGACTTAGATTATTGAACTAACTGATCCAAAAATCCCATAATTTTTCAGTAAACAGATTTATTTTTGAAGAAAAACCCAAATACCTGATAGTTGGTTATTGTAACCCTGATTTTTATTGGCATATCAATTGCCTTTTGAATTATAAACTGCTTATGATTCAATAAATGGCATTTATTATTATTATTATTATTATGCATAAAAAAGTGTAATACAAGGAAAACAAGAAATTGTTCGAAAATAAAATAAATTATATTTCTTCAATAACTAACTTTAATTACAGTTTCCGAAAACATTGTTTTGACTTAAATATAATATGAATATTTCATGAAACAAACTTTAATTATTACTTGACCTTATTAAGAAAGTAGAGTGACTGGCATTTTTATGTTCTCTTCTATTCCAACGATGTTCTAGCATAATATAGACTTTAAAAAAACATTGGTATACCAGTTCAATTCACCCATTATCAACGTACCATTATCATTTTCATCACTATCTTTTCAAAATTATTCCCATACTTCCTTTCAAATAAATACATTTCTTTGGCCTTTGTATATTATTAATTGGCATGGAAATATAAGTGCACAAATTCGGAGAAAAAATAATATCTTCCATATTTATGTATGGTGCATAACCAAAAATTAAGATAGAAAATGACGGGATAGATATTAAATGACAAGTTGCTAGTTACAATGTTTCAATATATTTCACCTCATCATATTTATTCATATTTATATTATGTGACACTAGATGATACATCAATAGAATTTTACTGGGTGTGCATGCGAGAATGTTTCCATCGTTTCATTTAACCCTCATTATCATCTCATACTAACACAGATGAATTTAAAATGTGAACGGCCGGTTTTTGAAATAGGATCAGTAGGTTAGCGGTCTAACACACATGCCGGAAACCATGAGATCCTGGGTTCAAATCCTGGTTGATCCAAATTTTTCAATTCAGTTCTGATTTTCATCTTTCCATCTGCTATACCATAAACTTATTCTCGAATTAAAAAAAAAAATATATTTTACACCATATAAATATTATAGTTAGCTAAAAAATTTGGTTTATAAACCTGTTTACTGAAAATTATCAACATATTTCTCCCAAAAGTTTCAAACCATCCCAAAATATTCAATAATTCAATTAGTTAGATCAAATCTCAAAAGAAGGGCTAAATCTGTATTAGGCCTGGCCTGGATTATCTATAATTTACGACAAGCATGCTGCAAACAGACTTAACCAGACACATTGCAACATTTTTTTATTCCATTTATAGAGCTCGTTTCACTCTTTTTTTCACAATGTCATTTTACTTTCGATGGTTGTCTGTGTTGCAGTATGTGATGTCTGGTTATGTCTGTGCAGTTATGCGACGACGGCTACCACCCACCTAGACGGCTCATCTGGAATGGACTACTTAGAGCAGTTGGATGATGTCAACATCGATTTGAATGGTTTGGTCAACTTGAACGAACTCATGGGGTATAAACAGTAAGTTTTATGAATTTTTTTCATAGTTTCTGTTTTTGTTACACACAAACCACTGTTCCCAATAAGATATTATCGTCAACTTAAACGTTGTTAACATTTATTTACTGAAAAACATTCGAGGTAGATCGAGGAATAACGTATTTCTGAGAAAGAATATTTGTTATTTTTTTGTTAATAGTGTGCCATTTCTTCAATCTATCTGAAATGAATTTTAGTAGTGTCTTGTGGTGTATAAGACAATTCACGTAAACATGTAACAAGTGATTTTTCTTTCTCTGTATATGTCACAGATAACTGTATCAGAATATCTTCAGATCTTTCAAATGCCATGTGAACTAGTCTAGTATTGCTGTCATAGTATATCATTTTCAGGTGAAATGTGACTGAACAAATAATTAGAAAGTGATCATTTAATTGCACTTAATAACTATCTCAATAATAGCTTTTGTCCAAAAAGACTAAATGTTTAATATCCCCGTCTGATTTTTCATTGCTCATTTAGTTCTATTAAGAAGAAAAGATATCATTACTGTAGCTCCATAAATTAACTAAGTTTATCTTTACATCCTGTGTGTACCAGTTTCGTTTTTTGATTTTCTATTATTTGTGAGACTCCTCCGAAGCAAAGACTCCAGGAAGAGTAAGTGTGAGGATTCAGACAAAATAGTATTAACCAGGAAAGTAGTGTCAGATACTCCTACATCGTCGAAATTATTCTCATTGCTTTAGGTTTTTCTGGCCTATGAAATTACCACAACAAACATATGAAGTCTCCTAGAATATTATCAATCAACTTTATTACCCCAAGAAACATTTTATGTTTATAGAAGGGATAAAAATAAAACTTGAATCAAATCTTAAACTTACATATAATAATAATATATTTAATTCAGCAATTGACTTGTACAAAAATACAAACAAATTGTGAAAAATGTCAAAAGACGAAACCATTTAAAGAGATTGTGATCAATAAATATTGAAAAAAATAATTCTGACAATCGAAATTGCTCAATATACAAAATACAATGTGTTCAATATAAATATATTTAATATACAAAAAAAAGTTATATATTTCCAATGTAACAAAATTATCTGAAAGTTCAAGTGATCAAGTCATTAAATATATCACCTCAAAATTTCTTTCGCCAATTTGTTTTTAAGTTTCTTCAATGAAAGGGAATTAAGTAGTGTGTCAAAAAATTATCATTAAACGCCAAAGTCTTGAGATTCATTGTCTACAAAACTTGCAAATGATAGAAATTCCAGACTAATACCAACTCCTTTGTCCATCACTTCCTTCACCTTGATTTTCACATTATCAATTATCACTTGAGTATTGAGCAGTTTTTGGGGGCGATTTCAGGTTCATGAAAAAGATTGAATATAGCCATATTTTTTATTATTGGTAACGATCACTTTTTATATGTTTACTGTTGACAGATCAACAGAAGATGATGTAAATACACCACAAGTAAAATCCCGATTTTTGTGTTTTCCTTCATTGGAATTTTATGTTTGATTGACCTCATAGGTTAAACTGCACTAGTTGCACTAAATAAAATTATGAATTCATAATATGTAGCACAACAGGAAAATAGTGGTATCGAGGTACTGTCATATTTATAGAAATTCTTTATTTTACGAGATACTTTATCAATACTGTCAATTTGGCATCTGAAGACACTATAACAAATGAATACATCAGTAGTCATTCGCTCTGATTGGTGTTTGTTAACATGGCCGATTGCAGTATTTTATACTTCCATTCAATTGAAAATCTCAGTAATCTCAATGTTTATATTAAAACATATATGATTCTTTGATTTTTTAACGTTGTCATCATGCCTATTATAAGTATCTGATTGACATTTTGTGTTTGTCATTATTGATCCTAGTTGCACTGGATGCCCAATTTTAGATATTGGACAGTTGACTCGTGATTCCATCGAACATATTACCAATTTTGTTTAGCTGAGTGATTATATTTTAATGATTTGTTAATAAAAAAAATGTCTTTGTTATTTGGAGAAAAATCAATTCAACTCTAATCTTTCTAGAATCATTCATTGCTTCTCGTTATTTTTTTTTTATTTTTAGAAAGCTGGGGATCAAGTTTGGGTTTTTTTTTATACACAAGTAGTCGTATCGTTTAGCCATTTTGTTTAGAGTATGATGGTATCAAAAAAAATATCTTTGAAAATACAAAGTTTGTAAAATTTCCAGAGAAACCAATAGATTTCAAAGTCATCGGTATACACCAATCTGACAGTATCCATTTCATCCAGATCCGAGGTTGTTGACCAACTTCAAACAGACTCTGACCATGACCATAACCATACCCTACTTCCATTCATGTTTTATGGGAAAAAGGTATACAGAATAAAGATTATTAAGGGATATTTGGAGAACAAACTTTTTTGGGAAAGCTAACACTTTCATGGTCAGAATACTACTGTGCTTTTTTGTTTCGTGTTGAGAATTCAAAGCACCACTAACTTTTTCCTTTTATCAATCCAAATGAATGTGCAATTTACATATAATTTATGTATATTTTATCAATAGTGTGAATAATTTTATGGTGCTTTTGAATATGTTATAATATTATAGGTTCTGTTGTAATTATGTAATTTTAAAAATGTTTTAACCAGTTTCAAGGGTAACTTAGTTTCAAGATGTTTGTTTTAACTATCTACTGTTTTATAAGGGTGACCATATATTTTTAGAAAAATATAAATCTTGTTACACTATTTTTAAATTAATAGACAATCCTTATATTTCGGAAGAAATATTGATGTTGATAGGCTTTGCTTCAAGAATTGCCTCAAGTTGCTTTTTAAATCAAATAAGGATTTGGTAATTTTTGTTTAAATTCAGTCCACACTTTTTGTGTTTATTATGCGAGATTATTTTATTCAAGTTAATTTAATGTTGAATATTAACGTTCCTATTATTTTATTTCTTATGATAATATTTCAAACCTAAGTGAAAAAAGAAATTATTTCCCTAATTAGCAACTGTGGCATTTTGATGAAGATTAAAAATTAAAGATTAGTATTTATCTGACCAATCAAACAAAACTGTGGCCATAAAACCGGAAAGTTGATCATTCACTGTTGCCATAACAATAACTGTAATTTTATGGTAATCTTGATAATAATTTTTTAGAAAGGAATCTACTTCAATGTTGTGTTCTCACTTAAAAATTATACTATCACATATAATCAGAATTTAAAATAGTTATTTTGGTTTATGGTTAAATTTGAAACATGATCTAACATAGAGGTTAAGCAAAACATGTTTCTTTGGGTGTTCCCTCTTATTCATTCTTGATATTAGAAAGTGCAGGAAATCAAGCTTTATTTTTTCATGGCTCAGTTGTTTTGAGTGATTGGTCTAGGCTAAAGTTCTAATTATATGGCATCATGTCGTTTTAGTGCCTCTTTGTTGATCCACTTTTTATAGATGTGAAAATGATTTTATCACCCCAGAAAATCTAGACAAATTTGGAACAAGTCATATTCTTCGTGAAAATTCAACAAAGCTTGCTTATTCTGTTTTGGGATAGAAGATGGCTTGTTCTATGTTAATTCTGGATATCTCTTAGGATTTTATGCTTACTGGAGCGCTTTTATGACTATGTGAAATAGAGCAATAATATTAATAATAACAGTTGGGCATGAGTTCTGCCACGTTTTAGAGACCAGCTTGAATTCACCTCAAGTGGATTTACTCACATTTATCGAAACTGTGGTGTTTCAGGACAACAGGATGAGATACATTTTGTAAAGATATTTGGAAAAACTGTCGATTCTATATTATTTGTACTTTCAAGTTGGTCAGTACAAGTGCTCTACTTCCTGTGATCAGTTATATTTGCAGAATGCTCTTTTAGATAAAGATATTGCAAATTGATATTGTGTCTTATTTCATCAACTTGGGATTTGCTGCATGTCTATATAATCCAGTATGATTGGGTTTTGAGACAAGAATCAATGTAGCACCACCAAACTTGGTATGCTAGTTGTTAGAACCATGATAAACGAAAAAAAAATTGTTTACCAAATTTTTTTTCGTTTAAAAATATATAAATAGATTTTTGCTGTAATCTTGGAAAGTATATGATTTATCGAAAAAAAAACTCAACAGGGTGAAGAACAATTCAATTTTTTACAAAAATTATTCCTAGTTATCTTATGGAATGCGCTCGTTTTCTCAGAAAACGTGATTGAATGCCGACATAAAATTTCAGGTTCACCCTTATCCGCCGCTGAAAGTTCTGGCGAAGCAGAATATTTGATTGGTTGTAACTCTGCTAAAAATGATCGCGGAGAAAACTCTGAAGACTCTTACCTTCTCATGCGAATATAATATGCGCGTATTTGAGTACCTAAAATGTGTTTTGTCGCACTTCACGGAGATATTTGTGGATGATCCGAAAATCATGAATAATTTAGTAAATATGGAATTATTATACTGAAGCAGCAACCCATACCTTCTTTGGACTATATGCAACAATTTTAAAGTAGTGTTACAGGTCCCACTTATACATGCAAAAAAAAACTTTGTTTTACTCCTGCCTCATTTTCAACTTACCCATAAAACCGAATTTCTTTCACTAAATGTTGAAAATAATTGCTTATTCATATCCTGCATATATATTTAATAACACTATTGTGAAGTGCAAACCTCAAGCTTGAAATCACACACTTCATTTTTTATGAAGGATGTGTATAGAGATTATTTTCAACATTTACTGGGATTATGGGTGAGTTGAAAACTGAGGCAGGAGTAAAACCCAGTTTTTTCTTTGGCATGTATAAGTGAGACTTACCTCAGTAGCCTTAAATCGTTGCATATGGTCGAAAGAGGGTACTGATTCCTGCTCCAGTATAATTATTTCATATCAACTAAAATATCCATGACTTTCGGATCCTCCGTAAATATCGTAGAAGGGTTATGTGAAGTGGAACAAAACACATTTTAGGTACTCAGATATGTTAAAAACTCTAAGCCTCTCTTTAATTTGACGCACTATTTTTAAGATTATGTACCAAGTGCACGGTTATAATCGAAAATTGATTATAATCGGGAAAACACGATATTTTCAGATTTCCCTGTCATCGCAATAATCGTGGAATTCTGATGTAACTGTTAGATATGAACCAATGTCACATTCAGGGTTCTGACAAAATCCACTCTTTTCAATTTAGTGCTCTCTGGCGTGGAGAAAACGAGAAAGTTTATTCATTACACAGCCAGGAAAATATAAAAAAAATGGCTTTTTTAATTTTCTCACATTATCCCTTCAAAATTTGCTAGTGTGTATAAAATTAAATTCTAAGCAAAATCAATTGTTAGGTTATCCAACATGCACAAACTTTTCCACAGACTTGTTTTCCAATAATTAAATAATAAACTTTTTTCCCCTATGGTACATACTTTTTGGCGGTCACTGTATTCCCGGTTTCCTTGATTACTTTCATTGCAGACGTCCATTGTCTGGAGTGTTTCAATCAAGTGTTAACACAATCGGAGATACTGGACCGATTGAAACACAGAACACAAACAATGGAAGTTCGCAATGAAAGTAATCAAGTCACATTGTCTAAAACTTTCAAAAATATTTTTTGCTGTTTTTAAAAATGTAATAATGGACTGTATCTGTTTTATATCAAGAGTTTTTGCCCTTTTCAATTATTGTATAACTTATATTACATCAAATTGATTGATAATGATAATTTATAGTTTCATAAAATATCCCAACAAATATATCATCATCCAGTAATTGTAAGTTTGGATGGCAAGTAGCTGTGGATTATGATAGGTGAAACAAAATGATCTAGTCAATTCCTATATTTTTTCATTTGTCAGACTTTAACAAGTTGGTGCTATTGCAACAGAATAACACTAGTCAAGTTTATATACATTTAAATAACCTATGTACAACTATTGCTTTAATAAATAGTTTTTTCAAAATGAACGGTAACAAAAATAAAAACAATTTATTCCTAGTGGAGTACTATCAATGCAAATATTATCACCATTTAACATACTGCCTATATTCTTCATTCACTGAAACCCGTTTTATCGTTTCATACATAATGATAATTAGAGAACTAGAAGTGGCTGATTGTATGAGCCTCACACTAAGCCCTTTGGTAAACATTTTGAGTCCCTCTTCAATCCACAAGTCTCTGAATGCTGCCCTGAATCCCTGTATCCTTTGAACTTGCAACCTGGCTCGCACAACATCCAATGGATTAGTTAAAATCGTTGTTGTAAATCCACCCAGAGTACCACAGATGCTCTGAAGTAAGAGATGGGGCACCCAGTATGGCATTAGGGCACCGAGTTCGTCTGAAATTATTATTTCAATTTTAATAAGTTCAACATGTCAACTTGGTATTCAGAAAAAAAAAACTAAAACAAAGTATGAAACATTTTAATTATAATCAAGCTTCTCTTAGCGAACTAGTCTTGTAATACAGTTGGCACCCAGAGGCTGGAATAAATTTAATAAAGTGCAAGCCAATGGGTCGGAGGAAAAACGAACAATGGACATTCCCTCATCTGGAACAAGGCGGAGAGCTGTCACATCCTACTGATGAAAAGGGACTACACCCCGCCAGTTCTGAACTTCAGGAAATGCTTGAACATTGTCATACCCACAAGGGAGGATGACATAGCATCTCGAATGTGCCCCCTGCTGACAGCATAGACGGCCTAAGGTCAGGTGGTTTTGTCCAGAGCAGAGGTATACAAGAGAGGACTAAGGAGAGAAATCTATGTTCCTCTAGGCGAATACGCTTCAGTGTTCCAGACTGAAGCATATGCTATACTCACCTGCGTCCAAGAAAATCTCGACAATAGATGTCGAAGACCAACTGTGTGAGTTAGTAAGGTTATTCTTGACTTCCATTGTCTATTCGGACAAAGAAAAGAAAAAATTCAATTCTCTGCAATTTTTATTCATGACGTTTCAACTGGTCCAGCCATATATAAGAAGTATCCTTGAGAATGTCGCATTTATACACTTGAAAACGACTGTAGATGTCAACAGTTGAAACGTCGTGAATAAAAATTGCAGAGAATTGAATTTTTTGTTTTCTTTGTCCATATAGACAATGCAAATCCAGAATAACCTTACTAAAAGTGAAACATTGTCAACCACCTTCAAACAAACTAAGTGTGAGTTGTTTCCAAACAGTCCAAGCCTGTAGAAGTACTTTTAAGAGGGACATATCATGTAATGATTCTTAAATAATACCTGCTTAGAGCAAGAAACTAGAGAATTCGTTTTTTGAAATGAATACTTCCCTATTTGTTAAGTAGCCTTCTCACTGTACATTTTGAGTAGTGTGTACCGATTCAGGGACAAAAAAATGAGTATATGTTGCCTGCCTTGCAAGTTCATCAGCCAGCAGTTGACTCCTGGCACCCAAAACAGTGTCCCTCTATCTGTTCTGCCATGGTTCACAGAACACCGTTATATATTTTTTAATACTTTGTACATAAGAATGAATTTTTCAACACAAGTAGGTATATTTTTAAATAAATTACAATAACTAGACAGTTTACCTTGATAAAAATGATAAAATCCCCACCACATTGCTGAATTGGGCACATATGATGATAAACTGGCCCAGTAACCTCTGTAAAAGCCAGAAATTCCATCCACTTTGAAAATATGTTTTGCTAAATCAATCGTTACAGCAAATTTACTTCGTCCTGGTTTCAAATTTAGTCCTAAATTATTGAATGCCTGAAACAAGGTCTTTGAATTTAAATATATTGTCTTCCTCAAACTACTACCTTTCCTTCTTGTCCTCCGATACCCATCATCATCAAATGTTGGCTAAGAACGTCAAAAGGAACTATGATAGTCTGCCCAACCAAAGATGCTACCCCACCAGCTAACAAGGCTCTCAAGCTCGAACTGATATTTCTTTGATTTAAAACATGTCTAACACTTTCATATGTTGAAACATAAACTACCCCTGAAATTATATGTCATCCAAACTCTTGGAACAATTATTACCACTATAATTACCAGTAATAATTTGAACAGATGATACCCAAAAACCTCTGTATAATCCAGAAAAACCTTCACGTCGATAAATTTTACCATATGCGTCAAACATACCTAGAAAAAATAATGTAACATTGAAGTTGCAAATATCAACTGATACAAGCTTCCCTCACCTGAATATAAAGCATTATGTTTTTGTACTTGTATTCTGGTTTTTATTAAAGTCAAAGGATACAAAGCACATCTTACTGAAAAAGAGCTCAACATGGATAGTGGGAAAAATTTTGTTTTATCCATCATGTCCCATTCTATAGTTTTTATAAATTTTTGATCGTTCTCATTTTTGCCTTCAAGAATAGTATAAAAATCCATTTTTTAGGTATTTTTTTGGTCATTTGCATGTTCGTGGGTATGGATTTGTTAACTGGTACATTTCAAATTTATTTCGATTATTTTCATACGATGAATATCAATTTATTACTGGAATCCCAAATATTCCTAGTGAAACATTTTTTTTATTAACACTAATCAGCTGAACTTTGAATACTTTGACAAATGACTTTAAGCAATTGTCATGTTGTCATGTGTCACTTCATATTGGATATGTTCTGAATCGTCGAAAGTAACCAAACTGACCGGGGTGGGACTCTATGGACTCTGTAGGTTTATTTGTTTGCATCGAGGTGTAGAACTTTTCTACACCTGGTGTACTTTACACTTGATTTCAGCATTCGTTTGCAAATGGACCATATCGGAAAGGAATTGATTTGAATGATTTGGTAGCAAGTTCATTATCTATGTGTTGGCATCTATGAATATTTGTCATTAGTGTCAGTTGTCATTTATGAGAATGTCAATTGTAAATCATGTCAATTGTTAATATGTAGTAAAGTACAGAGTTTTTGATTTTTATTTTCAAGATTTTTATGAATATTGATAGTTTTACCGCAGTTTTAGTGTGTCTTCTGCCATGGAATTGACATTCTCATAAATGACAACTGACACTAATGACAAATATTCATGGATTTCAACACATAGATAATGAACATGCTACCAAATCAATTCTTATTCAATATGGTCCATTAATTTGAACTGCACCCAGCTACACTCGATTCAAAATGTGGTGTATATTACTCTACACTACACTACACCTTGATGCAAACGAATAAAACCGGTTTTTCATGCATACGATATCCGACGATCCGATGGTACGAAAATGTTCTGATTGGTTGAATTGGTAGACGTCACAACACTTCAACCAATCAGGACATTTTTTCAACCAATCAGAACATTTTCGTATCATCGGATCGTCGGATATCGTATGCATGAAAATCCGGCCTAAACCTTGTTTTGTTTTGTTTTGTTTTGTATCAATTTTTGGTGTACCGGAAAAAGATAGCGATTGTTTCGCTGTGCAAAATAAGTCACAGAGTCCCAGCCCAGAGTTTTTTTAACTGGGGTTTTCAGGAATATGTCCTTTTACGGGACACCAAAAAACCAACCAACTGACCAAAGTCGATTAACGGAACACAACCATTTATATGGAGGCATAAACCACCCACCATAAGTGTCACTTATCATATATTATAAGTTTGATCTTTCGGGTCAAATTTTCACTGGCGAGTAGCGGATAGATATAGATCGCGGTCTCGTCTGACAGTCGACAAACTCTCATTCAGTACTTGAGATAATGCAATAACGCCAGGCAGTATTTAAGGCAACTTTATTTTAATAGTGACTGTTCGATATTCAGTTTTATTCTTCATACCTGATTACCTGGGTATATTTTGGCTGGCGAGCATATTGACAGTATCATAACCTCCAAATTAGCAGCTTCCTTGGTCTGATTTCTCAAAAACGCATAATAAAGTAATTTTTCACAGTTTTCAACAATTCTGCCTTCCTGAAAACCCGTAAATCGCAATTTTTCACATTTTTTTTCAACAATTCAGCCTTATTTAAACGTGAAAAATTGCGATTTACGGGTTTAGAGGAAGGCAGAATTGTTGAAAACTGAAAAATTACTTTTTTATGCGTTTTAAAGACGCCTATATAGATGAGTTTAAAACGCAAAACTTTATCTAAATACAAAATTTGATCCAAATCATTAGAGTCGTTTCAGAGATCAAAAAATTCATATTATTATTATGAGTAAAATCACATTTATTCATGAAAAGCGCCTATATAGGTGAACTTAAATAGCAATACCTTAACCACATACAAAATTTCTCCTAAATCGATTGAGCCGTTTCCGAGATATATCAAACTGTGCGTTTTGTTTACGAAAACTGTGCGATTTGTTTACGAAAACTGTGCGATTTGTTTACCGTGCGTGAGGAGATATTTACATAGAAATTATAATATATATAAAGTATATATATTATAATTTCTATGGATATTTACTGAGGCTGCGAGTCGTGTGTTTTTTCCATTTTCTGCAGTGACCGTAGGTAAAAAAATAAAACGCCTTAGCATAGCCATATGCTGGATGTACCTTACGTACCGCTCGATTCTCAAAAACCAATTTCTATATCAGAAAGCACAGAAACAAGCACCTTGCTCTTACATCGATGTCAACGACGATGGACATTGTGAGGGTTTAGGTAGACGCTATGCGTCAGAGTGAGAGAAAAAGTACAAGTTTGTTTTCTGGAAAAATTTATTATATATGGTAATTGCCCCTGTACGCTGTACTATATTACCCGTCATTCTCCTTCTTATACATATAGCGTTTTTCGAAAAATACTGGCATTTCATCGAAAAAAATAGACCACAAAACATATATTATTGACGTGGAGGGTCCCGTGTTTCTTTTGTTTTGTTTCCACCAGGACAGATATGAATTTTACTTATTTACTCGAAAATTACTGATGACATATTCGAGAAATCAAATGAGATACATGATTGACACTGGTATTTGACTTTTGAATTTAAGTTTCATTTTGGTTTATAGCTAATATATTATCGAAATTATTCTAAATTATTCGGACAACAAAAATTTTGTGATGATGGGGGCCACTTTTTGTGCATCCATCAAATGTAGATGATGCCCTGTTCCTGGAATCAAATGTCGTTCCAATTTTTTTGCATTCATCTCAATCCTATCCAATATCATGGAATAATATTCAGGTTGGGACGATATAAAAGTCATATCAGCTTGAATGTTTAGAACTTCGCAGGTGATTCTCGAAGCAAAGTCTAGTACCTGAATAATTGTCATGCCCTCTTGTGCAGATTCTTTAACCCTCGGATCTCGACTGAGAATGAATCCCTCTTTGCGACCTGCTTTCCTCATTCCCCTTCGCAACAATATTTCACAACCCTTTCTATCGATCAGTCCTTTGTATGCTTCTAAGCAAACACTGATTATCTGCTCGCGAGTGTAGCAGGGCCACTCAACGGTTTTCTCGAACCCTAAAATTTTATCTATGCTTTCTCCAAAGTCGTCGAGTAATGACTCTGGAGGGTCTCTACCACAGGGACCGGCTACATCAAGGCTAACGTACCTTTTTACGTCGTTTTGATAACAAGCTGCGTACAAAAAGGCTATGCAGCCCCCCATAGAATGCCCAATCATTGTAATTTTGCTCCACTTGAAGTGCTTCACGATTCTCCTCAAACAATGAACTCCGTCCCAAAAAAAATAATAATTTTGTCCTTTTGGTATGTGCGATGAAAAACCATGCCCAGGGATGTCATAGCAAAACAAAGATAGGCCTTTTTTTACGAGTAATGGTGCTAGATTATCAAAGGAGCCGCAATTGTCTAGCCATCCGTGAATCGCTATAATCGGCTGTCCTGTTCGGGAGCCCCACCATTTGCCTACAAAAAATTCAATTCAATTGTTTTAAAAAAAACCTGTGTAATAGAGGAACACTTGGAGAAACAGTCGCTTAAACAAGAATGTGAAAATGAAATTGAAATATAATCTGAAAAATAGTGATTATTCGCTTTACACTTTTGTAATTATAGCGACTTAGACAAATGCTCGTGAAAAGCACGAGACCTAGTGCATTCAAGTAAAAGTAATTTTTTTTGAGGCTTGTATGTAATTCAAACGCACGAAGCTCTGGAAAGGACACCCAAAATTAAAAAAAAAATCTTTCTTCTTATAATTCCGAGTTTTAACTCAGAATTTTGCAGTAAACTTCCGACTTACAACTCGGAATTCCGAGATATAACTAGGAATTTTGAAGTAAAATTTCGAATTTTGAAGTAAATTTCCGTATTGATAAAACACGGAATTTTGAGAGTAAAATTTCGAGTTATAAATCGGATTTTACGTCAAAATTCCGAGTTGTTTCTAGGAATTTTAAGAATGGAGTTTTTTTATCCTGGGTGTCCCTTCCAGAGCTTCGGACAAACGCTTCAATTCCTTTTGGTTGACAGCGGGTTTCATTCTTTCAACGGCCATTGAAGGAGAGTATTTGAAGTATTTCGCATAATTCGGGATACCGCGTCATTTCGTTCTCATTTATTCGCAAGTACAAGACAACCAAATGCAGTATGTTCTTCATTTCAGTGAAAGAGATAAGTATGTACTTACCAGCGATATGTCCCCAAGGTACTGGTATTTTGACCTCGAAAAAGTCTGATGTATCTAAAATAAATAATGAGAATAAAAATCTTTTGTGAAAATTAATACATTTAAACAGTAATCCTATTAATTTTATATATGCGAAAGTTTGTATATTTGGATGTTTGGATGTTTGAACGTTAGGATGTTTGGATGTTTGTCAATCAATCACGCAAAAACGACTGGAAGGATTTGGGAAGAAATTTGGCTCACAGATAGTTCATATAACCTGAATTAACACATAGAATATTTTCTATCCTGGGTTTTCAATTTTTATTAAAACTACCTTCCGTCCGCAACTTCGCCGAAAAATGTTTGCCTCAATAACATTTACAAAAAGACAGTTAGTCGGCGAATCAAAAATTAAATTATTCGTAGCTTCACAGAATACTGATCGGTTATTCTGAAAAAAAATTCAAGATGATAAAAAGTGCCTTCCAATGGAATAGTTATTCGAAAGTTGAGTCACAATATAAATATCCACATCAACAAATATTCCAAATTCATTTTATATTTCCATTAAAAATCTGAATTGGTTTTCTTTTTTGACAGTTGTAGAAAAAATACTGTTTGAAACTCGTGAGTAATACTTTAACCTACGATAATTATTATTTATGTCATAAGCCCAGTCTGGAATTTCGAAACGATTACTGGAAAAAGTTTACCGGACGTGTAACGTACAACATTTTATTTCATACTTTCGAAAAGGTTTGCAAAAACCTGTCGGGTCCATTAGAAAAATTTTCCTGGAATAGTCTGGTGAAAATTTTTTACAGGTGTAGTTCCGTTTTACCGAACAGTCCTGTCAAATTTTTCATAACGGTACTCAATTCAGTAAAATAGTTATTTTTGTATCTAGTATCTAGTATCTAATATCAAGTATCTCGACTATTATTTTTTTCAACTCTGCTGCGACTCGTTAAAAAAAACAGTTCTCGATCACCAAAATATCATTTCGCGCACGATATGCAATCAAATTTTTTTCTACAAACGTCAAAAAATGAAATCAAGTAGTATAAAATTTTGACGCAATTAGAAAAGTGTTGAAAAGCCTTATTTTATAGTTGTTAAAAATTCAGAAATAAATGATTTCTTGGAGTTTTGCTTGATTGAGGACCATACATTTAGAAATAAATGATTTCTTGGACTTTTGTTTGTTTGAGGACCATATAGGTTAGAATGTGAAAATCCCATATAGTGTACATGCAGTGTGCGAAATAGAGATTTCGCACATTACTTTGCGCACGGTGTCATGGTAACGAAGGAAAATGAAAAAAAGTGTCACTTCGCATATTGCTGTCAATGCGCGAACCTTGTAATTTTTTGACGAAAAGGTATTTTTCGGACTGAAATCAAGCATTTTATAGTATATTCTTCAACGAGCGTATAATGCTCATTATACGCGAGTAGAAGACTATACTTTCCCTACGACTATACACGAAAATTTATAAATTTATGACGAAAGCTCAGTTTGTGCTACTTATAGGTATCTATCGAAATTATTGCCTTTATTACCAAAAAGTAGTATAAATTACAAAGCAATATAAGGAAGAATAACAATTATACATGAATAACTAAATGCTTGAGGAGAAACATTAAAAAAAAACTTCCACCAGTAGGATTCGAACACACGATCTTATAACAACCTTTAACTTTTCCGCGGGTCCGTACCACTGGACCACACTGGTACTTACAAAATTTGTGCATGACATATGACTAAACAAACTGTGTTTGGCCAAAAACCGAGAGTGTGTAGAATATTCAAATAAGTCCAATGAAGCAAAGCCTTCTTGAGAAATTTATTTTAGTACATTTCCTGTTGTGTCATTGGTCTAAACCTCTCAGTCACTTTGGATTCTGAAAATTCGTAATCTGGGATTGGCCGAGTGCCGTTGAATAATGAGTTAGGACCCACGGTGTCTTAGAATCATCTTCATTCTTCAACTAATAATCAATATGTGATCAATGTAGAATACAATAGTCGTAGAAAAAATTATGTTCCACGTCTTTACGATACAGAATGGAATAAAAGTAATTTTTTTTCATCCAGTGTTTTAAATTCAATATTTCTATAGTGTTGGAGGGTAAATAAAGAGTGATAAGTTGTTTCGTTATTAGACTTGGGAAATTGTTCTCGATCAAGCACAATACTTGTCATACTTCAACCTAAGATAAACTATTTCAATCTTGTAAATTAACAAACAGGAGGATTCGATCGTGGAAAATGGTTACAGTTCACCAGAATTTTAACGCTGCTGGATCTAAACATCGTTTCCTATGCTTCTTGTAACTCTTCAATCCAGCCTATTAAACTCACGGGACAATTTTGGGATTTCCAGATCCATAAGATTTTGGTATATACAGCATCGTATCTCTTAACCTGGTGAGGCTTCTCCAGACATCTTCATTGGACTGTTTATCTCGAGATTGCTTCTTGTATACATGGATGAAGATGTCCTGGAGGCGTCCCAAATTTCAGGTCACAGGGAAGTCGCTGCTTCAGGCCCGAAACAATTATAGGGTTTAGCTGGCCCACTCGTGCTCTGCTGAAAGATAGGCCATCAGGAACAGATAGAGGCACTGGTCCCAGTCTCTTTGGCGCTCAGAGACTACTTTTGACAAGTGGCGGTTGATCGTCCTCTTCATCCGCTCCACCATCCTATCGGACTGTGGATTTAGAGTTGTGGTTCATTTCTTTCGGATATCCAGCAATCGACACATTTCCTGAATGGAATTCTGCCTTGGTCCGCGAATGGAACGCCGAATCAACATATGCACTTTTTTACCAAGACGACGGCGACAGTTGGACAGGGCAGAGGCCTTCGCCCATTCGCTGAAGTGGCCCATTGCGACAAGGATGTATTTGTTCTCCTGGTCAGATTCATGGAATGCAATGCGATGCGATATCTTTCGAATGGTCTGTCTACGTTATACGGGTGCATCGGAGCCTTGGGACGTGTTCAAGGTTCAATGAAAGATACTGGGAACATTGTGTGTCTCAATTGAGTATAGGTAACTGTGCTAATGAAGTTTGCTTTCACAAAATTACTTTCACAATTAAGTTTATGTTCTGGATATTATTAGAAAAATTTGTGAAACAGGATGGGTTGAAAACAAAAAAAGATATTGCCATAGGCCAGTTACGAATTGAGTGAATCAGGTGGTTATTTTGGAAGAGATTTTTTCGACTTCATCAGTTCGCCAACTTTCGACCAAAGACTAACGTGGAACTCTCACGTCCAAAAAATCGCGCATAAAGCCACCATTGCACTCGGAATGTGTAGCAGAATGTGCGGAAAAAACTGGGGGCTCAACCCTAAAATGACCCTATGGTTATACACGATGATCGTGAGACCTACGATAACCTACGGGTTGGTGGTGTGGTGGACAAAAGCACAGCAGACGGGGATCATTAGGCTATTAAATGGCATCCAGAGGCAGGCATGCCTGAGGGTGACAGGAGCCATGAGAACAACTCCTACGGCTGCTATGGAGGTCATACTGGACCTGCCACCACTACACATACATGTCCAAGGAGAAGCAAGGTCCGTGACACACAGACTAATGCAGGGTCAAGCTCCAATAAGCCAGAAGCACGGAGCTGACTACCGGAAGCTACATGAGGAACTGAGGGCAGACCCAATAATGGGAATGCCAACGGACGTGATGGTTCCCAAATACAGCTTCAAAAAGAACTTCAAAATACTGATACCAGACAGAAAGGACTAGGAGAATGGGCCACCCGTGATTGCAAGATCAGTCTGGTATACAGACGGGTCAAAGACAGATAACGGAGTCGGCGCTGGAGTTTACGGGGCAAAGCCAAGGATTAACATCCAGCTTAGCCTTGGAAAATACGCCACAGTGTTTCAGGCAGAGGTAACGGCTATACAACACTGTGTCGGAGAAATACTGAGACGAAAGATAAGGAACAAAACAGTGGCCATCTACTCCGACAGTCAAGCTGCGCTCAAGGCAATCGGTTCCCACCAAGTAAAATCAAGACTGGTTTGGGACTGTTTGTGTGATCTGACCGAGCTGGGTAGTCGTTACAATGTGACCGTAGTTTGGGTGCCAGGCCACGAGGGACACCTGGGCAATGAGCGGGCCGACACACTAGCCAGAGAAGGCTATTCGGCAGCGCTCATTGTGCGGAACCCTTCTGCGGCGTAGCAAAATCCACCACAAAAGCCCACACCAAACAGTGGGTACAAAACAAATCTCAAGAGTGGTGGGAAACCCGACCAGGATTGAGACAGGCCAAGGAGTTCATCAAAAGACGCTCGCCAAAATTCACGACGGAACTCCTCAGCTATAAAAGAAGGATCGTCAGACAAGTAGTAGGTCTGCTGACAGGCCATTGTAGGCTTAACAGACAAATGAATATTATAGGTCTGGCGGAAGAAGCAATCTGCAGGTTCTGCCAGAAAGAAGAGGAAACCGCAATACATGTAATGTGCCAGTGCGAAGGACTAGCAAGGGTGCGGTTTCTACAACTTGGAGATGAAAAGCCAAGAGCGGAAAGCTATCTCGAAAGGCCATTATCAAATCTGCTCAGTCTGATGAAATGGACGAAGCTAGATGATGTGCTATAAGCAATCGGAGCCTCCACAATAGATCTGAAAAGGTCGCAGTGGATTAGGCCAAGGGGCCAGCTCCCTTGTAACATCTAATATCCAACATCTCGCCAACTTAGCCTTTCTACTAGAATCTCTGTAACTTCAATTCAACAGGTGCTCAAAATCTATAAAGTTCCATCTCTCTCTCTCTCTTTCGTTTATTGGCCGTAAAGTTCCATCTCTATAAGCTACAACTCCATCAGGACGTAATGAGGACGACTTTAACAGGCAGGCATATATAAAACAATGACGGAAACGATCCAAGAAATATCTGTAATATCGGGTGCGCCATAAAGATGCCATTTGAAAAAAAGTACGATAACTCAAAAAAAACTATTTTAACATATTCAAACCCCAGCTGGAGGCAAAATATTGTAATCGAAATGATAATTCTGGTTTCACTGACAATATGGCATCGGAGAGGAATGTTTTACATGTAGAAAAGACAACAAAAATTATAAAGAAAATAGCTCACTATATTGAGAACTTGCTTAAGATTTCAAAAATGTAGTAATATACAAGATGTTATATTTCAAAAACTGGAACATTTTCGGTGAGACCGGAAGTGCTACAGAATTCGTTTTTATCTAAAAAAATCTCCTTTCAGTTGTTCAAAAGCCCCCTGAACTTTCGAATTATTTCTCTCGAAAATAGGGGTGAGTCATTTGTCAGACTCAACCAGTATATAACGTATGATATGCAAAAATCTTCACACGATTAGTAACCCCAAAAAGAAAATGACGGGAATCATCATGCCGTTTTTCTTTAGAAAAATTAAAAATCCTACCTATATTCAAGTCCATAGTTTTATTAATGCTTTTGAAAGATCTCACAATACACAGTTCTTTCCTATAGGTACTTCTGATAGTCACGAATACGCACTCTCTAGAACAAAGACCTCTCTTTTATTCGTAAGACCTTTGATCTTGGATTCATTTCCATTAACACCTTCCGTTAAGAAACTATAGAAACACTGTAATCAAATAATGTATTCTTTAGCGTCATGCCGAATATTTGGGTACAAGTTTATACAGTACCTATCTGAAACAACATGCTGCCAAATTCATGTTGATTTGGTAATTATATTTGATTTTTGAGGGGCTATGAAAAACTTATTTTACATATAATTAGTGGGTACGAGTCAAGCACGTATTTAACGTGAGATAATAGGGGCAATTACCTCCCCGTACTCTGAGAAATCTGGAGAACATGCTGTATTTTCTAGAAATGTTCGTGTATTTAGTATTTTTATCGTAACAATGTGAATGACTGCTTAAAGTACCATATTTCAGTATTCGATATTCCCGTCATTGGTGATGACATATTCTTCTTCAGAGTTACAATATTTTTCTCTTCATTTTTCGAAATAAAATATGTAAATTATTACAGTAATATTTTACAAGTATAACATCAACCGATATTTCCATATACAGTGTCTTTCAAAGAATTGGCATCATATGGGAAACACTTATAATTTATTTTGAAATTCGAGTTTTGCTTTGGAAAATATGAAATAATCGTTGAAAATAGGCTTATTTATTCGAATTTCGAGTTGTGTCTATTTTGATTTTACACCCAAATATATTTTAAATTAGAACTTAAAATTTTTGGCATTTCTTTTGATAATTACGAAATTTCTGGTATATTAAAAAATTCGGTACTTCGACAAAACTGTTTTATACTGTGACTAACTTTCAATTGGAAATCATCAACAAAAATATATTTTTCTCTAGAAAATGAGAATGACTGCTCGAAAATTATGTTATGGTTTATGCAAAGTTGACGTATCTTCAAGCTTTTTAGTATTGAAATGACACCAAAGTCATAATTTAAAACATTATAAAACTTCTAATCTAAACAAAGTTTACGAATTTTTACGGATAAATTCTCAAATTTAATTGTTACCATTGTAGCCACTGTAGCCACAATGGTATCAATTAAACTTTCCTCAATTTTGTGAAATAGGCTACGGTGACAATTGAAATGAGTAATATGATGAAAATTATACATACACTATGTATGTTTGAAAAAAACCAAAATATTATTGTCAATCTCACTGTGTAAAGCCATACAAAAAAATTATAAATCATTTTGCTAAGGCATTCGACACAGTTTCTCATGATTTGTTGCTGAATAAACTTGAAAATTATGGAGTCAGAGGTGTCGTGCTAAATCTAATGCGCAATTACTTATCACAAATATCACAAGTTGTCAAAGTCGAGGACTGTCAAAGTGAACCCATAGATGTCAAAATTGGTGTTCCACAGGGAACAGTACTAGGTCCAGTACCCTTCCTCATATATATTAACAGTATTGTATCAATTAATAATTTCAAAGGAACTATAGTCTCATATGCTGATGACAGCAATTATATATAGGGGAAACTCGTGGCAACAATTACAGGATGACTCAGAAAAAGACCTAAAAAATCTAAAAATTTGGCTTAACCACAATCTTCAAAGTCTAAATGTAAAAAAAACTAAATTCATTTCATTTTCACTTTATAAAACCGAACAGCCTAATTACAACTCACTTGTGATACATGGTTGTAATAACAGAAACACATGCAACTGTCCCAATATAGAAAAAACATCAAATATCAAACATCTCGGTATTATACTCGATCAGCATCTAAGGTGGGATGAACATAGTGCACATGTTACAAAAAGGTTAAGACAACTAATCCATAAATTCTATCCTGGATAGAAAAAATCTATTGATATTATACAACTCACTGGCGGAGTCGGTTATTAGATATTGCATTACAGCTTGGGGGGGCCTATTCAATAACACAATCTCGAAACTTCAGTCTGTGCAAAACACATTATTGAAAATCATATTTAAAAAAAACAAGCTTTTTTCTACCAATCAGCTCTATAGGGAAATATTGGATATAAGAGGTCTTATTTATATCTACCAGTGCTTGGTATGGATGTTCCATAATAAAGATAAATATGTTACCCTCAATACAAAACACACTATAGATCCGTCGAAAATAAGTCGATTGCTTTACCAATTTATAGAAAAACTCACATACAAAGATGTATCTTCTTTTTTGGACCAAAACTTTATAACTACTTGCCTTGTGACGTAAAAAATCTAAATCTATATCTAAATATACAACTTCAATCAAAAACTTTATATTTCAAAATGAATATATAAGACTTTGTTTTTAGAAAACAGAATAATAAAATTTGTCTTTCCATTTCTCCAAATCTAAGCACAAAAATAACATCTAACCCCAACGTCCATCTCTCTCGTTTTGTTATATCTCTTTCTCTCTCCTTCTATATCTTTCTCTTTCTCTCTCTCTCTCTGTCTCAATCCCTATCTCTCTCTCATTCTCTCTCTTTCTCCTTCTCTTCTATCCCTCTCTCTCTCTCTATGACTCTCTATCACTCTCTTTCAATCGCTTCCTATTTACTTCTGCATCCATATACTGTAAGTTTCAATTACCTGTACTGCCAATTATTTAGGTATTTAGTTAATTTAGTCCACGCTGGGACCCAGTAACGCCACAACACAAGCATGTCAATTGCTTAGGTGGGTCTCCTGTCTCCTGGGGTGGAATCACAAAAATGTTTTGTAACAATTGATGTAATTTTTTTTTTTAATCTCAATAAATTCCAATAAATTCCAAATTTAATAACAAACCACAATAATATTTTGAGCCAAACTCAATTTTACATTTCTGAATGACTTCCTTCTCTTTCAATAATAGCATGGTTCTTCTGTGTACATCTTTTACTGCATTTCATATGAACTGTGGCTGAAAATTAACTACACATTCCCGAATGGTCTGCTCCAAATGGTCAATATCGTTACATGGCCTGTGCTTTTGTGTACTTACTGCTTCAGATAACCCCAAAGGAAGATATCTAGTGGGGTTAAGTCAGGAGAATTAGGTGGTTGATGTGGTTCTCAATTATTTCCAATTATGTTACCTCTAAACGTTTCACCAAGAAAATGTCTAACTGCTGTTTAATTTTCGTAAACCAGTTGCCATATTTTTCCTTCATATTTTCTTTGGACAAATGAATGGACAAGTGTGCGTTAGACATCAGTTAGGCTTATCGATTCTCAACCTAAAAGTCATAAAAAGTCATTTCTGAGAAAAACTGAAGATATGTCCTGAGAGCAACATAATCTCCCCTGTACATAATAATCTCATAACACTAATTTCTTACATCATATTGGAGTATTCGTCAACCTCCTGAACATTTTTTAATGTTGGGAGAATCTGAAACATAATACGAGTTAGAATTAGGCCTTGACAACATCCTCTCCCTACTCTGCGGTGAAATATATATTAAGGAGACGACTTTGAGTTTTACTTTACTTCATCATACTGAAACTTTGAGTATGCATTCTAAAACTACAATATTGGTATTTAGGGAAATTCAAGCAGTCTATATGTGTTTTGTGATCTGTTGTATTTTATTCGAAATTACTATTTGGTTGTTTTTGAAAATTCATGAATTGATTCAAATTGTTTCGTAAATAAGAACAGGGTATTCTTAAAATCAGATGTAGAATCATGAATAATAAAAACTCAAGTATCTGAATGAAAATGCTAATTTTCACATTCAGACTTTTTTTTTCAAGTAAGGGTGTCGTCATAATATAAATTTTCAGCATTAACTCAAAACGATGAAAAGATTTTTTGATTTAGAGTCTGATTCTCTAAAGAATTTCATCTTGGACTTTTCTACATTAATTTTAATGGAGCGACGAAGGGAACGAAATTTTTTTCTGAGTCTATCATAGTTGTTGGTTTTCAGTTTTCTGAAGATTTTATTTTTCCTTCCAATATATCTGATTATTTCACTGGAGGATATTTACTAGTGAAGTTGCACATTGTTCAATAAAATTAGGGTAAAGAGTGAGTAGCATAAGTCTAAGGCTGCGTTGACCTCAGTACAATGATCAAGTGGTGACCAATCAATATCCTGTATAAGAGTATATAAAAGAGGAAAATTTGGTTTTCGGAAGTTATATCTGACCTCTGATGGGTTATAAGGTATATCTTGTTTAGGTGATTAAAATTTTAGAACAATGTCCAACGCTTTCGGTTAGAAATGTTAGTATTATATTCTTAATGCCTACTCAATAAAATCATTTATTATTATTATTATTATAAAATTGACACTGGTATTTGACTCCTTTCATTTAATTTCATTTTATAGCTAACATATAAGAATTATTCTTGATTATCCAGACAACAAAAACTTAGTGATAATGGGGGCCACTTTTTGTGCATCCATCAAATGTAGATGATGCCCTGTTCCTGGGATCCTATGTCGTTCCAATTTTTTGGCACTCTCTTCAATTTTATCCAAAATCATAGAATAATATTCAGGTTGGTGTGTTTCCAGAGTCAAATCAGCTTGAATGTTCAAAACTTCGCAGGTGATTCTCGAAGCAAACTCCAGCACCAGAATAATCGTCATGAATTCTTGTGCAGATTCTTTAATCCTCGGATCTCGACTGAGAATGAATCCCTCTTCGCGACCTGCTTTCCTCATTCCCCTTCGCAACAATATTTCACAACCCTTTCTATCGACGCTTTCACTGAATGCTTCCAAGCAAACGCTGATCATCTGCTCGCGAGTGTAGCAGGGCCATTCAACGGTTTTCTCGAACTCCAAAATTTTATCTATGCTTTTTCCGAAGTCGTCGAGTAATGACTCTGGAGGGTCTCTACCACAGGGACCGGCTACATCAAGGCTAACGTACCTTTTTACGTCGTTTTGATAACAAGCTGCGTACAAAAAGGCTATGCAGCCTCCCAATGAATGCCCAATGATTGTAATTCTGCTCCACTTGAAGTGCTTCACGATTCTCCTCAAATAATGAACTCCGTCCCAAAAAATGTAATAATTTTGTCCTATTGGTATTTTCGATGAAAAACCATGCCCGGGGAGATCATAACAAAACAAGGATAGGCCCTTTTTCACGAGTAATGGTGCTAAATTGTCGAAGGAGCCGCAATTGTCTAGCCAGCCATGAATCGCTATAATTGGTTGTGCTGTTCTGGAGCCCCACCATTTTCCTGCAAAAACATTTAATTCAATACATTTTTAGAAATCATCTAATTGAAGAACACATATGAAAAAGGTGGTTCAAACAAGAAATTGCAAAATAAATTGAAACAGAAAAATCCATCGGGTCAAGAAATATTGATTACTCATTTCACACAAAACCTCAAATTTGCAAATTTTTGATTATTGCTAACGACTTGCAGGAGCGACAAAAAAAAATAATATCTGTCAGTTCAATGTCTGTCGTGGTATTACCCAGGGGAGTAGATGTTTTATGTCTGATGTTTGCCTCATAATTCCGCATGGTGGAAATATTTGGAGAGAAGCTAATATACTTCGACATTGCCGATTTTACTATTTCTTTTATTTTCTACTCTCCGACAAAAATGTTTGAACTCTGTTCTCTTCCTGTTGGCTTTGATTCTTGTGTTTCCCTCACGGGTGGTGTTGCGACTGACTTTATTGTCAGTCGCTGATTATTCATTTGTGAGGAAACATTATTTATACAGTGGATTATAATTCATTGGGCTGGGGCAGGACGACCAGTCACTAACGAGAGGCAAGAACCTCGGAACAGTCGAAACGCGTCTGCGGAGGTCTTCTTAAATTACAATAAGCATTCACAATTGGGTTTTTTTGGAAGAACGTTGCACAAATATCTGTCAGGTGTAATTCAATGTCCGTCGTGGTATTAGCTAGGAAAGTAGTTGTTTTCTGTAAGATGTTTGCCTCATATTTTCCATATGGAGGAAGTATTTGGAGAGAAGGGTACTTCGACATTGTCGATTTTACTATTTCATTTATTTGATACTCTCCGGCAAAAATTATTGAACACCGATGCTCAATTCGGTCTATTTTGATAAGTCAGCCTTTTTTTCGAGTTGTAACTCGAAATTAAGGCTGTTTCGAGTTGCAACTAGAAATTAACACTAATTTCGAGTTGTTATTCGGAAAATGTCAATTGTAAATGAGGAACCATCACTTGTAATTCAGAAAGCATCAAGGATTTGATAGGTGAAAGTAAAAATATGATAACAACGAATTATTTATTTAATTACTTATATTTTGGTCATCCATCGTCTTAATGGTAATTGAGACGATGGTAGTGCATTGTAGGTTGATGGGAGTAAAAAGAGTAAAGCAACGACGTGTCGTTTCTTGAACGATCTCCCAAAAAACCTCTGAGCTTTGTGTTCAGATATCTGAGGTTCCTACATCGTCAACATCTTTCAAACGAATTCGTTATTAGTGAACATCAACGAAGTTATTATATTTATTGGCCAGCAGGCATGTCTTGAAATACGGAAACTGCAGCATCGTGATTGGTATCACCTCCACCAATTGTATCTTATTTCTGGTCAATAATGTGCTCGAGATACACAGGCCATTATTCTCCAACACCCAGACCTACACTTATGGAAACCAAAGATTTACTTCAACGTGGTCCTTCATTTTGGACCATATTGTTTCGATCAGGTTTAACATTGGAAAGTACGAACTCAAACGAAGAAGACTTGTCTCAGTTCCATCCAGAACGTTTTCAAATCTGGAATGGCATGATCTCCTTGATCTTGCCATAAATGGAAAACTTGGTATTTGAATACTTGATACACGTTCGGTTCTGTATTAGGAGAATACATACGGATTGTTCTTTATATCTGAATTACAATTGAGACTCTCTAAATTTATACTTGATTTACAATTTGCTAATCTGAATTACACATTCTGAAATACTAATTTTACTAATCTGAATTACAAGTTACAGTTTCTGAAATTCATTCGATCAATCTGAATTATTACATTTTATGTTTTCTGAATTACATTATTATTCCGAATTTCAACTTATACTTTTTGAAATACATCTTGTACTTTATGAATTACAATTGAAAAAGGTGTGATCGGGTTTAAGTCGAAATATTTGGCAGGCTTCGCGTACGATTTTTCTATAGTCGTATGCTATCTCCTGTGTCTTTAATCTAAGGCAAAAAATGATTGTTGGAGGAAGTTCATCAGAAATGCTTCAGTGGCTGGAGGTGGGTTCAGCAATGTAGATATTCTTTGGAAGTGGGTTTCTTTCGTTTTGAACCATTGCAGGGGCATGTTTTAGAAAGATTAGGAGACCGGCGTGGCGTTTCGTTTTCATTTATTCACAACTACTATGAGACAGTCAGATGTAAAATAATGTAATTTAAGTGAAAGAGATAAGTACTTACCAGCAATATGTCCCCAAGGTACTGGTATTTTGACCTCGAAAAAGTCTGATGTATCTAAAATAAATAATTAGTGTGAAAATCTATTCCAAAATGATGCTAATTCACAGTCTCACAGTAATAGAAGAAGTACCGAGAGAAGAATAAAGCTCAAGCAAGAGTCCAGTTATACATTTAAGGGGTTGATTATAGGACAGTTCAGTTGGTACTAGAAGTTGAAAACAAAATTTCCAAAAAATGTTAAGTCTGTGCCAGAAATCCTGATGGTCGCCACAATGTGATATTGTACCATACTACTACTTAATCGAGTTTATGTCAGCGTAGATAATGGGTCGTAGTGCAACAGGATGTAAAGAATTTCAAGACGACTCCAGATCACCCCTATCTCGGGTTACCCGGAAACAATTTACCCTCCTGTATCTTCGTTGTCTTTTTGTGTGAATATAATATTGATTTGATGTTATGAAGGTACAATTTGGCTTGTCAGACCAAATATTGACACTTCCGGTTTGACCGGAACTGCATTTTTGATTATTTCAAATAGAAATTTTCTTTTTGAAAATTATGATTCGGTATAGAATTACCTTTCTTATGACATATTACAATCATACTTCCAACTTTACAATACTTTTTGTATTCCCCTCATAACAGAACATTTCAATGAAAGTGTGCTATGGAAGATTGAACAGTATCATGTAAGTAACAATAAGTCGATGCCAAAGTTTTTACACCATAATTTTTATGTAATTTTTAACAATATTAGTTTTCTTTATTTTTTAACATTATTATAGTATATTGAGTATCAAGAACGGTAAGGACATTTTACCGATAAAGACAATTATTTGGAGGAGGAGCGTAGCGACGGTTCCAATTATTGTCTGAGATCAGTAGTGCTTAACGTTCGTGATACTCATAGCATTTTTGCATGATTCTAGCATGTTTTCCTCCGATTGAAACTCATGAATTTTCAGCAGTCAATTGAAAATATGAGCACCTGCGTAAATGCCTGTTTCTAAGTTCGCCTTTCATCAGTGCTTGGATGGGTCAGAAAACATTAAAGCTGTCTCCACCTCGGAATGAGTCGCGGCTCATATACAATAATTTGTTTGAAAATAGTTCATTTGTTTAAAATTAGGGAGAGATTATAGTGTACTGAATGAAATGAATAATTAGTGACAATGACGATTCTGATTATTCATTCATAGAGTCAACAGTCAGAGAGTGTAGGTGGGCGACATTTTGGGAGTGATAGGAGAGAGATAGACAATCATACACTGTGGAAGAAGAGTGCTTTTGAAGATATAGTTATCATATAAGTATCTCTTCAAAATGCAGAATTTTAAAAATACCATCACCACACAGTATTTGCTGAAAATTTTTTCTTTTCGACATGAAAACACAAATTTCGATCATATCACATCTCTTCTGAATTTATACATACAATGTGGAATATCAATAGTCACTTTTTGGTAGGCGAGTAACTTCAACTTGAAAAATAACATATATCACTCACTCGTACCCTGTATCTCAAATGGAAAAATATTGCTTTTGAACGTCTAACATTCAACTTGTTCCATATTTTTTCATTTGAGATACTGGCTGCAAGTATGACTCATTGTATTTTTCTCTTTTTATATTTATTAAGTCGAAGTTATTCACCTACAAAAAAGTTACTACTAAAATTCCAGAAATGTATCTATGAATATAGAAAAAAAGATGATATACCATGAGTTCGAAGGCTTGAAAAAATATCGGAAGGAGATGTTGCTGCCACATCATCTCCTGCCAATAAAGCAATGTAGATATCAAGCCTTCTACAAAATTGAGATATATTTTGCTTTGAAAATTGTCTTGCTATGGTAACAATCTTGCTAATGAGAAACAGAACTGACCCGAATATCTTCATTTCTTTCATCTCTTCTTCATTTTGTTTCAAAATCAATTCTCCATTTAGAGCTTTCGTTTTTTTCATCGGGTTTGAGCTTTTTGAAATGACCAGGAAGGGTATTTTCGGCAGCTTTTATTACAGTTTTGGCCATTGCGAAATCTATGATGAGATCAAAAAGTTTTATCATTTTGACACTTGTTGTGGACTAATTCTTTTTACTTTTACTTAGTTAATAATGCAATGTTCCAATATAGTTAGTCATGTATTGTCAGATAGGGACAGTAAAATAAAAATATTAAACATCAAAGAGGAAACTAGTTTTTGCCGTAAAATTAGTGTTTTTGTCAAAACAACATTATTGGAAACCCAAGAAAAGCTTTTTATGCTGTACGATGTATATGAACAAATCAGACGAATGGTTATACTAATAGTTTCATTACAAATCGCCTTTCTAATGACAAAGGAATAAATCAAAATAAATTTTGGCATAGGTATATGACGCATGATCTGCAAAAACCGCCCACTTTTTACATGAATAGTAAATGGTTAAAATATCATACAGTTTCAAATACCTTGATTCAAGTCCATGATTTTGTCAATGCTGTTTGATGATCTAACAATACACAGTTCTTTTTATTATACTTCTGATTGTCATGAGCACTCACACTCATCTTCAGAGCGAAGGCATATGTTTTTTCATTCGTTATTCAAGACCTTTGATCTTGGATCAATTTCCATTCTCACTTTCTATAATGGAATACAGAAACATAATTTATAATGCATTT
This sequence comes from Chrysolina haemoptera, assembly GCA_958298965.1. Lineage (NCBI taxonomy): Eukaryota > Metazoa > Arthropoda > Insecta > Coleoptera > Chrysomelidae > Chrysolina > Chrysolina haemoptera. Next base: position 26,985,182 of record OY282592.1, on the reverse strand, counting down.
TGTAGAGTCATTTCCGACTATTTACTGTCTGGCGGAAATAGCATGCTGCAAAATTCATGACCAGGGTCAATAATTTTTTGGAAAAAAAAATTCTTAGCAGTATATCTTGGGTGATTAATAAGTAAATCAAGACGACTCAGTAAAAGTTCCGGAAGGGGGATAGGGTTAGCTAAATATACTTTTTGAGGGTTGGATCTTGGTTTTGATTCTATCGGAAAAAGTTCTGATGAAAAGTTGTAGATAATCTGTGTAAAGTTTTTTAGGTCGCAGAGTTTGGATTTTTTGTCAAAATTCATAAATTGAAAATGGCGGCCCAAGATTTTGAACGAGTTTTGTGATAAAGGTCAGATACGATTCACAACTGGTATGTGGGGGTTTTGGGGGTCGGAGATTTCGTTTTTTTAGTCAAAAAATAGAATTATAGCATAAAAAACATGCTTTACTTCCAACAGGGAGTAAAAAGTTAAAAATAATTGAAAAAATAAGTTTTCTTGAGCTTTCGAATGGTCAGTATTGTAAAATTAAAATAAAAAATTAGAGAATATAGGTCTAAAGAACCCTCAGTTTTTTAACATTTGAGTAATTAGGTACATTGACAATCATTTTTTACTCTTTAGTCCATGTTGGAAGTAAAGCATGTTCTTTAGTTTTCTAAATAGTACAGTAACCACAGACCAATGTAAGCACTTTGAAACTCGGCACATGACTTCTTGCTTCTTGACATCATGTATTGTTAGAAAACAAAATTGTTTACCAAAAAATTGGGGGTGGAACAAACAAATATTTTTATTTAAAAAAAATTTAAAAAATCATACTTTTTATTGCTGTTGTTTCGGAAAGTATAAGATTTATCAAGAAACATCAGTTTCAACAAGGTGAAAGATAATTCAATTCTCCGCATGAAATATATTTCCCACAAAATGCGCTCGTTTTCTCAGAAAACCTGATTGAATTCCGATTTCAAATTTCAGTCTCGCTTTAACCCGCCACTGCCATTTCCGGCAGGGCCGAAAATTAGATTTGTTACAACTTTGCTAAAAATTATGGTAAAAGGAGAAGAAAAAGTGTATATCGTTCCTGTAGACTTCTACTTCTTCATGCAAATATAATATGTGAGTATCTGAGTACCCAAAATGTGTTTTATCCCACTTCACATAACCCTTCTACGATATTTACGGAGGGTCCGAAAATCATGGATATTTTGGTTGATATGAAATAATTATACTGAAGCAGGAATCAGTACCGTCTTGGACCATATGCAACGATTTTAGACTAGTGAGACAAGTCTCACTTATACATGCCAAAGAAAAAACTTGAGGTTTGCGTTTCACAATAGTGTTATTAAACATAGTACAGTGCGGCTTTTTATAGTCCCCCCCCCCCTGTTAACTTTTGAACGGTTTGACGTAGAGCGATAAAAAAAAACCATTTCGAGGGTTTCACCGATACTACCTTTTGAAATATAACGCATTGTAATTGCTCGATAGATGGCGCGGGGGGCACAAAAACCTAATTTTTTTAAATGGCATGGGGGGTCGAGTGACACATCGTTGAAAAGAGAATTGGATTCTCTTTTCAACCATCTAATTTTTTTAAAATTTCGTTAATATGTTTTTTCACAATAAGCATTTGAAGTGTCAATGTAACAAAAAGAAAACAAACTATTATGACATGTAGTATTTAAATAATTAGAAGCAAAATTGTTGTCAATTAACGAAGCAGGTGTTCGAAATGTCCACCTAATACTTCTTGACAATAAAAAATTCTATTCACAAATTCCTGCCGAACATTATTCAACAGTTATACCAGCACAAACCCGTGTTATTCGTTCTTTAAGTTCTTCCAAAGAGTTGGATTGTTGCTCATACACTTTGGATTTGACGTATCCCCACAGAAAGAAGTCACAAGGTGTAAGGTCTGGTGATCGTGCCGGCCATTCGATTGGTCCACGAAGTCCAATCCATCTCATAGGGTATGTTACATCCAAATACTCTCGAACTTGACGTTGGAAGTGAGGAAGGGCCCCATCTTGCTGGAAGGTGATGTGTTCCTGAAATTCGTTCTCATTTTCTTCTAATATTCCAAGTATGAGTGGTTCAACCGTATCTCTTAGTAAATCCAGGTACAAATTACCGTTTAAGTTTTCCCACACATTTACTTTCTGTGGGAACTGTGTGTGACCTTCTCGAAAGATATGGGGATTTATATCACTCCAGTATCGCACATTTTGTTTATTCACATTTCCGTTCAAAAAAAGGTACTTTCATCTGAAAAACAAATATTCCTAATGTAATTAGGGTTCCTAGCTATCTTTTCTTCCATAATTTCACAAAATTCCATTCTTCGGTCTGGGTCGTCTTCTGTGAGTTGGTGTAACATTACTAATTTGTATGGATGGAACTTGTGTTTCTTCAAATATTTTTTTACTGTAGCTGTTGAGACCCCAATCGTACTTGCTACACGAGAGGTACTTTGTTGCGGATTTACCACCATTCGAAAGGACGTATACGAACCATGATGATATCAAATATTCAAAGTAAATAATAATTATAAGTAGACAAAACTCCTCAGTGAATATGAATACAATAATTCATCAATCCATTGTACTTTCATAGGTAACTAATTAATTATTGTCATTTAAACAAATCCAATAAATAGTCCTTTCGTAGTACCTGTTATTACTTTTGTCATTAAAAATAAATGAAATGGGTATAATTTCGTTATCCTAATACCTAATTAAGCTTTGAAAGGAATTCAAAATGAATAATTATTAATGTTGTGAATTGTCTTTATTGACGGTATTGATTGCAATTGTGAATCACTAGAACAATTAAGGTATTTTTCTTCAAACATTATTATTTTAATACCACCCAAAATATTTTCCGTCCCATTATTTCACATCAAACCCTTCAAAAGTTATTGAGGTAAGGTAAGGAAACGAATTCAGATCCAGTCTTACACTTGACACTTCAAATGCTTATTGTGAAAAAACGTGTCAACGAAATTAAAAAAAAATTAGATGGTTGAAAAGAAAAGAAAATTCTCTTTTCAACGATGTGTCACTCGACCCCCCATGCCATTTAACAAAATTAGGTTTTCGTGCCCCCCCGCGCCATCTATCGAGCAATCACAATGCGTTATATTTCAAAAAGTAGTATCGGTGAAACCCTCGAAACGGTTTTTTTTTATCTCTCTACGGCAAACCGTTCAAAAGTTAACAGGGGGGGGACTATAAAAAGCCGCACTGTATATTCACGATATGAATAAGCGATTATTTTCAAAATTTAATGAAGTTTTTTTTGGCATGTATAAGTAGGACTACTCTTAAATTGTTACATATAGCCTAAAGAAGGTATGGGTTGCTGCTTTAGTATGATAATTCCATATTTACTAAATTATTCATGATTTTCGGATCATCCGCAAGCATCTTCGTGAAGTACGACAAAACACATTTTAGGTACTCAAATACTCGCATATTATATTTGCATGAGAAGGTAGGAGTCTTCATAAACGATATGAACTTTTCCTTTTCCTTCTCCGATCATTTTTTGCAGAGTTATGACTAATCAAATATTCGGCTCCGCCAGAACTTCCAGCGGCGGAAATTTCATGTCGGCGTTCACTCACGTTTTCTGAGAAAACGAGCGCATTTCATAAAAAACTACTAGGTATCATTTTTGTGGAGAATTGAATTGACTTTCACCTTGTTGAGTTGTTTTTTCAATAAATCATATACTTTCCAAGGTTGCAGCAAAAATCAATATATTTATTTTTGAACGAAAAAAAAATATGTTCCACCCCTGGTATTTCGGTAAACATTTTTTTTCGTGTTTACCATGGTTCCAACAACTAACATACCAAGTTTGGTGGTGCTACAATTGATCTTCGTCTCAAAACCCAATCGTACTGGATATAATTTTTCAATTATATCAGTAAATATGGAATAATGAATGAGACGTGATGGTTTCTCAATAATGTTCGGTGCTTGTGTTATTCCGGCGACAGAAGGGCTGAAATAGTTCCTTCGATTGAACGATTGCCGAGGGTGAACACGTACAACTGGAAAGACGGCGTCGCCTTGTCGGAACTACGCCCGACGTATCGACCGCCGCCGCGACGGTATGCGTCATCACGCCGCAACACCGTCTCCTCCGCCATTTCTGGACGGGGTTTCCGTCAATTAAACGCCGCCGCCGCTTCGTTCGACAAGTCGCCGGTAGACTTTGGGGTAGGATAGCAGACATCCTGTTTCCTGTTGAATTTTGCGGGCGTTGGACGTCGCTCGATTTGGACATATCAAGTCCGACAGCGTTTTTGGTCAGTGCAAGAAATATTATCGGTCAAAATGCTCATCGGACTCGTCAGGGAATCGGTGATGCAGTGTTTCTGCCATACGTGCCGGGCACCATTACCAGTCGCCGGTGAGTACGAACTTCCATTATCTATTTTGTTCATTTGAATGATGTCTCAGGATATCACACAGTTATATGAAGAGCTACAAATAATTCGGTACTTTCTCCGAAATAATTCCCAATGCATTTAATCACCTAAAAATATAATAATCACATAAAGAATTGTCTCTAATTGTCCTGTGGGAAGAATGTTCTTCAATTTGTTCGGATTTTAAAATTGTTCAAAGCTATATCACTTTATTATTATTATTACCTTTTTTCAAATTTGAATATTTTTAATAGCGAGTTACATACAATATTGGAGGATTAGGCCATACCCAAAAGGAAACGTTATGAAATCATTTGATGAGTTTACAGAACAAAAGTTCCCTAACTCAGATCGCCTTCGATAGAAATTTAGTTACGGCTGTCATAGATATAGGAAAAATGGCGGAGATTCGAGAATTTTTTAATTCTTTATTTTTGTTCAAAACCTATATTATAGTTACTTATTGAAGTATCCAAAGCGGTAAGGGTTGTTTACTGGTCGAATGCGATATTTTGGTTTCCAAAGGACCACGCACGGTTCTTATGGAAAATGTGTCCCAGACGAATTGGCTGAAAATTCAGTATAATGTCGATTATGGTGTCCTGATCAAATGTCTCCACGGACGCAATGAGATCCAATGGACAGTTTTTGAGATACAGGGTGTCAAACATGCAGAGAGAGGGTTGTTACTTACCTTTAGAAAATCAATAATGTGGGGATTATTTTGTTACTAAAAGTTAGGTTGAATAATTGCAATCATAATACTGTCGACTGGAAATGTGATGAAACGTTCTAAGACTCCGTATCCAAGGTTATTAATAATTACATAATTTTTATGTAATTCTTTGAACAAAATCAGTCAAACGGAAAAGCTCGTAAACCTGCAAAATAAGTAAATATCATCATTAAATTTTTCATTGTGTGATCTTAGGTTACTATTAAACAGGATCACTCAAATTTTTCTTTTTTTTTATTTATTTTATTTATTATACTACAAACCCTGTACACTTATGCTGATTTGAAATTTTGGCAATTATCAAAAACAAAGACTTGAAGTTTGAAAGTAGAATAATAATAGATGCTAAGATTGAAACTGTTAAATCTGCTAAAGGGCTTGGGATAACAGAATTGTGACGAACATTGGTACAGGAGTAAACTGTAAAGATGGTTCATATGCCCAATAAATAAATGCTCTATGAATAAGAAAATGGCCAATTGTTATTAATCCACTTGTTAATCTGGTGCTTATACAAATCTGGTGCTTATAGAATACAAGCCATTAACAAATAGAATCCGTATATACTGGTAATTACAATTTCTCAACAGACATTGTACGAACTAATAAAAATAGCTATTTGTGTATTTAAAGCACAAAGTGATGGATTGCCGCTCGAACAAAGAGAGTTTTGCTTTGGAGAGCGGCAACGACGTGCTTGCAATACACACAATATTTTTTTGACAAACGCAGATCTCAGATACAGAAAAAACACCCGATACTTCAATGATCATACATTATTAACCAATAATATTCATTTCTTTTATTATTCACTAGATTAAAATTTTATACTTCTAACACATAAAAAAATTTGTCCAGGATTTGAACCGCGATCGACGACGTGAAGGGCAGAAACACTAACCACTAGGCTATACAGACATGCACCTTTACAATGTTGATTTACACGAAAAGCTGTCAGTTAATGACATTCCTCAGAAAAAATTAACTTTGCGTTAAGATTTGAACGCGCCAAAGGCTACTTTGTTATGCGGTTGCCGAAAAAGATTTTTAATGCAGTATTGTCCCGTTTGATAGCTGCATCATCATGCCATTGTCCAGAATCCGTACAAGATACAACAAATACACAAAAGCCACCAAATTTTGATCATATTACAGAGTGTAATCTAACCTCTTGCACTCCTGACATTCGTTATAAAATGGCATTATACACCCGTCCTTCACGGGAGTGCAAGAGGTTAGATTACACCCTGTATATTCAGTTTTCTACTTTATGTTTACTTTGTAGGTATAGATGTTCCTTTAAAAATTTAAATAAATACAACCAAAAAACAAAATTTTTAGTGACCCTGTATAATAGTAACCACAGATCACCAATTTCAAAATCAAATGATATTCATTCATTCTGCAAGTCTACGAGCTTTTGCATTTGACTGATTTTGTCCAAAGAATTACATGAAAATTACGTAATAACAAATTACCCTGTATACGGAGAACATTTCATTACAACTCGAGTCGACAATATTAAATTATATTAACTTTTTGTAACAAAATAATCGCCACATTATAGATTTTCTCAAGGTAAGTAACCCCTCTCTCTGCATGTTTGACACTCTGTATCTCAAAAACTCTCCATTAGATCTCGTTGTGCCCGTGGAGACATTCGATCAGGACACCATAAACTACATTATACTAAATTTCCAGCCAATTCGACTAGGACCCATTTCTCATAAGAACCGTGTGGGGTCCTTCAATGATTTTTTCTACAACTGTTAAAAAAAGTCATTTTTTTTGTGTGGTTTGTGTGCGTAAAGTATTATACTATTTTACTATCAACATATGATTTCATTATTAAACGGAAAAGCATAAAATAGGTGCACTTTTTTTAACGGCTGTTGCTAGGCAACCGACAGTTTCATGCAACAACAGTGACAGATCCGAATAGTAACGAAATCCTGTCATAAAGCCAGTTCTCATTTTCTTTGGCAACTAATAACCTATAAATATCTTATATACAAATGTTTCACCAATAATATTCTTAGCATTCTTACTATTAAATGAGTATTATCAAAATTCCAAACTATCGCGGTGAATATATTCAAAATAATAGCATATACCTCTAAGGAACTATTGGACCTAATCTACACTAGGTAACCCAAGGTAGCTATGGCTGTTTGGCCGTCAGAAACTAGTTGACAACAATAATTAATGAAATTTGTGAAATTGGGGATCCATCCAGATACCGAATTCTTGATAACTATAAATTTAATTCAAGTAGAAATGAAAAGTGATGAAAATTGAACGGAGAAAATCGTGCATAGTGCAAATATGAGATTTCCTTGACATAGTTCAAAGAAAGAAAAAGGTATTCGTTGCTTCACGAGGATTGTTTATTTATTTTGAATACAAATCTAAGGGCAAATTTATGCATCACTGTCATTATCATACTCCTAATCATAGTCATTGTCTTAATCATAAAATCAATTTTAACTGTACATTTCAGTTCTTAGGATTATGATTGACACTAAAATTGCATAAATGCTCTCACTGAAATGTACAGTTTCAATTTAATTTTATTATTAAGACAGTGACTGTGATTAGGACTATGATTATGACAGTAGTGCATAAATTGAGCGTAAGAAAATGAAAAGTTACTTCGATGGGCTAGTTATTCGAAAGTCAAGTCAACATTAATAATAATAATATTGACCTCGATGAATATGTTATTTTAATATTCGCTTCAAGTTTTCCATTTTGCGGGATAATGTGAAAGAAAGGGGATTTCTACTCTGTCGAAATTATTCGTTTCATTTGTTGAAGCAAAGTAAAATCAGGGTTAAAAATCAAATAACAGAAATCAATCAGGTACCCAACTCCCAAGTTTTGGTATTAAGTAAAATTAGATGCTCTCGTTACGTTGTACCTGTAAGTTCATTGCAACGCTGCAGTTTTGGCATTCTTCAGTTTTTATGAAGAAATAGATTAGATGATTATTTTTAGATAGTTACGCGTTGAATGAAATGAGATTCATTTTGTGAATCTTAAAGGTAATTTTGATTGAAACACTGAATTTTCTTCGATCATGAGGGGATAATTACCCCCATTACCCGCCCTTGTATACGCGCCTGGATCATCTATTCTTGTTTCAAGATCAGGTGGTACAGTTAGGATATGCCATGATTTCAAAATAACGCTCAATTCCTACATTGAAATGGATAAATATCCCTCAGCAAAAATAGAACCTTTTAGTGAAATTACAAACGGGTTAGCCATTTACAAAATTAAATTTGTCTTCAGCTTATCAATAGATATTTCCAGATAGAGAATCGAGAAGTATACTAACCATCTCCACTCTGGAAGGTAGGTATGTATGGGTACAAAAGAGCACCATACAGTTTAACGTTCAAATTTCAAAAGGTTGTCTGTTGTAAAACATTGAATATATTGTTTTTTTTTGTTGATATTTCAATTACAGGGTGTAATCGATAGACGGCTGGTTACTGGCTACCTATTCCTCAGAATATAACGAAACTAAATTCATCATGTTTGAGGTCTGAATAATTTTTATGGGAAATTTGTACCAGAAATGATTTTGATTCCGTTTTAAAATTCACTCAAAGTAGATGTAAACTGGAACTGCATGTTTATTCCGGTTTATTCAAGTCCATACTTACCGATAAGTTTGTCTACCAAATATATTTTTCTACTAGCGTGCGGAAAAATCCACCTTTCCGCACTCATTTTATTTTTAAAAGAGTCACTTTTCCGCACTAGTGCGGAAAAGTTTTTCCGCGCTCATTTTAGTACGGAAAAAACATTTTAGTGCGGCAAAGTAGATTTGTTTAGTTTTTGCGGATTATACTGACATTTAAATATTGCGTCGCAGAAGGTTAAAATAGAAAGCTTACCAAGTATGGTTGTATAGTTTAATATATGGTGCTATATAGTGCTAGGAATCGCACGTTAAAAAGTAAGACCTCGTTAATCCTTGACTCGCACAAGTTTCGACTTTTGAGGGCTGCCGTTCGTAAGGGGACGACAGCTGGTTAACGGAAAAAAACAATTTTAACAAAAAAAAAACAATATATTTAATAATAAATGTTCTTCATGTTAACTTTTGGGTGTTTTTTCCGCAAGTAGAAAAAATAGTATACCTAACACGAGCGTAAAGTGTCTTTTCGGTCGTTAGGCCATCTGCAATCGCGTGCGGAAAAGTATCTCTTTCCGCACTTGTTAGGTAAACTACTATTGTCTACCGATGCGTTACCACGTGAAATTGGGGCCATTTTAAGTTGTTCAATGCAGGATGGTTCAAAGAGGCCGGTAGCTTGGCGGTCTCTAGTTTTCATTGGAAATTCATGAAATAAATCAGATTAGGGAGAATGTTATTAAAAAATGTCACTCACAGAAATCGTTCATTTCATTGAAGCAAGGTTCGCTTCTCTCACATTTAATTCCCAATACATTTTGGTCCACGAAAATCTATTTCGCTTTGCCAAGTTCATCAGGGAGATTGACAGAATTGGAAAGCAGGATCTTCAGAAGCAATTATACACACAAAGGATGGAAATTATGGAAATATTTCTTCTACGGTAAAACTTTGAAAGTTATTTTTTTGACATAAATCCACGTTTTCCGTCGTTAGGTAACGACTGCCGTTCCATGCGGAAAAAGTACTCTTACCATACTTGGTGATTACTGTTATAAACTGTATTTATTAAAACAGGTCCATATTTAAAAAAAAAGAGTTGATTTGGTTGATCATGCGAAAGCGTATGAAAAGTTGCTGTGAAGACATGTTTATTATTTTTTTTTCAAATCTGACAATAACAACAGAAAAAAGAAAATAACTGTGTTTAAACAACATATTTTTTTATGATGAAGTTCATGATGCCCTATGAATGGCACTCCAATTACGGTACTTCTTTCTCATTTAACAAAAAATATCTCTATTACCGTTTCTGATATCCACATGGTCGACATCTTTATATATCTTGTGAATTAAAATTTCGATCATGAAATATATCAACACTGCTCGAATTATATCTTGTGGTATATCCTGAATCGATCACTCATCTGTTTCAAAAAATTATTTGTATGTCGATGTGGCAGCGCTCGACAGGATTTACTGACTGTTTTTCATTTTCAGCTCATAGGACTCATATACCAATAACCAAAGTTAAAACGAAATCCAGGACAGCGTTAATACAACAACCAAAAAGGGGGCAATTTGTGGGTAAGTATCAATACATAGATCAATAGAAGAAATCTATTTAACAATGAGCTAATCAAGTTCAACACTAGATGTCCTGCCATACCAGGATGCTCACTGCAATATTCCTATACGATATAGGAATATATTTGGGTCAAAAATCCATCAGAAAACAACTACTTTCCTGGCTAATACCACGACGAACGTTGACTTACATCCAATGAATTTCCGTGCAGAGTTCCTACAAGGCTATCTCCGCAATTGCTAAATGCATGGAAATGTTAATCGAAACATTTGGACCACCTATAGATCGATTTCTGGGTTCTTGCCCTCATCAGTATAGGGTAGGTCTCTGCAGACAATAACTAATGTCTGCAACAAATGATTCGATTATCAATCCATTTCAAGGCAGAAGCTGAGACACCACCCGCAGATTGGTGTTTAACCAAACTACGAGCGCCATCCCACCCACTAGCCACCCTAAGCAATACCCAGTACTTCGCAAAGCGATATCAAAAATAGATCAAAAATAGAAGAAATCTATTTAACAATGAGCTAATCAAGTTCAACACTAGATGTCCTGCCATACCAGGATGCTCACTGCAATATTCCTATACGATATAGGAATATATAAGTATCAATACATTTATTTGTGAATAAAATCAGAAACATAAAAAATGCCCTTTAAAACTTTCAATATAATCCAGTACGATTGGGTTTTGAGCGAGGATCGATTGTAGCACCACTAAACTTGGTAAGCTAGTAGTTGGAACCATGATAAGCACGAAAAAAAATTGTTTACCAAAATTCCATATATGCAACAATTTTAAAGTAGTGTGACAGGTCCCACTTATAAATGCCAAAAAAAACTTTGTAGTACTCCTGCCTCATATTCAATTTACCCATAAAACAGGATTTATCTTCAGTAAATGTTGAAAATAATGGCTCATTCATATCCTGCGTATATGTTTAATAACACTGTTGTGAAGTGCAAACCTCAATCTTAAAATCACATACTTTATTTTTTATGTAGAATGTGTATGAGCGATTATTTTAGTAGGAGTAAAACCCAGTTTTTTCTTTGGCATTAGTCTTAAAACGTTGCATATGGTCCAAAAAGGGTACTGATTCCTGCTTCAGTATAATTATTTCATATCAACTAAAATATCGATGACTTTCGGATCCTCAGTAAATATCGTAAAAGGGTTATGTGAAGTGGGACAAAACACATTTTAGGTACTCAGATACTCACATGTTATATTTGCATGAGGAAGCAGAAGTCTTCAGGAATGATATGCACTTTTTCTTATCTTTTTACTATAATTTTTAGCAAAGTTAGCGCGAGCATGAAATGTGATGTCGGCGTTAAAAACCACGTTTACTGAGAAAACGAGCGTATTTTATAAGGTATCACTAAAAATCATTCTTGTGGAGAATTGTATTATCTCCCAACTTATCGAAATGGTTTTATGATGAATCTTAAATTTTCTGAAATAACAACAAAAAAAAATTATATTTTTTAAACATTTTTTTTTCTAATAATACATATGTCGAGATGTCCTGTGCCGAGTTTCAGAGTGCTACAATTCATTCTTCACTTTGTGCTCTGTCGTTACTGGATTAATATTCATATCTGAAATCCTTAGAGGTTATACATTTTTTGGACTGATTCGAAATAAGATTCTAATTTTGGTGTTTGGTTGAAGAAAAGTGAATAGGAATTGGCACATGGGTGGTTTAAAAATGGAACGCGAATAGCATAATAAAATATTTATTTGGTGACTACTGCAATCTCGTTTAATCGTGGGTTTTTCATCAGGAAAATAATCTCCATTAATTTTTTCCACAAGCTCAACAAATAATTATCTTTAGAAGAAAAATATTCAAAATGACCCTTCTTCCGAACGTATTCAACAATAAAAAGTTGTTTTTACTGAATTATTCATTTTCGGCAGTTGGTTAATCTTATGTTTCGAAATTTTATTTTAAAGCTCTTCAAACACATTTTCCCACAGCCCAAACAAATTCGAATAGATATGTATAAAAACACAGTGTTTAACACTTTTACATTCTGATAATAATATGCAGTAGTTTTTCAAAAAATTCAGTGAACCCATCCTGGCACACTATGTATAAGTCTAATATTGTAATTAATAATTCGTATTGATATTTTCGTAGGTTTTCTGTGATTAAGGAACTCCAAGAATAATTTATGAATATTTTTTCTAAACTTTGGTAACATTTAATTTTACAAAATGCTTATGCACTTCGTGTCCATCACACAGAATGACCAAGTTTATGTTATTAGATTGAACACATCCATAAAACTATACAAACTATGATATTTCTTAGTTTTTTCCACCTCTTGTGACAAGTTGTTATCAACGTTCGTTATACACCTATTGTATTATTACTATTATTGTTTCTAAATGAGCGAGGGAATGAATGTACATTATGTTATAATTTTTTCTCCAGCAACTGAGGTACGATGTCAGGAAAAAACAAGAGGAGGACTTCGTTATGAGGTGATTCTTGGAGAACCGGAGGTGAAAGTTAGTCCTCCAAAGAAGCAGATACCACCCAAAGGTAGCTTGTCTGTCCAGGATATCAAGGACAAACTGAAAGCTGCGGAGGAGCGCAGACAAGTGAGTCACTGTTTTGAAATGAGAAAGTATCACTTCCCGGACTAGTCCGAGAAGTACGTACTTTCCGGACTAGTCCGGGAAATACTCGAATTTCAATATAAATATTTATATAAATAAGAATATTTCTGTTAGTACCTACCTTCTGTTCGCATTTTGATATTTAA